>CM068584.1:13508927-13936834 GCA_035048485.1 Pteria penguin
CACACTACTGTCAAGGTCAAAAGTGATAAAAGAGAATGAGATAACTAAATAGTATGAGACGGAGACGTACAGGGGTGTACAGGGCGGAGCCATTGTTTATATGAAAACGAGCACCTGTGCGCAGACCATGTTTTTAGCTCACCTGAGCCAAAGGCTCAAGTGAGCTATTGTGATCAATCACCGTCCGTCGTCCGTCGTTAACTTTTCACATTTTCGACTTCTTCTCCAGAACCACTGAACAGAATTTGATGAAACTTGATAAGCATGTAGTACTCATGGTCCCCTACAAGTGTTGTTGTTTTTCGTCCAGATTCATCAACAGGTGGCGCCACCACAGGCAAAAGTAGGCCAAAGAGGGTACCCTCCTTTGACAAACTTCTTCTTCAGACCGGGGGCATACAGAGACAAACCAAATGCATAGGAATGATCTCGAGGGATGTGTGAAGAAGTGTTGTTATTTTTGGTTCCATTCCGAAATCAAATTTTTGACGTTTTTTTGTACTTGGTAATTTTAATGCAGAAAAGAGGTATTTTTTTCTTTTAGTAAACATTGATGCATTAATTTGGTTTAATTTGATCATTTTGATGGTAAGAAATACTACTGCAAAGAAAATTTTTCAATATTTTATGTTTTGGATTTTTTATGAATTTTTTAAGACTTTCAAGAAAAAGGGGGGGTGGGATAATTCGTGTAAACATTTCACAGTTTGAACTTTTTCTTCGGAACCACTTGCTGGAATTCAATGAAACTTGGCACGCATCAAATACTCAAGGTCCCCGACAAATGTGGTCATCTTTGTCAGGATCCATGAACAGGTGGCACCACCACAGACAAAAGTAGGTCACAGAGGGTACCCTCCTTTGACAAACTTCTTATTCAGATCGGGTGCATACAGCGACAAACCGACTGCATAAGAATGAGATAGAGGCATATGGGAAGAAGTGTTGATATTTATGGTTCCATTCCGAAATCAAATTTTTGACGTTTTTTCATTTTTATTTTGGACTTTGTTATTTTAATGCATTAAAGAGTTATTATTTTCTTTTAGTAAACATTGATGCATTCATTTGGTTTCATTTAATCATTTCTATGGTAAGGAATGCTGGTGTGATGGAATTTTTTCAATATCTCGATTTTTGAAATTTTTATGAATTTTTTAAGACTTCCAAGAAAAGGGGGGGGGGACAATTTTTCATATCTTCAACTTGATCTACAGAACAACTTGAAGGATTGTGATAAAACTGGGTAGGATGCAAGTACTCATAGTCCTTTTCAAAGGTTTTGTTTTTTGTGCGGATCATCCAAATTGGTTAACAGATAATGCCACCATGTCTAAAAGTAGGTCTCACAATGGTACATATACCACTTGGTAATTGAAATATGGAGAGTAGCGGTTCAAATCCAGCTGTGGTCAAAAAAAATTTTTTTTTTTTTTTACACATCTAAATAAGTTTTTAGATGTTTCTCAACACTCAACATATGGCATTAGGAATTTTACGTTTAAGACTTCCAAAAAAAAAAGGGGGGGTTGGCCATTTTTCACATTTTCAACTTTTTCTACAAAACTATTTGAAGGATTTTAATAAATCTTGGTAGAAATAAGTCACTTATGATCCTCTTCAAATTCTGTTGTTTTCGTCCAGACCTCTTTACAGGTGGCGCCACCATAGTCAAGAGTAGGTCACAAAAGAGTTCCCTCGTTTAACAATATTCTTTTTCATACGGGCTGTATACAGAGACAAACAGAATGCATAGAAATGATCTAGAGGGATGAGTGAAGATGTATTGTCATTTTGGTTCCCTTCCAAAATCAAATTTTAGAATTTTTTTCGACATTTCTTTGGACTTGGTGATTCAATGCAGAAAAAAGTGTCATATTTCCTAGTTAATTGATAATGATGATTTCTTATGGACTATTGTGATCATAATTATGGTAAGGATTGTTACTTTGAAAGAATTTTGTCAATATCTCAATTTTTGGATTTTCTATGAATTTTTTAAGACTTCCAAATGAGGGTGTATAGGAACAATTCAATCACATTTTTCACTTCTGCTGTTATACCACATGAAAGATTTTAATGAAACATGAAATACATGAAGTACTAAAAGTCCTCTATCAATTTGGTAAATTTCATCCAAATTGGTTAACAGATAATGCCACCATGTCTAAAAAGCAGTTCTCACAATAGTACATATACCACTTGGTAATTGAAATATGGAGAGTAGCGGTTCAAATCCAGCTGTGGTCAAAATTTTTTTTTCATTTCTTTACACATCTAAATAAGTTTTTAGATGTTTCTCAACACTCAACATATGAAATTAGGCAATTTTAAGTTAGATCTGGACAATATTTGAAACAATTGTTGTTCATGACCCAGACTTGAAATCAGTCAACAAAAGGCCCCACCTAAAGAAAATGACTAACTTGTTGCCCTGAATGACTTCTTGCAGAGACAAAGGAAATGCTTAATATCAAAATCACCTGAATGGATGTGCAAAAAAGTGTTGTTTTTTATTCTAGCCTGAAATAAAATTTGACATATTTTCAACATCTGTGTTGACTTGGTCACATTAATGCAAAAATAAATGAATTTTTCCTTCATGCATGACTGATAATATAGGTACTCAGGTGAGCGATATAGGCCCACTTGGGCCTCTTGTTTTTCTGACAGTGTAAGGAAATACCGTATTCACTCTTGTATAATACACACTTTTTTTCATATAATCTGACTTTGATTTCCCAGGT
This sequence comes from Pteria penguin, assembly GCA_035048485.1. NCBI lineage: Eukaryota > Metazoa > Mollusca > Bivalvia > Pterioida > Pteriidae > Pteria > Pteria penguin. The sequence continues at coordinate 13,511,675 of CM068584.1, forward strand.
GCGTATTATACACGGGATCTAAAACAAGAACCTTTTTTCCAGACGTAAGAATTCATATTTCCGCTGCGATATTGCCGTAAATGTCTGCAGACAACGATCAGAATATGACCATTCAACTTTGGGAACCCTTACTTAACCACTAAAATGGATTTTAGACACCTGATAAAGAGATTACCCTTACAGTTTTACCTCCTTGTGTTGAACACTTTACAATATACGCTGAAATGAGGGTACCGCTGAAATGAAGAAGTTTTTACAAATGTTACTAGAGTATTTTAAAATAACGAGTGCCGATGCAATCCAATTATCTTATCATCGTCGATCGAGGTAAAATGGCTTCATGGTCAAACAATCAGCCATTACCGTACACCCTGCTGGGATAATTGGTTGTTCGCATTTCTTCTACCGTTACTGCTGTGTTAATCAATTTATTTTGTACTGACATTGACACTTCGAGACAACGAGGGTACATGTAAAATATATAGCAAATGACGGCTTTGCTTCATTATTGGTATTTTATCAAGAATACTAATTACAGTGGCTTATTGTTACAATTTTATTAATCATTCTTTAGTTTTTTTTCTATAAACACAATGTTTGGATCGCAAATTAATTTTATTATGGCAGTTGGGTTTATCCCATTCATTGAATATCCCAAGGTTCAGGCGCGTAACCAATTGTGTTTTCCGTGAAGTAAAATCTGTAATACAGAGATTTTTTCTAGGTAAACTTAAGATTATTGATTACTTGCCTATGCGACAATTTCACCTGCATATTATACACGAGATGGAGATTTTTTTCTCCAATTACTTTCCAAAAGTTTGGAGTGCGTATTATACACAGATGCGTACTATACACAGTGAATACGGTAGTTTTGAAAATAAAAAAAACAAAATGTACTAGAGAGTGTACAGTACATTTTCTACATTATATAATGGTATGAAAATATTTGACCAGGTGTTAAATGAAATTTTAGCAAATTGTTGGTCAAATGTAGCCCTTAACCACCCACATATTTTTAATCTCCAGTATGTACATGTAACGAAGAGAACATTTTATAGTGACAACATATTCAGCTTTGTTTATGTCTTATTAAAGGACCAGAAGATGAAAGAGAAGGAAAGGAGGAAATTAGGCCAAGATCTTCAAAAATTAAAGCAGTACCAGGCAGAGAGAGAACAGAAGGAAACTGTAGAACAAATGCGCAAAGATCGTGCAGAAGAAAAACGGCAGCGAGAAAAAATTAAGGAGCAAATTGCTAGAGATCGGTAAGCCATATTGATTAAGAAATATTGTAGAATAAATGGTAAAATGAGATCTAGATTAATGTTATAGGAAAAGTAGAATTAAGATTACAAATAAACCAAAACCAAACTAGTCAAGGTCAAGTGTACAATTGAATGCTCTTTGCTGAAAGACATTTTCATAAATAAAATGTACATGTGTAACAAGTTTGTTACACACAATGATGCTTACACTGTCTCTCCATAGCAAAATTTAAAAAAAAAATCTTGGAAAACCATTTTCAGAAAGCTCATAACAAGAGGGTCATTTAAAATACCATATTAAATGTAATTGAATTTACACTGTCTCTCCATAGCAAAATTTAAAAAAAAAATCTTGGAAAACCATTTTCAGAAAGCTCATAACAAGAGGGTCATTTAAAATACCATATTAAATGTAATTGAATTTTTAACAAACCATTTTAGCAAAAATAACTTTGATGATCCAAATGTTTTATTTTGTGGAAAATATTAAGTGTATGGGTGAAATAAACAAAAATACTAAAAACCAAAGATGAAAATTTTCCGTTGGAATTGTATTTCATCCATGATTACACAGCATTATAAAGTCACAAGCCTGACTTTGGCCAAACTTCTATCTACGATCATTTATCACATTTGTGCAAGAAGTGGCATACTGTACATCAGGCACCTTAAGTTTTTAGGCAAGACTGCTTGTTATAAATTGTTAATAAAATTATACTTTTAATAGTATGATCTCAGGTTAAACACCCTTTCTCTTCAAATCTCGGCATTTGAAGCTGAAACACTAAACCCTGTGTATATTAAGATGTATGGAGTGATCACATAGTTTGCAGTACTCAATAATTAGGGCCCTGCTTCATAAGTGGGTATCCTATAGTAATCACTCTGTCTGTCTATCTGTCCATTCGTCCGTCAGCAAAAACTTTAACGTGTCTACCAGGTATATCTAATACACTGTCACAGATAGAGCCTTCATATTTTGCATGTGTGTTCCTTATGACAAGACTTTCCTTTGGTACCAGAATTTCTTATTATGTGACCTTGACAGTGACCTTTGACCTGCATTTGAAAAACTTTAACATTGACTATAACTATTGAACCATTAGAGGTAGGGCTTTCATTTTTGGCATCTGTGTTCCTCATGACAAGACCATAACATTGACCATTTTTATTGATCCACATAAGAAGTAGGGCTTTCATATTTAAAATGTGCATTCCTTATGATGGTGCTTTTCCAATGTAACCAAAAGTTTTAATTATGTAATCTTGCCAGTGACCTTTGACCTACATTTGAAAAAAACTTTAACATTGACCATAAGTATTGAACCGTAAGAAGTAGGGCTTTCAAATTTGGCATGTGTGCTCCTTATGACAAAACCTTTCCGCTGGTACCAAATAAAAAATTTTGATCATGTGACCTTGACAGTGAGCTTTAACGTACATTTGAGAAACTTTAACGTTGACCATAGCTATTGAACTATAAGAAGTAGGGATTTCATATTTTTCATGTGTATTCCGTATGATAAGACCTTTCCGTTGGTACCAAAATCTTTGATCATGTGGCCTTGATGGTGACCTTTGAATTGCATTTGAAAAATTTTAACATTGATCATAACTATTGAACCATAAGAAGTAGGGCTTTCATATTTGGCATGTGTGCTCTTTATGACAAGACCTTTGCTGGAACCAAATTTTAAGGTCAAGGTTATGGTGACAGGCATCCTGCAAGGCCCTTCTGACTTTGTCAGTTTTCTAGTTTTCTTTTGTTGTTGGTAAGATGTAAATGAAACATTTCTGGTGTAGCCATAAACAAAAAGATTCAATTAAAAATTATGCTTTTGCTACAAATGTTTATAAACAGGGAAGAAAGAGCTGCTCGGTTCAAGAAAGAGAAAGCTGAACAAGAGAAAGCAAAGGAAGAAACAAGACAAGCCAAACTTCAAGCTCAACAACAAAATGCTGCAGCTACTGCTGCTAAAAGAAGGTACTGAACAGCTTTTTGTCTCAATAAAAATACACTCATGTCTTGGTTAATGTTAAATTTGATAGATAACCAGTTCAGTATTTAAGGTAGTTTCTACTCATTTGTACAGCTTTATTGTATATTTTGTAGCTAATCAGAATGGGAGATGTTCTTTACCACTGAACACTGCTTGCGACTGTAATAAGTGAAATAATCCTTGTGTGACATTTAGATATTAAAAACACAAATTATTGTATTCAGTTGTAAATCATCCTAAATTTTCCCCATGGATGTATACTGAAAGCACTGAAAGTTACATACCATGTATTATTTGGAGAAAAAAATTAAGTTATACCCAATAGAACAATTTTAATCTGTAATTTTTTTTCAGTAGAATTCCTAATATTATTATGTCCCCCTTTTTCGAAGAAGGGGCCATTTTGCTTTGCATATGTCGGTCTGCCAGTCAATAGACCATATTTTGTCCACCCAATATCTTGAGAACCCTTTGCATGGCAGTGATGATATTTCATATGCTTGTTGATTATGAGTTGTAGATGACCCCTATTGGTTCTCAGGTCAAAAGGTCAAAGGTCCCTGAGTGCAGTGCAGTATTTTATACAATTATACAATATAGTACTAGAAGAGGGCATATGTGTTTGACAGACATCTTTTGTTTTATAACAGTGAGACGGCTAGAATACAAGTGAGACTTCCAGATGGCTCCTCTGTCTCCAATGCTTTTCCTTCATCAGATCCACTACAGAGTGTGGCAAATTTTGTCACAGAGGTGAGAAACTCATGAAAAAAATTACTTTGTGAATATAATTGGATAAAATGATCTAAGGAAATGCAAGGACTGTTTGTTTAGACTAATGAGTTAGTAAGTCAACTTTAAACAAAAATATGGATGATATGTTAAGTGGAATATTGAGTTCAGGACAACAAGGCATTACAGTGCATGTTCTGGATCATCCACATGTTTGTATAGCTTTTTGTTGCTATGGTGGATGTGTTTATTGTGTATTTTAAGACTAAGACATAGTTCTAGCCCAAGTTCAGGATTGGCCTGTTCTGTTCAAGAGGTCTGACTGCAGGTCAAATTTTAAACCATTCACAGATTATGCTATCACAATATAAGTTTGAATTCCTAAAACTGACACACAAGTACTGCGTTACATGAGGAGTGCCCTTTAACTATCCAAATCCCCTATATCGCCTTGTTCCCTTTCCCCTAAGATAAGAAATGACAACCAGAATGTGCCCGCTTGAATCAATATTTCCTACATGTTCTGATGACAATCAAAATAAAGCACCAGCATGTAAAACAATGTCTAACCTTTGGATATCTGTCCTCAAAATTTCATTCAATCATGTTTAAAAGCACCAACAAACGCAAATTTGAACAGCACAATTCGTGGACATTTTGCTCACCAGCTCGCAATGTTGATTCAACTTCGGCAGGGTAAAAAGGGATATTAAAGCGATGAAATGGAATAAATACTTGATGTTTTTTGTTTGTAGTCATTAAATGGATTAGATCTGCTTTGAACTTTTGTTTAGAATCTCTCTAGTGTTATCCAAGCTAACAAAGTAAATTCTTATTATGTAAATAAACATGGAACAGATTGCTCACGAGCAAAGTGTCAGCGAGTTGTGTTGTTTGAATTTGTGTTTGTTGGCACTTATAAACATGCTTGAATGAAATTTTTAGGACAGATATCAAAAGGTTATACATTATTTTACCTACTAGTGCTTTATTTTCCTTAGATTATCATAGGAAATTGTAGGAAATACTGGTTCAAGCGGCTGTATTCTGACTGTCATTTCTAACCTTAGGGGAAATGGAACGAGACGATGCAGGGGGATTTGGATAATTAAAAGGCACTCTTCATGTAAAGCAGTGCCTGTGATTGACATAAACAAAATTGTAAAAAATGGATAAATGTTGGTTCAGTTTGTGGTAGCTATGATATTAGGATTCCACATGGGTCTTAATTCAGGCCACATAGTGGCCAGTGCATCAGAAGTGGCCCAACAAAATCTGGCACACTGTTAGTTTTTGTTGCAGTCTCTTGTTATTGAACCTGTAATGCATGTAAACAAATATACATATATATTTGATTTTACACTGTATGGTGGCATCTTATATTGCTTAAATAACATCTTTTTCCAGCATATGGGCAGACCTGCTTCGTTGTCTCAGGTGTTCCCTAAACGTCAGTTTACAGAGGAAGACATGCCTAAGTCATTACTGTCACTAGATCTGGCTCCATCAGCTGTTATTATAGCCATTCCAGTAAGTTTTATAAAGATAAATCTGTTCCACATACCACTACAGATGTTACTATAACCACTTCATTTCTATTAAATCATACCATAGAGTACTTCTTCTTTCTGGTGCATGTGGTTTATATCTAGTCCTGCAGTTCTAGGACTAGCACACTTCATCACACAAGTACATGCATTCTTTAGCCTTTCATGGTTTCCAATATAAAAAAAATCCATCAGGTGTTCATGAATGGCTTTTTTCCCCATCTAGAGGCTGGATACAACCAGAGAGTGGCTCTTGAATTTGGCTTGCAAATAAGTCATGGGGTTGCATCTCTCCTGACTCAAAGTTACCTCTTTTGTGCATTCATTAGCTGGTATATGAAGCCATAATCAATATGAAGGACTGACATAGCACATAAAAGACCCTTGCTGTCTAAAGTTAGGAAGTTGGGAAAGTGGTTTTTTTTAATCATGTATAATAACCCACCTATGCTATTAAGGATGAATTTCTTGAAAAGGGGATAAGAAATATTAAAATTGCCATTAAATCAATATCGAAGAAGTACCAAACCGTTAATCATTCTCAAAGTCCAAGGACAGATACAAAATCGTGTAAGTTTCAAAAAGAAAGTGTTGTGAACCCCGAAATACTGAAAAATTCCGAGGTGAGACCAGGTGCCCGGGGAGAGTAAGCGTCTCCTGTTTGCATGCATCACCCGTCACAGCAGTTCTTAAGAAACATATCAAAATCAAGAGTTTTGGTTAAAAGAAGTGTAAAGCATATTCCATTTATGGCAATAAACCATTCATAAAAATTTCTATTTTCAAAATTTATTTTGGATAAGAATTGGATTAGTAAATCTATACTAATATAAGGCTTTGTAACTGTTTGTGACAAAGAAAGTTTGAAAATTTGACAAAACAAACAGTCAATAGTAAATTCTCTTGGCTTGGTAAAACATGATCGTTGTTATACAAACCAGGGGTTGTTTTAGAAATCAAAAATAAATAACATTCACCATGATTATGCTTGCTTTTTCAGGCACAGAATGTTAAAAACAACTCTAATCCAGGAGATAAAGGAGGCGGTATTTTAGCCCTAGTTTTTGCTCCTTTCTTGATGATTTGGAATTTTTTGTATTCTTTATTATTCGGTAGTGCATCTAGTTCACAGAGTCCTACATCTCCTACACAATCTGTACATGATACATCGGCAGAAAATACACGGAGCACTGGAGCTAGACCTAAAACGTAAGTTTTTTCTCTCTTACGATAATGTTATGTTATTTTATCTTCTACTAAGATTTGAATTGATTGGTTCTTGTATTATGTCATATGAGGATTATTGCACTTATTTGTAGATGTTGTCTGCCTGATGCAGTTCACCCTTAAGAACACCATTATCAAGGAACCATGCATGCCTTATTTCTACAGGGCCATTCTGGGATTTTTCCTTTGACTGAAAACAAATTTCAGGGACATATTTCACTGAATTCTAGGACAAATGTTAGAACATATCTCATGTCTTAAATGAACATAAATACAGTATTTTTATTGTCCAACGCTTTCCGCGAAAGCATGGGGACATTAAATCTCATTTGTCTGTCCGTCTGTCACAAAATGTTTAACCTTGATCATAACTTTTTAACCATAAGATGTAGGGCCCTCATATTTGGCATGGGTGTCTGTAGACATGCACAACAATGACAATATATCACAGATCACTGCACCCTTACTGATAGAACCCCAAATGTGGGGGACCACAATTCTCTGAATTTGCATGTTTTATTTATTACAAGCTTTTTCTGCTGTTACAAGACTTTAAGGTGCTTTATAATTGCTTCATTGTAAAGTAATTAACAGTAATCACTATCAAGATACTGGCTCAGGTAAATACAGCCATTAACCAGCAGATCAGCTGTTTGTTACGTAACGTGTTTATCATGTGACGATCACATTTTACCCAAATCTTGCTCTTAATGAGACTACATTCTCATGGATTCCGGGAAGAAACAAAATTTACGGGAAAAGAGGTTTCTAGCAGGGACACATATTTGAGGATCAATTTACTGGGACTTTCAGTGTCCTGCTGGGACGTATGGCATGTATGAGGAACGAAGAAAAATAGTCAAATTATGAGGGATTTGAATTAAACATCTCATAAAACTAACATACACTTGAACTAAGATTAAGCAAATTAAATCTACTAAATTGTTAGTTTGAATAGATGTGAGTAAACTTTATTTAATAGATTTATATAATGATGACATTTAATTCTTGAGAAAATGTTATATGCCTGTATTTTCTATAATTGAGGTCATCTTTTTTGTTCTTAGAGCTTATCAAAGACGACCTATTACCAGAACAGATGGTAATATGCGGCGGCTAACAGATCTACGAGATGACGACGATGAAAACGCCACATGGAATGGGAACTCAACACAGCAGATGTGAACATTTTATCATAACTGACAGATTTAAATGCAATTCTTGTCTTTCATTCTCTGTTTTTATCAAGTTCCAGTCCTGGTATTCAATAGAAAAAGAAAGGCAAATTCTGAATGTTGGATTTAATTTATCGGGAGGGTGATTTTGGAGTTATTGATGAGGGTACTGAGAGAACTGTGGCTGTTATAATCCATAATCTGTCATAATATGTTGTTCATGTCAAAGAAAACAAATCTGAATATAAACATTGTCATGAAAGTTGGTGAAATATGTAATTTATTTTTATTAGTTGTAATTATGGTTGGAGTTTTTGTTACATTCCCAACATGTGAATTGTTCTCTCTAGTTCTCGTACCAGTATGTGACATCCAAAGAATCTTCAGTTGTCGCATTTATGATGTCATAATCTGATATGTTACTTGTCATGTTCAGTTAGCTTCAGATAATGTTATCGTAATGTAAACTTATGCTGTGTGCAAAGGTAAGTTAGTCCTGACCATAAAAACTGTAGACAGATGGTACATTTATTAAATAATTTGATCCGTTTAATATAACTAACACAACACCATATCGTAAATTGAACTCCATTGTTACCAAAGACGGACATCTTAATTCTGACATGAAATATTTCCAAAGTGAATACTCATTGCAAATTATCACACTATTTAAATATTTTGGTTAAGAAGACTAACGTGTTATAAAATGTGAGTTATATAAAATCTAGAGTTATTTCACCATATCATAGAATTGTTCCACATTAATAAATTGATTTCATTTGTAGATTTAAATCTTAGTATATTGTGTCATTTTCACCTACTTTCTTCATTAAATATGCCGTCTAAGTAAGCTTTATATGATCATTTCTAAAAGTAATGAAATCACAGAACGTTACAAGTTACAAAGCTATATGTTGTATTTACAGCTGTCCCAAATGAGTTACAATATCAAAACTACAATTTGATTCATAAATAATAAAAAAATGAAGACAGATAGTAGTATTTCATTGTGTATAAAACTAAGGAGTGACTTTTAGGAAGGGCAGATAATGCACTTTATTGGATCCACCTTTAATCCTTATATGTATGATACAAGATCAATTTTTAAAAAGTAAAATATCACCTAACATTCTGTAACCCAATGGAATGTACATGTGACATACTAGTGTGTATATATATATATATATATATATATATATATATATATATATATATATATATTTATTTGTTATTTGCATATTGCCAGGTACAAGGAATATGTTGAATGCCCTTCATTTAGAATTTAGAAGTTGGACATTCATTTTATTAGATTATTAGAAGAATTTTGTGATGTTCTTAAGGATTGTCTTCAAGAAGTTGAAGAGATTTTATATTTTTCTGCTGTTTTTAATGATTTCATTTCATTTCTGTGCTTCATGAAATGTATGTAGATAAAAATATTTGTACAAACTAAACGTGAGTAAAAGTAATGGTGAGAACTCCTCCAAAAGGCAAAAATCAATCCCCACATTTCAGCCATATGGCATTTTGCTCGTGGAAATAGGGAAAAAATAAAAATAAAAATAGCGACATAAAATACACATCTGCTAGTTAAATGAACCAATTTAATAAAAAGCCAAGTAGCTAAAGGTTTGTGGACACTGAATATATTTATTTAAATGTGAATTCACTTCACATGATTAATTTAAATGTAAATAAAGTTTAAAATATGTGATTTTCTGTGATATTTGATTGTATTGTATTTCATTATTTATATCTCACTTTTTTCACGAGTTGATGTGAATCCTGTCAGAGTATATACAAGGTAGGAATGCCTGCTGGTATACCAACAGTATGGGATACTGGTATATATAAAATGATATCCTGTCAGAGTACATACAAGGTAGGAGGGCCAGCTTGATTCCGGTATATATACTGATATCCGGTCAAAGTACATACAAGGTAGGAGGGCCTGCTGGTATACCAACAGTATGTGATACCGGTATATATACTGATATCCTGTCAGGGTGCATACAAGGTAGGAGGGCCTGCTGATATACCAATATTATGTGATACTGGTATATATACTGATATCCTGTCAGGGTGCATACAAGGTAGGAGGGTCTGCTGGTATACCAATATTATGTGATACCGGTATATATACTGATATCCTGTCAGAGTACATACAAGGTAGGAGGGCCTGCTGGTATACCAATATTATGTGATAGCGGTATATATACTGATATCCTGTCAACTCAATATTTGGTCAAAAATATGAGAGAAAAATACTTTTCCACCCTTGGGGTCTCAAAATCATGCAAAACCCTTAGCAAGCCTCGGGGTTTTACTTGATTTTGAGACCCCTCGGGTGTAACTGATGTATCTTTCATAGCAGCCTATAAAGGAGTCTTATAATATTTTTAAAATGAAATCCTGTGTTATGGTGGTAATTGGTGCTTAAGGGAGAATGTACTTAGATGGGTCTATTACCTAGGTAGGTCAAAATCTACCAGGTACCATCAACATACAGACAGATAGTGGTGACATGACATTTTTAAGTCAATAAATGATCATGTATGGTTGTGTTAAGGGAAAGGGGGGATGATTAATATATGGCTTTGGATACTGGATACACGAGTTCAGTTCCTCAGTAATCCTTGGAGATTTATAAATATAACATTCTGCTCTGTGTTACAAGAAGTCTGAGGTGAAATTTCATAGGTCCAGAAAGCTTTGGTCTGCTTTCCTGTTTTACATATGAGTCGACGTAGCTCAGTCTGTTAGGTGATTGGCTCGTGAAAGAGAGGTCATAGGTCCAGAAAGCTTTGATCTGCTTTCCTGTTTTACATATAAGTCGACGTAGCTCAGTCAGTTAGGTGATTGGCTCGTGAAAGAGAGGTCCCGGGTCCTGATAAAGATGGTAAACACCGAAGTCCTGTGTCACAGTGGTGGTGTCATGAAAAACATCCCTTACTGCATCAGATGAGTGTTTTTGCTTAGGACTAAATTTCTGTCCATGTATTGTACCAAAGTATATCGGGGTCGAGAACCTTTTGATCATTCCGCGTACATAATTATGATCAATCAAATAGTAGGCGTAAAGAAAGATAACTCCTGCTTATTTATTTCGTCAATCTCGCCAGTGTAAAATATATTTATCAAACAATAACGACATTTGAAACAAAACGATGAGTTAATATAAAGCAATACAATCTACAATGAAATGAAAAGTTTGAGACTAAAAAAACTCCATGAATAATACAAATAAGTTCAAGTATACATTTAATCCCTTATTATTTGTGATGCATGTATCTGAAGTACTTAGGACTGGTGTCGTCACTATGTAAAGAAAAATGATATTTATGTGATGTCAAATAGTCACACATCGAAAACTAAAGAAATCAGGCTCTGCTATGAAAATTACATGTAGTTTCAATACCGGCTGATTGCATAATAACCTTCTACTAGTTCTCGGTTACATGAATTTCTAAACATAAGCGAATATAAAATGAGCCATTGCCAAAAATAAGAGGAAAGGATTTGTACTACCAAGAGGGCGATTATTTGTGCAAGGGCAAATGTAATTTCTCCGCTTTTTATAAAATTTTGTTTTCATCCAATTATATGACAAAACTACATAGTTATCCCCTCGAATCCCCATGACTAGCCTGCAGCTCACCAAACCCATCACAACGCGCTACCGGGAAGTTTTGAAGAATCGACGTGGTCACAGTCCAGAAAAAACCCTCCTTATGTTGCTTGCCGTTCCCTCCTCGTGGGGTCTCAATATACTGACACTTTGACAAAAATATAATTTTGCTGCATGTACAACCCTATCCCATGTACATATAGAGTCACAAAACAGCTCTTTAGAAAGTCTGGAAAGGCGGTCAAGATCACACAAGCACAAGCAATGCTTGTTTACAAATATCCCATCTCCAGTGAGGTTACTGCAAGCGCAACACTTTTTGGAAGATAATGTTATTTCGTGTAGGGCAAGTAAAAGAATCAGATAACATACAAAGAAAACCAGTTATTTTGTGCAAGGAAAAACTCGTAGAGCAAAATCCCAGAGGGTCCATGACTATACTATGATAAAGAGATTAACACAGCACCAAAATTTCCAGAATGTTACTGAATATTTATCACATTAATGATATAGATAAAACACATCACATTCGGCTTTTTAGTGGATAATATCAGATCATTTATGTTTGTTATGTTTTTTCCAGAAACCTCGTGCAAAGTCTGCAGAACTCATGGGAATGAGATCCGGAAGTGCGAAATTATCACGTGACAGAATATCTGGAACCGTCACAGTTTCCGTACGTTCTTCATTCTGCATTAATGAACGAGACATTCCATCTTCTGTTATTTGAAATTTTGTGTCTTGTAGCACTGTTTCCATGGAAACCAAGTCTGGAATTTGTTTCTCTAGACTCCGACTGTCTCTGAACAACAGGGCTCCGTGCAAACGTGGCCAGCACCACTCTGGTTTTATTGATTTAAAATCAATTTTGGTAATATGTTTGATATAATTTGGCACCTCGCAGTCCTCTATACTGACTGGAATGATTTTCCTCAGTCTGTTTCCTGTTAAGAAACGTAATTATATTATATATAGCACGGAATAAGCGTGTAAACTTTCAGTCTAAGCTCATATTATTCTAGCCTAAGCTAAATCTAAATCGGCATATACTAAATTAAACTTCAGGACAAACTGAGATCTTAATAGCACACATATACTACACTGAAATAATATTTAGTCTGTTCAAAACTGTTGATTCTAGAATACAAACGAAATCTATTTTAGGCTCAAATCTTTCTGCATCCTAAATGGAAATTAATTCTAACTTTTGTTTCATGTAACTGAGAATCGATGTAAAAATCTGTTCGCCTGTACCCCGTTCAAATTTTTTTCTTAGTGAACAGCTCGGAATATGTAACGTACTCTGTGCATTGAAAGATCCGGGGAGGAGGGCTGATGGGTCGCAACCGCTCCCTATCTTTTCAGGGACAAATTTTACCGGAAAAGATTACTTTTGAGGGTGGTCCCCCTTTCTAGAAAAACGCCTCTATCACAAAAGAGGGATCGCTTTTCATTTCAATAACTACTGGATCCTCCTCTGATTCTAGCAAAATATGAGGCTGCCGGTTTACCGAGATGATGGATCGCGCCGAATTTATGTCTGTCTGAAATCAACCACCGCTTGTACGTGCTCGACGTGAGAGAAAAGAACAGGGGAACAATAAACGGTCATCGAAATGTGGATAAGTGTGAATTTATGTGTGGAATGAATAAATGGACAGTTTAATGAGTCGATTCAAAATCATTGGAACCGGAACCCTCGCCCTTTTTCGCATTTTCCAGATGTGCAGATGTGTGATTGAAAAGAAGGAAGATGTCCGATTTGTATCCGGTAGGCACACACTGAATTCCATTGAATTTAATGGGGCATCTGACACGGAGAAAAATAAACTCTTAATAAAGTATCAAACATACCATCTGATGATCATTTGTAATGCAAGCTTTACCACTCCAATTTTATATACTTCATATAAAGTATCGATCAAAGAATGCAGGTAATTTACATGACATGCATACATGCGGAAAGTGGTATTGGAAATCCACATTTTACAAATACACTTTAATCAGGGTCTTGTGTACTTTGCCAGCTATAATTATCAACTTAAAAAAAAGAATGATTTGCAGTCACATGCATGGAAGGACTGAGGTGAAATCGTTGAAAAGTTGTCCACGCGCGTAGGAAATTGCGTTTAAACAAAACGAGCATTAACAAATTAACTGCTGCATGTGGTATCTAACATTAACTGCTGCATGTGGTATCTAACATTAACTGCTGCATGTGGTATCTAACATTAACATCGAGTTCAGAACTACATTTACGTACATGTAATATGTCAATCCATAGAAGAATTATTTGCAGTTAAAAAAGAGGGCACATAATTGAGTCTTACGTCATAAATCATGTTAGTAACATTGCATGATTACTATATTTATTTACATCTTTCAAATTTTAAAGTACAAAACGTGTGTATGACATATCCCAGCCAAAGGATTAGAATACATTGATTATATCATTTCGATCCATATTTTTGCTCTTTTCCTTTTATCTTTACAAGAGATGTTTTAACTTAAAACATATAATTTATTTTGAATAGACTGGATTTTTTCTTTATAAATCAGTCGTAGATTGAGAAAAAAGATCCAGGTGTTAAAATATCTTTCTGACTAGAGTTTTCCCAATCTTATTGAAACGCGACTTTTACTTCGTTCCTCTACGCTACTCTCCATGTACAAGATTGGAGTTTTCTCAGTTTAAACATCCTGATTGCAACCACACATTACTATATTTACTGGGCTCAAGTACAGGTAAATCCTATACTTAGTACAGATAGATTTTTAGATTACCTGGTGATACGCAATGTGCGTGACGTAATTGATGGTTAGCGACCTCGTTGCACTGGAAGCTCCTTGACAAAACAACGATACATTTTCGGCACCTGTAACATTACAAACACTATATCAAACATATACTTAAGCATGCATATTGTTATATCTGTATTTGGATTACATAAATTTATTCTCTTCAAACCAAGTGTTCGATTTTATTGGATTATTCTCGATTGTAACCATATTTTACACGTAACTTTAAGATAGCACAAATTCTTTTGGGAAAAAACAATAAAATTCATAAATAACAAAGAAAATAATAAATAAAATAAAATAAAATAAAATAAAATAAAATAAAATAAATAAGATAAAAAAGAACCTCAACATGAAGTTCTAGGTTTATTATTATTTATATTTATTAATATATTAAATCCAATTTCAAATAGAAAATCAATTCAATCAAACATCAAAGATCATCCTCGTTATACCACATAAATGGTATCACATGAAAGGTGAGCTGAAGATCTACGTAGTAGAGTTTAGGAATGTAATATAAACACAAATGTTTTCTAAAAGGTAAAAAAAAAAAAACAACCTTCCTTTATTCTCAATACAAAAGCTTATAATTTCGTCAGAGAATTTTAAGATTATTACATATCACGGGAAGGACATGTATTGACTAGATCTTATTTTGTGTAAATGTTCGTAGTATATTATATCGGACCTGTTTTCTATAATAGTTGCCATAGTTACTAGATCTACATCGTTCCCTTCGTCGTCTCTCCATGGGATGTACAATTTCATGTTGTAGGGAGAGTTTTCCATCTGGTCTGCCATCTCTTTTACAAAATGTAAATCAGTTCTCTCGGGGTTGTAGATTACGAACGCGTCATATTCAAATGCAGTCCTCATTTCTTCTGAAAATAAATAAATAAATAAATAAATAAATAAATAAATAAATAAATAAATAAATAATAAACAAATAGATATAAGTAAGAAACAATTTAAAATAGATAAAAGAATGAAAATAAAGTGAAATAATATAAAATAAAATAATATGAAATAAAATATAATACAGTACAATACTTCTAGAGGAGACCACAAGTTGCATATTGGTCATGTGAGTACCAATATTGTTCATGAAATTTCCCGAAAATCTGAGTAATTACCCCAGTTTCTACTGCTGTTTGTCAAACAGTTGCAGCAGTGGAACCTGTATTTAATACATGCATATGTGTGGGAAGGAATATTAAAAAAATTATAAGACTAAAACAAACCACAGCGGGTCCTGACGCGCTTTAAGGACCTCGTGGGTCTCGGGCAAAATCCTAGTGGTGGTTGGGGGGGGGGGGGGCGTCAGCGAAACTCTCTGAATCTTCACACAATAAAATAGGGTATCATGCAGAAATCATTTTTATAAACAATATGGGACCTGACCGTAAGAATGGAACCATACCCAGTTCACTCCTTTTTTTTCCTGTGAATGTATCACAATAAGCCCGAATTTCTGTAATGTTTACAAAGATAATGCGTATGCCTTCATCCATAATTCCACCAAAGGGTTGGTAATCTTAGACAAACCATCCAGATAGCTGCGACGGTTAAGTATAATCATTTGGTCAGATGTTTCGTACTAAATAGAAGCCTTGTAGCTAATTCGGAACGGTGCACGGCTCGAGACCGAAAGGTCACAAGTTCGAGTCCCCCTACGCCAGGTCGGTGCCCTGTGTAGCCCAGATATTCATCTTCTACCAGGTGTAGATTTAGACCACTCAGTTCTCCTCTCCTTTTCATACAAACATGAATTTATTATAAAATCACGCTTTGTCTGATATCATCATTTCGATTCTCAATAAATCAAACAATCTGTTGATCGATCAATCAAATAATTAATTTCTGCACGAGGACAATTTAATTGTTGGATTGATCCTTTACACAGGATTGCACCTTTAAGTTACTAACATACTGAGACTTTCATTGGATTATCAACAGAAATACACTTAACTGTTGTTACTGAGTCATTGTCGTTTCAATATGTTCTCAATTATGTCATACGGCTTACGGGAAGTTGTCAAGCCCTCGTGATGCTACTTTGGTCAAACCCGGGCCATATATAGGTTCCCAAAACAGCCACTGAACTTAACTGCCTGCAATTAGCAAGCATGGTATAAAAATAGAATTAAGAATCAATATGAATATCAAAACTGTACGCATTATCGACAGGGTGTGAGATTATGCTTGCTCACTGTTGACACGGTCTGAGATTATGTTTGCTCATTGCTGACAGGGTTTGAGATTATGCTTGCTCACTGTTGACACGGTCTGAGATTATGGTTGCTCATTGTTGACAGGGCCTGAGATTATGCTTGCTCATTGTTGTTGGACGGACTTGGGAATTATCAGACTAACCAATGAGTCTTGGTCTAGTTGTGCCGAAAAGACTATAGCTGAACATATTACAGCATCGGTCCAGCTGTGTCGAGGAGTACGAAAGTACTCATAATGAAGTCGGTATCTAGCAAGGAAGAGGAAGAAGTACTAGACTGATCAATGAGTATCGACCTTTTGCCAGACTCAGAATCAGCGATGAATATCTCAAGAAATATCAAACTGACCAATGAAAAACGGTCGGATCAAGAAAACTGATTTTTAGTATGGGAATGACCAGGAAAGTACCATCCGACCATTGAATTCAGACTGGTCAAAAGTATCCAACTGACCATTGAGTTAAGGAGGCTAAAGGTTCATTCTGACCAGAGAAGTATCAAATTAAGTGTTGAACTGGGCTAAATATGACTTATCGACCAGACCGGCTAAAAGACTGAGAAATAAAGAAGGGATATCTGGTCATCAGACTTACTTGAATAGAATCCACCAATCGTAACAACTCGTCTATTTTCGTACGCAAGTAAGATTTTTGTGAAAAATGTTCCTATTGAGAAATCCGCCTGATCAATGGGTATCAGACATCTACAAGAAAAGTATCAGCCTGATTAAAGTGTATCAGACAGACGCAAGAAAAGTATCAACCTGATCAAAGAGTATCAGACCGACAGAAAAAGTATCAACCTGGTCAGTGAGTATCAGACAGCTAAAAGAAATGTATCAACCTGACCAACGAGTATCGGATAGATACAAGAAAAGTATCAACCTGGTCAATGAGTATCAGATAGACACAAGAAAAGTATCCACCTGGTCAATGAGTATCAGACAGATACAAGAAAAGTATCCACCTGGTCAATGAGTATCAGACAGATACAAGAAAAGTATCAACCTGGTCAACGAGTATCAGACAGATACACGAAAAGTATCAACCTGATCAAGGAGTATCAGACAGATACACGAAAAGTATCAACCTGATCAAGGAGTATCAGACAGACACAAGAAAAGTATCCACCTGGTCAGTGAGTATCGGACAGATACAAGAAAAGTATCAACCTGGTCAATGAGTATCAGACAAACACAAGAAAAGTATTTTCCTGGTCAACGAGTATCGAACAGAGAGACACAAAAAAATTTATCATATGAAATTGAATATCAAGTATCAGATTAGAATTGATTGAGCCGAGAAGTACCGGAATGACATGATTATGAGCATACATGAATTATGAACCCTTAATCAAAATATGAAAAATTCAAGTTGATCTAAATAGAAGACACCCATCTGTGGAGATATCTTCAGGAACGTGAGGTTTTACAGTGTAGGTCACGTGGAGGATACAACGTCCTTAGGTTTTCATCATAACATCAGACACTTAATACATTCTCTACATGATGGGAAAACTTGAGTTTGTATCATTTGTTCAAGGGTTTCGCATCTTTAATGTAAAATGTCGACCGATTTTCATAGATCTATTGCAATTATACTTCATGAACCTCAAGAAAATTGAAGTGGCCAACTGAAAGTATCTCACCCTGCCCTCTTTATTTTCAGCATAAATATCTGTATATGTAGTTTTATTTTAAAATCATTTTCGTTTCACCTAAAGTTTTGTAGTCCTCTTTCATTTTCCCGTAAATTCTTAAATTTTGTTAATAAGTCTTTATCCTAAATTACACTATAGATGGAAACGGGCTACAAGGCTTGCTTGGTAATATAGTATACCAATACAATGGCACTGAAAAAAAGATATGATTTCCTGCTTATATTACTTCCATAGAAAAGATTAAATATCTACTTATAATAGTATTTTTATTCTTATTTTGATAATAAATTCTTAGAGGAGGGGTTGGATGACGGTTGAAGGTGGGCATCCTTTCTAGTTGACAAACAGTTACTAAAACGTGTAAAACCCACCCCTTCTACCCTTTACAAAATTTGGGATCCTCCTCTTAAAACCAAGCTTATCGCAAAACCTCCATCCTTTGCACTTTGATTTACTGCTAATCTCTTCAATGTAAAATCCATAAAACAAATCATTAAAGCCCTTGTGTTTTTTATTTTATTATACATTTTATACTCCCGTCTGTGTCGATATTAATGTTTTGGATATACGTTTTATATATGATACATACATTCCATATAATTATTTGCATTTGCCATGAAAACAATGATCAATGCAAACTGTATAGTTTATTCATGTATTATGTAATTGTTTATATCATTATTTCTATGTTTTGTAATGTGTAAACTTGTATGAATTTGTTTGTAAGTACTGTATATGCATTTACATATGTTATTACTATATGGTATATGGCTTTTGAATAAATTGAATTTATATAAAGACGCGAACTCGACTTACCGATTATCGGAGCCAACTCTGTCATTGTTCGCTACCTTACACAATGAGAGAGCTCATGGCTGTTATATGCGGAAAACTTTGAAAATTATAACAATAGACATCCCCGTTTCTTCTGCAGATTTATTTTACATCTTAAACTTACCTTGAAACCGAAATTCTTTCTGATCTGTTATGTGATAAAATTGTAAAATTCAAAAATAGAAAAAAAAAAGGATTTCCTTCGTGGGTTTCCTTCCTATTGATTCGGATTTTACGTCTCTTTTAGCATTTATCGTTTTAATCACCTCGCAACGTGGAAGCAGGAGGTAATTGATCTTTTAAAGTTAGTGTTGAAATCCGGAAATCTAATCCATATCGCAAACACGTTTTGCCAACTCGTCACGTACATCTGTTGTTCATTCCATGGCAAATGGATATGGTGAATAAATTAATAACAACCAATACTGTATATATACACACAAATCAACTAATCATATCTACGAATTATTATATATATAATAATTCATTCCATTTTCTACCACTCGAATAGCACTGCTAATAACCAATGCAGAAACATAAATAAAAATTAAATTGTAAGGCAAACGTACCCTGTCTTCAAAACCTTGTTGTGTCATGTTGGAGGGTTCATCAGAGAATCCAGTAGCAGATTTTGAGCCCCCCCCCCCTTTTCGCCCAATATCTAAAGGTAAGAATCCAGATTTGGCACCAAAAGTGGTTGAGTAGTTTGGCTGATACACATGTGGGCGCCCCTTTTCGGAAATCCTGGATCCGCCACTGGCGATCAATAGTTTTTTCTTCAAGTACTCAAGTTTCCTCCACAACTAAACATTGATCCACCAGCATATAGGTGAAATGATCCCAGTGTGACGTTATTCTCCACCACTACACACTGACTGCCATCACCTACATTCGGCCACCACCATATAGGTGAAATAATTATTGTGTGGTGTTATCCTCCATAAACCAAACCATCCTCCACAATTTATTGCCGAGCCACCACCATATAGGTGATGTAGAACTGATGGGATGTTATCCTCCACCACTAAACACAGACCACCACCATATAGGTGAAATTCTCTAAGTGTGACGTTATTGTCCACCACTAAACACTGAATGCCATCAGCAAACTGAGTCACCACCTAATAGGTGAAAATAATCCTGGTATGGCTTTATCCTCCACCACTAAACGCTGAGCTGCCACCACATAAGTTGCATAGTTCTATGTGGTGTTACCTGCTTCCACTAAACGTTAAGCCACCACCACATAGGTAAAATAATATAATTTTGACATTTTAAAAGTAGTAAAAACTAAAAACAATGATTATCATTTCATTGTCGTTGTAGTGCTGTAACTGAAAGAGACAGAAATAAAATACTAGAATCGCTGAAAAATGAAAAAATAAATAAATAAACAAGTAAATAAATTAAAAAAAGAAAGAAAAGTCCTCATTGCAAACATGAGTCTTGAGCTTACCATCTTTCCTAAAAGAGTTCTCCATAATCAATACATCGCATAACAAGTAACATTGCACTTAAAGCTACACCCCGAGACAGAAATAAGTTCCCTTTGATGCACTCACACGTCCTTTCCCCTTAAGTTCTCCAATTGGAAAAGAGCTATACGTCAATTCCGGTCTTGAAAACTACCCACATATCACCGCGAGTTTATTGATTGTGAGGAAACTATTTAAATATTCATCAAGGAATACAAACTTGTTTGCGGTGCTTTAGTTTGAAGAACAGGTTTATTATTATTTTTCTTTCACTGCGCCTTTTTGTTTTTGTTTTTCATCTATTATTTGAATTTGAATATAGGGAAGAAGCTAATAAAAAGAAAGAAAATCTCCAAATCTAATACTGATGATATAGTTTAAATAAAAGCCCCCCATCCCTTGATATTATACACTAGTGCGGTTTTTTCTGCGCAATGTCTTCATGTGTGAACTTTTCTTTTCGATATTATGTTTAATTACTGCTCGTAAACTTTTTGATGTCTAGAAAATGAATGTTTGGAAATTCCACCTTCCATCAGTACCGGTGTTTATCGATTTAATTTTTAAACTTTGATTTAAAACTACCACTCTTACCTTGATGTAAAAAGATCTATGTTAAAGTAGAATAAAATGATTTCATAGGGGACTGGAAAATGAGACACTTGAATAAAATCATATTATGCAATTCTATTTTAGATAGCAAAAAGGAAAAAAAACCCCATCATTTTACGTAAATCCATTCATTCATTTCGTTGTATACGAGAAAAACAATACGCAGGATGATGGATTTGTTGAGCTGTGCGTACATCAGCATTATTACAGCCAATTACAGGTATCCAGCAATGCTTTACATGCTGAATCATCCTTAGATCTTACCACTAGTTTTAGAGGGGCATCGGAGGATAGTCATCAAAAGCACAACGATGGAACTCACTGTGGCCTCTCACCTTTGTCAAAACTGGGTTCGAATCCTGTTGGAGCAAATAGGAAGTAGTGACCAGTATGTCTGCCTTAAGTAAATACATGTATGCCAGTGGACCTGCCCAAAGTAGATATGCCAATGTAACTGCCAATTGTAATGTGACAGTATATTTACGAAAGGTAGCGGTGCCAGTGGTCCTTTGGAAGTTTAATGTGCCAGCCCTATTTGCAGGTGTTCATGCCGAAGGTAGATGTGCTAGTGTACCCGCAAAAGGTAAATGTGCTGGTGTTTATGTCAAAGGCAGATGTGCCAGGCTGGCTGTCGAAATCATATATATGTGCCAGTCAAAAATAGATGTGCCAGTGTAACTGCCAAAGGTAAATGTACCAGTATGCCTGCTAAAAGTAGATGAGCCAGTGACCTGCCAAATGGGCCAATGTTTCTGCCAAACGTTGATGTGCTAGTCTACTTGACAAAGGTAAATATGCCAGTGTACCTTTCATATGAAGATGTGCAAGTGACCTGCCAAATGTGCCGGTGTTTCTGCCAAAAGTTGATGTACTAGTGCACTTGCCAAATGTAAATGTGCCAGTGTACCTGTCACAGGAAGATGCGCCAGTGACCTGCCAAATTTGTTAGTGTTTCTGCCAAACGTTGATGTGCTATTGTAGTTGCCGGAGGTAAATGCGCCAGTGTACCTGGCAAATGAAAATGTGCCATTGACCTGCCAAATATGTTAGTGTTTCTGCCAAACGTTGATGTGCTAGTGTAGTTGCCGAGGGTAAATGTGCCAGTGTACCGGTCAAATGAAAATGTGCCATCGACCTGCCAAATATGCCAATATTTCTGCTAAAAGTCAATGTACTGGTGTAGTTGCCAAAGGTAAATGCGCCAGTGTACCTGTCATATGAAAATGTGCCAGTGACCTGGCAAATGTGCCAGTGTTTTTGACAAAGGCTTATGTGCTAGTGTATTTGCCATAAGATAGATGGTATTCCCTGGGTTTCGGGTATTCTGCAACAAGTAACGATGGCGGCCACCATAAAGCTAATATAATCTTACGATAAAAATACTCATATGTTTCCTAGGCTGGGAATTCCTGATTATGACTTTTATTTAACGCTTCAGTTTCACAGAAATCATTTTATCATAAAAGTGTGTGTGGGGGGGGGGGGGGGGATGTTTACGATTATTCTGGAAACACAAATCCAACTCACTCTTACGTTTTAATGTTTACGATTTAAATCAGTTCAGAAGATATTTTAGGACAATTGAAGTTTAGAGTTATTAAAGAAAAAAAAAAGGGGGGGGGGTTGATTTCTATTTCATAGACCTTAGAAGTTTGGGATTATCAGCGAAGAAATACATGTAGTAGAGGAATGGGCATTTCTTATAGGATTCTTAGGAGGTCCGAGCCTGGAAATGACCTTAAGTTTTTTTTCAGGAAAATCGCACATATATTGACATGCATATCGACTCCCGAAACATTTTGAAAAGTGTTTATGTGTAGAAGGAAAGTGTAGGGTGTGTATGTTTGTGTGTGTGTGTGTGTGGGTGGGTGGGGGTGGGGGGTCATAAGTTGTTACAGAAACACAATATGACTTGAAATTGGACATATTTCGACTATCAGGGAAATTTACGGAAGCTCCAATTAAACTAAAATGTGTGATGCACCAACGAAATTCAGATCATCGAGAAAAAATATATATGGGAGGGGGTATTTTGTTTTCGATATTGTCCTTTTCAACTTTCTTCCACTACTTCAATAAATTGTACTTGGTGATCTGACCTTTGGAAGTATATTGTATATCCCTAACGTTTGCTATTTACACCATCCGTTTTATAGTTTATTTAATTAACAAATCAGGTGTCCAATTTCTCCTTGTCTTGTACGCTATTACAATAAGGAAGATGTCTTCCTAGGTAAATATACTCTCTATTAACATTAACATTTCTTTAGAATCAATTATTTCGCTATTATTTAAAGATCAAGATAGCATATCATTTCACACATACTTATTTATGTACGAGTGCTGTACGCTATTTCATAATTGCGGTCCAACGCAATTTAGGACAACCCTGTAACATAAACCTACTATTGACGGAGAGCCAACCACTCAGAAAGTAGGAGCGATGTGATTGGTTTGTATCGTTCAATGAAAATTAAAGAGACACTCAGTAATGTAAAATTCTCCTTGTGGCTTCCTTGTTGACAACACATTACCCTCTTACAGTCTGTTAGTAAACAAGTAATGATATTGAGGAATGTCAGTCCTTTATTTGAAATAGTAATCCTGAGTACATTGAACAAGTACATACATGTAGATGTTCAGTACTTTTCAAAGGTGGAGGAAACGAATGAAAAATTGATTTTGGAAAGGGGAGGGTGGTGGCTGATCAAAGCAATATCAATTTTCAGAGGTCTTTCATGTGAAACTATTTCCATGGTCCAAGAAAAGAGAATTAACCCCCCACCCGCTTTTTACATTTTGAAATTAACAGTATAACTAGATGGGTGTAACCGTTAAAGGGAGATTCAGAGGGCGAATATTTTTTACCTTGAGAGTGGGAAACACTTCCTCACTGTCTTTTTCAAAATTGTTGGATCCATCTTTGCTATGAAAATCCCCATGTCCAAACCCCGCACCCTTCACAGGGAATAGAAATTTCACATGAGATGAATGATAAATATAATTCTATAATTCGATGTTTTCCCGGATTATGCCTATTCTCGTATCGCATTTTAAGAGGATTACCGGGTTCCTATGTCACATTCAACAATTATCGTACAAAATTTCATTTACAATCAGAATTTAGCATAAGCTTTCCGTGATAGCGGTGTAATACTCCCCAAACATGAAACCACGTATGTACACATTGTACTCTTAATAGTGCAAATTCATTATGCCTCACGTGAGAGTGCATGTAGATTCATACAATGGCGGATATATAGAGCGCCCCTTTTCCGGGAGGGTGAGGGTGAACGCATATTGCCCATTTTGTTTGAAAGTTACCAACAGATTTGGTAATTTGTTTAAGCAAAATTTACATATATATCAAGGGCAGGCTTGGTGTAGTGGTTAAGCGCTTGGCTTGCGGCGCAGACGATCCGGGTTCGATTCCCGGATTGCACCACTATGTTTAAGAGATTGGCCGTTACCTCCTGCTTCCATGTCGCGATATAACTGAAAAATTGTGAAAGCGACGTAAATCACCAATCAACCAACTAACCAACATATATATCAAGAAGAAATAAAATGTATTTCAGAATATTTTTTATTATTTCAATAAGCTTAGTGCATTGTATATAGCCTTTCCCACCGTCCCTCTAGGTTTGTAAATTATCTTGAAGGAAAAGTAGATCCTCTGCTTGTATATTTATATTTGCCTTTTAGGTGGCTTGCAAGTCATTCGGTTGATCCGACACCCTTGAATTGCGAACGTTGCTGTGCATAGATATTTCCTGTTCCTTTGTGGTTATATATATCATTTAATTTATTTTTGGGATACTCTCAATCTGCTTTCCTGATTGGTTTAAAAATTCTGTTGATTTCTCGATCAACAGAATCTAGAGTACATATGCACTGACAAATGCCTTTACTGTACTTCATACGAACACTTTGTTTAACATCAACAAATGAAAGTGTGTCAGGTCAAAAAGCTATAGTACATTAAAATTGAAAAGTTTGTTAGGCTAAACATGTATCTAATTTTTATCACAGATATCAAATGAAACGATTAGAAATGAATCTTGTTTCATACCTGCATCAAGCAAAAAATGTTTATAAGATTAAGTTCTTAAATGAGCCCCATAGGAAGCAATTTAAAAGTGGGGGCCAAACTTGTAAACTCAAAATTGTAAAAACAAAATTTGCAATATGATACCACTGTTTTAAGTCACTTTTTGTGCCAAGGAGTCTTGCTTGAATCGCATAGAGCTAAACGTTGATCATAGGCGGATCTAGAAATTTTTGAAAAACAGGGGGGGGGGGGTGCAGCCTGCCATGACTACTATTTTCCACTATTCAATCTGAAAGGGGGGTGCAGCCTTGGGAATGGCCGAAAATAACCTTTATTGGTAAAATTTTCCGACCAAATGGGGATTGCAATTCTCCCTCAAAATCCGCCAATGCCGACAGTTAATAATAAACTCATTTCCACCTCCCAAACATGGATAGTCGGTGTTCACTGCTGGAGACGAATTCGTTTGCAACATCATTCAGATTCAATGCATCAAACACTTTTTAACTTTGCATGATGAAAATAACTTGCAGTATTAACGTTCAGAAAGAAAAGAACAAATTTATACATACTGTTGCAATATAACTTATAAGATTGCAATTCAATTGCATGTTAAGGATAATTTAATGAAAACAATTTAGGAAATTAGATAACAACCTACGAGACAATTATGATCCGCCTCCCGGATCCTATGGCCATGTAAATACCTATAGATACTGCCCACACCCCACCTAACCCACTCCCTCAAGAATTTACCCCTGACTTTTTCTTCTGAACCTGAAGTCAGAAATCTTACGCTAATATTTTGACCAGGCTATATTAAGCCGGTGTGGCTCAGTGGCTCGTGACCGATAGGTTCGATTCCCGTCGTGGTGTTCTGGGGAACTTTCGGATGAGACAGTAAATACCGAGGTCCCGTGTCACGGTAGGCGTGACACGTAAAAGAGCCCTCACTGCTTCGGTTGGGTCCGTTGCAAAGGTATAAAATTCTATGCAATGCATCAGGCAGAGTCCGTTGCAAAGGTATAAAATTCTATGCAATGCATCAGGCAGATCCCGTCACTATATACGTGAAATAATTGTTGAGTGACGTATAACAATAATCAATCAATCAACCAATCAATCAATCAATCAATCAGTTAACCTATATATTTCCTGATTAGTTTAAAGCTTAGTCGGGTCTATATACCTCACATCACGGCCCTTATACACTTTGCACAGGCATAACTTATGTGGACTCAGAGATAGAACCTGATGTCTGAAGCTATCTAGGGATTTGGCAAAAGGACTTTTCTTCGTACTTTTTTGTTGTTTAAAAGTCGACACTCTTCGCTTACTGGGACTCCTTCTCAAGACTTTTGCTTGGCTTGGATCCCCTATCAGCAAAGTTCCGGAATCTGCGCTTGATGGATAATGATGTACTCCATACAACATAGCCTATATGGTAGTGTCGGATCCAGGATTTTAGACAAGTAGGCGTGATCACAAGAGCTCATGACTGAAAAAGGGAAAGATCTGTGATAAGATTTAAATTTGTACCATTATGATACAATTATGTGAAAAGGGGACGGGGATGCCTTATATATAATGAAATCCGTAAGTGTAACATCTTTTTAATTAATACGTACCATGTAAGAAAGTAATGGATAGTATGGTATGGTCTATTTTGTCATCAGCCTTTTGGCTAATCAGCCCGAAGACATAACAACATATGTTATTTCAAAACATATACAATATAAATAAATTATTATATCAAAAGTGGGGGCAGGCTTGATGTAGTGGTTAAGCGCTTGACTTGCGACGCCGACGGTTCGTGTTCGATTCCCGGGTTGTGCCACTATATTTAAGAGGTTGGTTTCCTCCAGCTTCCATGTTGCGATATAACTGAAAAATTGTTGAAAGCAACGTAAAGCACCAATTAACCAACCAACAACCAATCACTTTGTTCTTGAGTGTCCTTTGTACAATGACTTACGAAGACTGTATATTAAACCATACTTTTGGAGCCGCCCATCTATGTTTAAACTTGTTCAACTTTTTTCAAGTGAGAACAGGAAACAGTTGTTAAACCTTGGAAAATTTAAAAAAAAAAATGCATCACTCTTACGATCTTCGGTGATATGAGTCATTTTGTGTATATATTTATATATATGTATTACATGTACTTATCTCTGCATATTTATTATCATATTATTTGCCTTTCCTCCTAAATGCAATTGTTCTTATGAACGATCACTGTGTATATATATAGGTATGTTGTTCTATTTGTATGCATATAAACCATGCGGTTTTTTTGCTAATAAACTGAACTAAACTAAACTAAACAATGTAAAAAGTGAATGGAGTGAAAATTTGGAGGTATGGATAATTACATGATACTTCTTTGATTACAAACACATGATCAGGGATGTCATTAAGTACAGACATATTAGGAGAACAATGAAAAGTTATAGGAGAATTCTGTAACCTCGAGCTCAGGAAGAGAGGTGGCCCATGCAGGCAGTGGCATAGCTAGGCTAAAAATAATGTGTATGCTTTAAAGTTATGCGTACGTATAAATTTGGATGTTAAAATTGTTGAAAATGTCGAAAATCGAACAGTAAGTTGTTGTAATTTGTACTCTTTTTTGTATTTAAAATAGTTGTATGAAGATACTGTGTTTCTGGATACCTGTTTATAAATGGGTTCATGGCATTGAATTTTGTTCTGTACAAATCCTGAAAAAGGAAGTGGGGATTGTGCCCTCCTTTCTTTTGTAATGGTTAAGGTCTAAGTAGGACTGGAAACTATTTGCATGTTTTTTTATCAACTGACTATCAACAAAGAAAGACAACTCCGAAGATATTGGGGTTTTTTTTATCTTGAAAGACTCAACGTCATTTTGATCATGTGCATTATTGTGTAAACCTCATATTAATCAGAAATTTGCCTCAGGCTCAGTACAAGATATTACAATGAGAATTCAATGAATACCTTGACTGTTCCCAACAGCACAAAATTAATCTACACTGACCACGCCTTCTTCATGCATGCAGGTACAATGGTTTATAAATGCATTTCTAAACAATGATATGTAATATCAATACTTATACCCTAATCATACATATATAACTTCAGATTATCTAGAATTTCAGCAATATAAAAAGAATAATGTTTATAATTTTACTTGTGAAAATGATATCTATATTTAGTTTCGTAAATTAATCCCTTTTATTATAAATACGTGTAACGTTGAGAAAAACTCACATACTATGAAATTCATAATTAGTAGTGAATTCACTGTTATTCATGGTCCGGGTAGCCAAACAGTTAGAGCATAGTACGCCTTACGACAGGGTACCCACGGTCATAGGTTCGAACCCCGGCTGGGGATGGTGTATATGAATATGTTCATTGATTCGTATATGGATGTTTTAACATGTATATGTAGATCGTTACAGGTAAACCAGCAACAATGGAAAAGGGATATGATAGGTAAGTGACATAGAAGTAGGATGGAAAAGAGAAGGAAAGATCGAGGGGAAGAAGAAGATATAGAAGAGGAGGAGTAGTTGAGATGAAAGGAGAAGAATAACTAAAGAATATAGAAGAAAAGGAAATCAAGAAGAGACCCCCGGAGAAGGATGATTCTGGATCCGCAGATTTGATGAGTAAGATTGAGAGTGCTGTGGCAGTGCCCTCCTCTCAGGTACTGATTTCGAGCACAAGCCAAGTCTACACAGCTGCAATGCTGCGGCAGTGTCCTCCTCTCAGATACCGAGGTGGGACACAAGCCTACGCAAATGCGCTGCTGTGGTAGTGCCCTCCTCTCAGGTACCGAGGTGGGACATAAGCCTACGCAAATGCTCTGCTGTGGTAGTGCCCTCCTCTCAGGTACCGAGGTGGGGCACAAGCCTACACAGCTGCAATGCTGTGGCAGTGCCCTCCTCTCAGGTACCGAGGTGGGACACAAGCCTATACAGCTGCAATGCTGCGGCAGTGCCCTCCTCTCAGGTACCGAGGTGGGACATAAGCCTACGCAAATGCGCTGCTGTGGTAGTGCCCTCCTCTCAGGTACCGAGGTGGGGCACAAGCCTATGCAACTGCGCTACTTCGGCAGTGCACTCCTCAGTCTCAGGTACCGAGGCGGGGCACAAGCGTACGCAGCTGCGCTGCCCACTAGCCCGCTGCTACCCTTAGGCCAATTTTGCGCTCCTGTGGCAGTGCCCTGCTCTTGTCGGATGTACGTGCACACTTGTTTTTTTTTCTCCACGTAAATAGAAATGTCAGGTTTTGTTATCCTTGACTATACATACACTGTTGATTGTAAATTTAAGTCACACCATTCATAATATTCATGATTTGAAGATCACGTGGCAAATAGCTCATGGATAAAATAATTAGAATTTCTCCATATGATGAGCATATCAACTAAAATTTGAACACTCTTCCAAAACATCTTATAGTATCATATATCGAAATTTTAATGATCATATCAAATGACTGAATAGTGTTTCTTCAAAGGAATTACAGCGATGTATGTACATCAATCTGATTAAAACCAAATCTTTATTCCGCTTCTCTGTTTTGTCCCATTGCGGATAAAGATCTGGCGAAACCCCGTAAGGGGTCATGTTCTGGTGAACTCTGATGCCATTTCAGTTACCGAAACCGTTATTTCCCATTGCCAATCAAGGAACTCGGCTAGGCACGTGCAAGTGATGCAATGTGTAACAAACACTGTTCAAAAACTACCTTGTAGGTCATGCACGCTGAGGATGTTAATTTCATTCCTAGGAATTTGTAGCCGATCCAATGATTGGCTGAAAATCAGAGTTCACCAGAACATGTCCCCTTACGGAGTTTCTCCAGATCTTTATCCGCAATGAGACAAATAGCCTGAGAAGCGGAATAAAGATATGATTTTAATCGGATTGTATGTACATAAAAGCGGAATGTTTTGTTTTACATATATTGAAAATTGATTTGGTTTATATGTGAACTGCAAATGTACAACATGATCATCTGTAAATGCCTAAAAGTATATAATGTATATTTGGGTACTATATATATATAGTGTAGTGTAGTGATTTGCAGTGGCGGATTTAGAAGGGGTGTCCCCTTTTCGCCACATATTTATAACTAAAAATGCAGATTTGACACCAAAATGACTCAGAAGTTGGGATAATACAGATGTGGACCCCCTTTTCAGAAATCCTGGATCCGCCACTGATTTGGACTGAATGAATTATCTATATCAAGTGCTCGATTGATCGAAAAGTTTGATCACATTTGTTTATTTTAACCAACAGTGCATTCTACACAGAATACTGAGTCTGGGGGCGGGTAGTACCGAGAAACAGACACCGAGATGGATTTTGTAAAAACCCGCCAACTACTTCCCATAGATCACATGACAGGTCATGTGATAAGATTATGATGGTTTGTCATGGTCCACTTTACTCAGCTGCATGTTATCATACACAAAGGTTACCGGATGACCTGTTGAGTTACATATACATGTATATGTTGGTTTACAACTGTAGACCAGATATGAATGCACACATATAATTTGATCATCAACAGAAAGTAAGGAAATATGATTAATTGGTAAGTTTACAGTAACGGTTTTTACGTATGAATGAAGTTGAAAATGAAAGTAGAGTTATGATTATTCCTAAGAACTCTTATGCATTAAAGAAATATATAATTATATAAAATATTCTCTTATATAATGTCGTGAGCTTTATCAAAGATTTGTTGTAGATACCTTGATAACCAGGGGTGGACCCAGAGCCAGAATTTTGTCGAATCTTGCCCAGGGGGGACCCCCTCAGACACCTATTTCAAGAGAGTGTCCATCTCAGTCTTGGCATGTAATTTTACCTCAATTTAAAACAAATATTCCTTTTTGTCAATTTAAGGTGTTTTGCTTTTCACATGCAACCCCTATAGAGTGGCAGATTCAGGTCATCTGGGGAGGTTCTTTGCAGGGTTAGGGGCTTTTTTAATCCTCAATTTTCAAGAAATTGGCCACTATTTATGCTTATTGTAAAGATGTTTGGAATCTGAGGGGTTTTTTTCTGAAGCTCCTCAAAGCCCCCTAAATCCACCACTGCTATAATTTACATTTAATTTCTCAGTAATGCCCAGTTTATACAGGCTGTGTAGTAGTTGTCTACCATGCCCTCACTCACTGCCCTTGGCCCAAATTTTAGGGAGATATTTACTTCTGATTACTCTCAAATAAGATGACATTTCTCTAGTCTGTTGTAATTAAATATATAAAATGTAATTTAAATGTACTGAATACATGCATACATACTCATAATTTAATAATAGAATACATATGCATACTGCTATCATAAGCCTTCTAAGAGTGTGTGCTGGAACTCACGCATACCAGAGAGGGGAATCTAGGTCCAATGTTTAAGATATTGATTTTCTTCCTTTATATATTATGCTTCCAGTTTGCCTACTTAATTTAGGATGTGTACATGTGGCTGTAGTAAGTAAGTCAGATATTTAAGATTAATAGAAATCTCAGGAAACAAGCAGGAAATTTATTGTCAACCTTTTCTAGTTTTCAAGTGTTGACAACATAGCTACAGATATACATGTAATCTACAAAATGTATACCATTAAACATGTTAAACGATTAGTGAGGGTGCTCATGGCCAGTGTTTAAAATTTTCAGGTCAGAGGCGGAATATTCTGAATTATTGAATCCTGCTAGCGTTTCCTCATTGTTCTTTCCTTCAGATTATAGATACCTAGAAACTAAGGTCTCATGTCAATGTAGAACATGCATATCAGAGACCGTTTTGGTTTGGTCTGTTGTTGCACTCAAAATTTATATAAACATCACATACATGTATAAGTGTGTTTTTAAAAAACTGTCAATTACTCAACCAAGACTACCCGGTAATAAATATCAGTTAGGTTAAAAAGTTATGAAGCTTTTTATAGACATTGAGTATATGTAATATTTCCACAGATTTGCTCCTCGGGCAGTAGCTTTTATATCCAGCTAATTTGCCATCATGTCTACTTCTCATCCTCACCGTACCCCTATTAACAAAGAGGAAGACTATCTGGTGTCAGAGAGCAATGGAAATCTGAAAGACGGAGAAAAAAGACCCTTACTAGAAAAAGACAATGAGGATGTCATGGAGGTCAGTTTCACCAAGAAGATGTAGATTTGTTTTATATATAAGCAAAATTCAAATTGTAAGTTTGTTACTCGAGGATACACTCCAGTTACAGGATCAAACCAGCTAAATTGTGTAAGGTAATGTCATCATGATACATTGACCTTTTTGATCGTCTGGTACAGGATCTAACCAGCTAAATTGTGTAAGGTAATGTCATCATGATACATTGACCTTTTTGATCATCTGGTAGGAGTACACCTGCAGGTTCTTTGATCGTCTGGTAGGAGTACACCTGCAGGTTCTTTGAAGTAGTATCAGCATCATGATCATGTTGATGCTTTTCTCCGGAGATGTTGATACTATATGGTTGCATTGGTCGTATAATGTAATGTCTGGTAGTAAATATATAACCAATTTGTGATTTCACTTAAAGGTAAATTCCTGATGTCACTCTTAATAATGAGCTGTTAGCTATTGTTTTGTGATAAATTACTTTCCCATTATTTCGATGAAATGAAATTTATTCTTTTCTTTATAGACTTAATGACTGTCAAGTTGGTGTCAATATAATAAAAATCAATGTAAAAAGTAACATTTTACATGTACTTTTATTGCTGTTTTTGACATCCTAATGGATGTGGTTATTAAGACAGGTTATGTTGTATGTGGTATGTCTTGCTGTTGTGGTGTATTTTTACTGTTATGTATATTTTACTGTTATGTATATTTTTGCTGTTATATTTTGGACAGGTTTATGGAAGACGATGGTGGGTGCTTGGTGTTTTTAGTTTAGGCTGCTTCATTCAGGCTGCAGTTTGGAACACGTGGGGTCCCATCACTGAGTCGGCAGAGCTGGTGTTCAAGTGGAAGGATAGTAATATTGGGATGCTTGCTAACTGGGGCAACATAGCCTATGTAATCACTGTCTTCCCAGCTTGCTACTTCATGGATATCAAAGGTATGTTGTCCAGAAGATGGTGACTTGGGGTGTAAAGGTCATTGAAGGTAATGAGACTACACCATATTATTTGGATAGCAGTTAGATAACGTTAACTTGTATATGATGAAACACAATATGCAATTTCTAAAGTTTCTGAAACAGCTACAGTTGTAAAAAACCGTGTTTTCTAATAATAGACCAAAGTCAAACTTTGATTTGTAATGATTTAAATTATGTATTTGAAACATCAAAGTTTGTCTGCAAAGGCATATCTTTATTAAGAGATCAAAGTTTGAGATTTTTAAAGTGTAAACAAGAATCTCAGAGTTTACCATACCACTTTGTTCATGTTTTACTCACATGGGGAACTGTTCATTGTTTGGATATAAAGCTAAAACATGTGATAGATTAATCTTGTTAATGATTATTTTATATAAATCTGCTACCACCTAGTTAGGAGCCAAACACAAATGTATATTTGATCACTTGCAATTTCTTTTTCCTCATACACTTTTTACTTAAGTACCATAACAGGCCTCTGGATTCTTCATTACTTGTACTTTTAATTGGCCTCAGACCATCTCTATAAAGATCGCCTTTTCTGTTAATCAAAACTACAATGTTTCCTAATGGGATTTAGAATTAAATTCCAATATACAAATATCTTTATTTTCCAAAATTCAGGAAGACAAATGCCAATTTTTCCAGCTTAAGTGCCCCTTGTCCCATTCCCAAAATGTTGTAGTTTACACTGAACTTGAAAAGTACATAAATTTAGAGTCAGGCTTTGAAAATGAAAAAGTCCTGCAAGAGTGCAAGAATAATTGATTGCTATTTGTCTTTTTAATAGTAATCTTATGAAGTGTTTGAATTTTAGTTTGAGCATGTTACTTGGAATCTTAAGAAAGAGATGTCTCTTAAAATCTGACAACACTGGAAAAATACTTATTAACCAACTTAATCACTCTAACATTTATTAGAGATCTCTTTGATCAAAGCATTTTTGTGACATCTACAATTCTTAATTAATTAATTAAACACTCCTCAGTGTCTGTCTTTGCTTATTACATCTGCACAAACTGCTTGACAAGTGCTTGGAAAACTTTTTGACAGGTACTTGAAAATTGCTCAGATTTTTCCTGAATCATTCATTAAGGCATGAGAGACCTGCATGATGATAAAATTACTATGTCCTGCTGTATTTCAGGTCTTCGAATATCATTTGTCTTGTGTACCTTTCTTCTGACCCTTGGTTCAGGGTTACGATGTATAACAACTGAACCAAATATAGCCACATGGTAAGATAATTATTGTAACAACTGAACCAAATATAGCCACATGGTAAGATAATTATTGTAACAACTGAACCAAATATAGCCACATGGTAAGATAATTATTATAACAACTGAACCAAATGTAGCCACATGGTAAGATAATTATTATAACAACTGAACCAAATATAGCCACATGGTAAGATAATTATTATAACAACTGAACCAAATGTAGCCACATGGTAAGATAATTATTGTAACAACTGAACCAAATGTAGCCACATGGTAAGATAATTATTGTAACAACTGAACCAAATGTAGCCACATGGTAAAATAATTATTATAACAACTGAACCAAATATAGCCACATGGTAAGATAACTATTGTAACAATTGAACCAAATATAACCACATGGTAAGATAATTATTGTAACAACTGAACCAACTGTAGCCACATGGTAAGATAATTATTGTAACAACTGAACCAAATGTAGCCACATGGTAAGATAATTATTGTAACAACTGAACCAAATGTAGCCACATGGTAAGATAATTATTATAACAACTGAACCAAATGTAGCCACATGGTAAGATAATTATTGTAACAATTGAACCAAATATAACCACATGGTAAGATAATTATTGTAACAACTGAACCAACTGTAGCCACATGGTAAGATAATTATTGTAACAACTGAACCAAATGTAGCCACATGGTAAGATAATTATTGTAACAACTGAACCAGATGTAGCCACATGGTAAGATAATTATTGTAACAACTGAACCAAATGTAGCCACATGGTAAGATAATTATTATAACAACTGAACCAAATGTAGCCACATGGTAAGATAATTATTGTAACAACTGAACCAAATATAGCCACATGGTAAGATAATTATTATAACAACTGAACCAAATGTAGCCACATGGTAAGATAATTATTGTAACAACTGAACCAAATGTAGCCACATGGTAAGATAATTATTATAACAACTGAACCAAATATAGCCACATGATAAGATAATTATTGTAACAACTGAACCAAATATAACCACATGGTAAGATAATTATTATAACAACTGAACCAAATGTAGCCACATGGTAAGATAATTATTGTAACAACTGAACCAAATGTAGCCACATGGTAAGATAATTATTATAACAACTGAACCAAATATAACCACATGGTAAGATAATTATTATAACAACTGAACCAAATATAGCCACATGATAAGATAATTATTGTAACAACTGAACCAAATATAACCACATGGTAAGATAATTATTATAACAACTGAACCAAATATAGCCACATGGTAAGATAATTATTATAACAACTGAACCAAATGTAGCCACATGGTAAGATAATTATTGTAACAACTGAACCAAATATAACCACATGGTAAGATAATTATTATAACAACTGAACCAAATGTAGCCACATGGTAAGATAATTATTATAACAACTGAACCAAATATAGCCACATGGTAAGATAATTATTATAACAACTGAACCAAATATAGCCACATGATAAGATAATTATTGTAACAACTGAACCAAATATAACCACATGGTAAGATAATTATTATAACAACTGAACCAAATGTAGCCACATGGTAAGATAATTATTATAACAACTGAACCAAATGTAGCCACATGGTAAGATAATTATTGTAACAACTGAACCAAATGTAGCCACATGGTAAGATAATTATTGTAACAACTGAACCAAATATAGCCACATGGTAAGATAATTATTGTAACAACTGAACCAGATCTGACCACATGGTAAGATAATTATTATAACAACTGAACCAGATCTAACCACATGGTTAGATGATCATTATAACAACAGAACTAAATTTAGCCACATGGATAATTATTATTTCAAAAGGTGAATTAGATGACAAATGTAAAAAAAAAGTGGTGTTTTTTTGTTAAATGTTAGCAATGACAGACTGTGACATTTATCCTAAATTTTATCTTAAACCCCATGTTTTGAGTATTCCTTTGAGTGTCCTTTGACTCCCAACAAATGAAATTTTATCACATATATCATTATTGCGTCACCTGAGCTGAAAGCTCAAGTAAGCTATTCTGATAGTCTGTGGGTTGGCATCTGTCCGTCTTTCCACTTGTCCGTCTGACCATCTGTCTGTAAACTTTAAACATTTTCGACTTCTTCAGAATTGCCTGATGGATTTTGATGAAACTTGGTATACATGAAGTACATGAAGAATTCTAATTTTAGGATTTTTCATGAATTTTTTAAGATTGCAAAAATGGTAGAGTGGAGGATAATTTTTATGTGCAATACTTTCTATGTCTCAGTTAAGCGAAATAGGTCCAGTTGGGCCACTTTTCTTAAGAATGGCGAATTATCTTAGAAACAACTGAAGTCTCCATCCTCAAAAACCGGGGGGCATATGCAGAGGACCCTAGGGTCATGTCTGAACCTACTCTTTTTATAAATGGTCTTATATCTTTAAAAGTACTGTGATACCCACCCTTATTCCAATGACAAACTTATACATTTTTCATTCTGTTCATGAAAATTTCTTCATATTGAAAGATCAAAGAAGTTTATAGGTACCTTTCTGCTTTTCTGTTTGGGCAGTTTGATGTTCAGGTGAGCAATGTGGCCCATGGGCCTCTTGTTTGTTAACTGAGTTTCTATATTCTGTTTTGCAATCTGATTCGCAGTGATCCCATCTGAGAGTTTGATAACTTAATATAACATATTTCTCTTTGTCCATTGAATTTTCAGTTTTCATAGTCAGTATGGTTCAGTCCAATTGTGGACTAGAATCTGTCATATGAAACAGTAAAGTCAAGTTTATATAATAAAAAAATGTATATGTTTACCAAATCCACATAAAAAAAAAAATTAGATTAATCATGTTTACTTAATGTGAAATACAGTTATTTTGTTCAGAGATTTCTTCTTTAGGCTGATATATATTTTTGTGTATTAATGTTTATTTATTGAATATATTTATATTCATAATATCATTCTTATAACTTCTTTAGTCATAATTTAATATTGATGGAACAATGGAATAAGCTATAGTTTTTACATGGATTGAAAATTGGTTTAACATGTTATCACAAGTACTTGATGATAAGATAACAGGATTATAAATCTGGTAAATATCTGTTCATTTATTGAATTCTTAATTTTCTTCATTGATATGCAGGTTAATGAATATTGGTGCCATACTGAATGGCATTGCTGGCACAGTGCCATTTTCTGGACCAGCTTTATTAGCCTCTATCTGGTTTCCTCCTAACCAGCGGGCCACTGCTACGGCTATTTCCTCAGCCTTTAACTACTTCGGTGTCGGGA
Organism: Pteria penguin; assembly: GCA_035048485.1. Lineage (NCBI taxonomy): Eukaryota > Metazoa > Mollusca > Bivalvia > Pterioida > Pteriidae > Pteria > Pteria penguin. Next base: position 13,549,608 of record CM068584.1, read on the forward strand.
TGGCTTTCATATTTGGTAATTGAAATTATACCTTGTTTAGCAATGCATTTTGATTTGCATAAGATATTTGTTACCATTTGTTAATTTCTCAGAGAGTTTAAACCAGTTTTTGAAATAGTAGTCTATTGGAATGTCAATTTTTGTTCGTTTTAATATATGTCTTATTTGTTTAGAAGTGTCCAGATTTTGAAATCTTTCCAAAAAAATACATTGGTGTAAATTTATGAAGTAACATAAGACACTGTTATTTTATATAAAAGAAGTGCCACAGTTGAATTTACACTTAATTCTGTCACACTGTGTTTTATGTACCTTTTGCCACTTTTCTTTGTTTTTTCTGCATTGTCTGCAAAACACCTGAACTGCACAGAACAAAATGATTTTTAACATAAATTTTACTGCCTATATCATTATTAAAAAATAAAACACCAAAACAAAAAAAACCCCAAAATATATAAAAACAGAAAAAAAAACCAAAACAAAAAAGAAAGAAAGAAAAAATGAAATAGAACAAAACAAAAATAACATAAAAAACAAACATTTTTTTTGTTTTATTTTGAGCGTGTGTATATATGTGTGTGTGTGTGTGTTTTTTTTCTTTCGTTTTGTTTTTTGAAAGGAGGATGGAGAGGGCACTGAGTGAAGAGAAGGTTTCTGAGTGAGAGATGGTAGGGGGTGGGGGATGATTGGGAATATGAACTCATTTTTCAATATCTTTTATTTCAGGTCCACAGCTTGTCTCTTCACCAAAATACTCAGCATTCAATGGTTCCGCTTCAAATGAATACTCACCGAAATTTAGGTATATGATGCAGAGGTGTCAAAATTAGTCTAATGTTCATTCACTGTATAGTGATGAATGAAAAATTACTATTCTATTGTTCATACACTGTGTAGTGATAAATAAGAAATGTTTCCTTAAGGCCTATAGACTTTGAGAAAAAGTGGTAGAAATATCTATAGATGATTTGATGAGGTTACAGGAAAACTTTCAGATTTATTGTAAATGAAAGTTAAGCTCATTTCTTTCCAGTTAAAAAAACAACAAAAGTTTCTATATAACAAGCACTTTTTAAGTTTTATGGGAGTTATCTTTCTTTGATCATTTCAACTATTATTTGATCTGGTTACGATTTCAGTGCTCTGTATGGAGATGTGACTGATCGACCAAATCAGAATGTTTCTGGTAAGCATTTTTAGACTGTCTTCAATAAATTATTCTGCTAACATATATAATTCTCAAAGTGGGTATGACGTCACGGTCTCTATTGCTCTACGTAAATCCCGGAGGAGTCTGTCAACGTTAGGAGGGGAAAAACTCGGGGTGACTGATCGACCAAATCAGAATGCTTCTGGTAAGCATTTTTTGATTAATGACTATCCTCAATAAATCATTCTGCTAACATATATAATTCTCTAAGTGGGCATGACGTCACGGTCTCTATTGCTCTACGTAAATCCCGGAGGAGTCTGTCAACGATAGGTGGGGAAAAACTTGGGGTTTATCGTTAGCGTTAATACAACTTTAAGTTCTTCTGTATCATTTCTAATGGGGTTTTATTATATAATACGATCTGAAATGTGTAAAACATGTATTCAAAGTTTACTTATTTGAATGACAAAATATTTTAATAAATCCTTTTAACCAAAATTCCTCCCGAAATACACATTGCTCTCTATGATAAAGTCAGATGCTTTACCTCAAATGTTCCGAATGCTGGTTATCAAATACCCGGATGTCCGACTTTGAGAATGGATATATCTATGATATAAATATTATAAGTATGTTGTATAATTCAAAAAGGGTGAATCTGCTTAACTCAGATGGTAGCATTCATGATTCACAGCAAATAGTCCCGATTTTCAGCTGACTTCTGTCTCAGTGATATCTTTTTGGACAGGAAAGTAAAATTTAAAGTAAATTCTTGTATACAGGTAACTGATATCTTATCTCGCATCCATTCAATGGAATTTCTATACCCTGTTGGAACCCAGAAGTAATGAAAACAGAATCACTCAGTATCACAAATTTTTCACGTCTTGGCTTCCATACTCAGAGATGAAAAATTTCCACTGATAGGCAGATTTCTGCCTCTTTCACCTCGAATTTGGTCAGTTTTGAGATCAATGTATATCCATCACAATACTTGTAATGATCACGCAGGCTCCTAAATTGAAGGAACAAAGGGTGACAATACAAGCACATAGCATGGCGAGGTGTGGGATGACACAGTAAATATGTAGAGAAATTTGAGTAAGCAAGACCCCCGACTGATTTCAGCCTTTTTTATCATCATCTAATTTCATCTCTGCATATTTCAATGAAATGATAGTGAAAGTTTTACCTGGCCAAGCCTATTTTTTTGAAAAATATCAGACTGCCAGGTGGGTTTCGGAAACACTGCTCCTGGCCTTTATCAAGTCATCAAAATGATATAAATAGAAATCTATATAAAATCCAACGCTGTGTCATGTATGGTTCAGTATAACAATACTCTGATTTTTATGGCATAGTGATGGATTTAGCATAGATCTCTACTTGTATCATTTTGATCACTTGATAAAGTCCAAGACTGAAGAGGCCAAAAATTCATAATATTGAGTGGTTCTGTTTTTATTATAACCAGTTCGCTTTCCTTGGGAAGTCTAAGAGTGTATTCTGAGAAGGTTTTCCAGTATACATTAATAAGGTTTGTAGTTTATCTGCAGTTTTCGCTCCTTTCCTGTGGTTGTCTTGATGTAATAAAGTGAAAGAAAACCGATCAGATGTGAAGAAAAAAGCTAAACTTTATATAGAAATAGCAACACACTGTCATGTTTTATAAATTGCTAATAAAATCTACCTACATTTCTGTTTGAGAGAATGATTGAAGTTGTAATTTCATATATTTTTGGTTTGAATATGACATTTTTGATATTTTTCAGTGGTAATCAACTTTGATCAAGTCAAGAATGATATTGTCCATCTCATGTATTATGGTATGTTTTTGAAATAAATATTGAGATGTTGTGATTGGCATCTTGTATGTATCGTGGATGTATCAGTTTTGAAATGGTGTTGACTTTTATGACTATCTCATGGTCTGTCACATGTGTTCAGCTGTATAAAACTTTATACATGTATAATGAAACCTTCCATAATAGGAAGTGGTCATGGATACATGTACCTCAGGATTGGGTCAGGATGAAAGTCCATGGCTTTATCCACTATCAGTCATCACTCATTAGTGTCTTTGTTTTCAGATAAGAGAGTAAATACTGAGGCTTCCTGCTATATTAGATATAAGTATCTAAAAATTTTAGTTGTTGTTCAGTAGCTGAAATGCATGTCTCGTAACAGAAAGGGTTGAGGTTCAACTCTGCCATTGGCACACCATTGTTCTATCTTTCAGATGAGACAGTAAAACCCGAGGTCCCGTGTCACCGTAGGCATGGCACATAAAAGATCCCTCACCGCTTTTGGAGGGTCTGTAGGAAAGGTCTCAATTTCTATCACAGGGACAAAGCTCGCTTGAACTGGGATTGATTTTCACATGTATACACATGAAAATTGATCCCGGGTTAAAGCGAGTTTTGTCCCTGTGATTTCTATTTGATGCATCAGGCAGATGCCTTCACTATATACATGAAATAATAATAATGGAGTGACGTAAAACAATAATCAGTCAATCAGTATAACTGCTTGTCTTGGGAACATCGGTTGAAAGTTTTGCGTGATGCATCAGGCAAATCTTGACATCACATAAAATACAAAGCATAATGGAAGGAGAGATATGATATTGTTATTCATTTCTTAAGCATTAATTTACCATTTCATCTTTAGAGAAGCCGGTGTGGCTTAGTGGATAAGGTGCTCGGCTCGTGACTGTGAGGTCCCGGGTTCAACTCCTGCCTTGGGCACACTGGTGCTCTGTCTTTCGGATGAGAAAGTAAAAACCGAGGTCCAGTGTAATGGTAGGCTTGGCACGTGAAAGATCCCTCACTGCTTTGGATGGGTCCGTTGCAAAGGTCTATATTTGTATGCAATGCATCATATATGTGAAATAATGGTGGAGTGACATAAAATAATAATCAATCAATCAATCGTTTTTGAGAGATATCTTTCCATGAGCACTTAGTAATTTTACAGAAACTTAACATAATACTAGACATGATAAACTTTAGGATCCTTAAGAAAATACGTTACCTATATACATTTGTTGTATGTATAATGTTGAAGGTTTTTGTTGAATATTCTCTCTTTGTTGATCATACAGAACTGCATGTATTTTCAGAGTTTGCAGCATCAGGGTTGTTATTTTTAGCTTCTCTGATCTATTTCCCCTCTAAGCCTCCTAACCCTCCCAGTAGAACAGCTGCTATAGAGAGAGTGGAATATAAAAAGGCTCTGGTCGACATTGTGAAGTAAGTTCAAACAAAGTAACATTCATACAGTCACAGAATAATGCTGACTGAAAGATTTTGATTTGTAACAAAGTAACTTGTAACCTTCTATCATTATACTTTTTAGAATATCAGCTGATATAAACAAATATGGTTTAGTTAAGGCCAAGATAAATAAATTGTGTGTTTCAGGTTCCATCCAATATTCAAAATAGGGTAGGTAGATCGGGAAAAAATTTTTATTTCACCAAAACATTTTTTCTAGAATATGCCAACATGAACATGAATATAGTACATATACATGTATCAAGCAGTCAGACAGCAATTTTCAGTATAAACATAGAACATTTACGCTTCATACTGACAACATGACTTGTAGAATGGCAATGCCTGTCTAGATCTTAAACTATCTACTTGCAGCAATAGCAAGCAAGAGCAGGTAATTCCAGTCTACTTGACTTATTATTTTAAATTCATAACTCATTCATAACTTAATTCATTAACTAACCTCTTAAACATAGTGGTGCAACCCAAGAAACGAACCCGGATCATCCGCGCCGCAAGCCAGGCGCTTAACCACTACACCAAGCCTGCCCCTAGACTAAATGAATATGTATGTAGAGATTAGTGACTTAAAATATTGAATACATGACCCATCAATATCAGACTATAAAACACAACATTTACACTTCTGTCACTTCTATCTTCTACGGTTAATATCGACAAGACATAGACTGACAGAATATAAACTGACATGACTAGGTTACTGACAACAAATATGTAATAAGTGGGGATTATTATGCCCCATCACTGATTAAAAGACAACACTTCTGTCACTTCTTCTTCTGTATTTAATATATGGACTAGACATAAACTATTTTAATACTGACATGGGTAGAGAACTGATTTCAAATCCATGGGGATTATTATTCACCATCACTGACACAACATTTGTTTCACTTCTTTCTTTCCTTTCCATATGGACGGCTCACAACCGGTACTTTGCCCGCTTTCAGACAATCAGCACACACAGGCAAAACAGTTCTAAATGTTTTCTTCGTGTCATTGTCAACCTCACTTTCTTCAGCATCACAGTGACAGCATACGTCTTTTCGGCCAATTTCGCTGCTGTAATACTGCATCTCAACTGGAGATGCACATTCCCGTAATGTCTCATTATTTGCCCCGCATCTTTCAACTGTTGTGTATATACAATATATAATTATGTATGTTGCATGTAATAAGTGATGTTTGTATGTGGGCACTAGTAAAGGGCGAGATGGTTTCGAATGAAACGCCAAGTGATCTGTTACAAAAGGAAAAACCTCAAATGAGTGATAGCAAAATCCGGATTGATACCATCAAAAAAATGTTTAGGGTGGGGCGAAAAAATAGGGTGGGTTGGGGAACTGGAAACACACAATTAATTTATCTTGGCCTAATTTTCTGCTTCCATCAGAGCTTCAAATTTTTTCATTCTAGTTAGATCACTTGCATGTCTGCTGAAAGCTGAGAACTTCACGATAAAGGGCCTCCTCAGAAAGTCTATGATTCCATAACTATGGCTTTCTGGACCTCAGTATAGATGCAAATGATTTTAGAATTATGACTCATGATTTTGCATGCTTACAAATTTTCAGGTACCAGGGATAGTATTCTGTTTGGTTTTATTTTCTGTTTTTCTTTGTAAAATATACCACAACTTGGAAGCTGAAAATTTGTCAAGTACATTGTTATTTTACATGATATACAGTGAATGATGTTTATATTCATTGTTATCATTCATGATAAATGTGAAGATGGAGATGAGCTTGAACTGTGGTTACCATTTTGGACCAATTTCAAAGCTTAAAGGTACCAAAGCATACTTCTAAACTAGGACATAGTGTAAACTTTACATACACTTCATTGTATATGTTTATATTTCATCTGCAGTACCTCAACTTAGACATAAAGTATTCGACAGATAATGTTACCTATATAATTCTTTTTGTTTTATTAGACATAAGTACCTATGGTTGATAGCTCTAGCCTATGCCATTCCTGCAGGCGTGTATGGTGTATGGGGAGCAGTTATTGACATCATTCTTGATCCTCTGAATATTGATCAGGTAAGTACCTATGGTTGATAGCTCTAGCCTATGCCATTCCTGCAGGTGTGTATGGTGTATGGGGAGCAGTTATTGACATCATTCTAGATCCTCTGAATATTGATCAGGTAAGTACCTCTGGTTGATAGCTCTAGCCTATGCCATTCCTGCAGGTGTGTATGGTGTATGGGGAGCAGTTATTGACATCATTCTAGATCCACTGAATATTGATCAGGTAAGTACCTATGGTTGATAGCTCTAGCCTATGCCATTCCTGCAGGCGTGTATGGTGTATGGAGAGTAGTTACTGACATCATTTTAGATCCCTTGAATATTTATCAGATATATGGCTAGTTCACTAAATGCATGTACCTGTATATATAGAAACAAATGAATGCATCCTGACTAGAAATATGCATATGAAAAAATAATGAATTCATTATGTAAATGAAAGTACAAGAATTCATTTAATTGACTACTTTACTAAATATATGAGGAAGCTAGTGTTTGAAAAAAGGCTATAAATTTGCTTCTTTACTGAAAACATGAAAAAAGAAATTTATAATGGTTATGTTGCAGGGCTTCAAATCTGACCTAAAATTTAAAATGTTTTGAGATTTTACTAAACTGAAAAAAAAATTCTTTCAAAACAAGATGAAAAATTGTTCTACAATTGTCCTAAATATTTATACAAATCCTAAAATTTCTCCTTTTTTCTTACTTAGAAGTGTAATATACACAGATGAACAAGTACATGTATATCATATTACATAATTCTTTATATGAGATAATTTCAAATTCATGCATTTAAATTTTCAGTTTTGGAGACTAAAAGCAACTTTGATTTAATGTGTATAAATGTACATATTTGGTAAACAATCATTCAAACAGATTAGAAAATTGGGTTGAAAAATGTATGTAAGTGAAATCAGCTCAAGATAAGTAATATTATCTAAACTAGAGCAACAACTATTGTGAAAAATAATGAATTTCAAAAGGTAAAAATAACACTTACTGAATTGCAGTAACTCACAAAAATAGGTCGCTTGATGAAATTTTTATTCATCTGCAAGACCTCATAGTAAACGTACAAACTTAGTTTAATTTGAATTTTGTAAACCATAACTGAGAAAGTTCCAGAAAATTGATTCTATTCAGATATTGTTTAGAAGGTGAAGTTTGTTGATGTAGTAGTTTATTGACAGTTTTAATCATGTGACCTTGACTTATTTTCTTTGACCTTGCATAACAGTAGGTACATCTTTTTGAAGTAAGGAGTAAGAGTACCATATTTGATGGTCCAAAATGGTTTTGAATGTATCTTACTTACCATGTGCACTCTATCAACAGTGTACCATGACCTTGACATTTGATCTTGCAAAAACAATAGGCCTCCTCTGTCGCAGGTAGCATAGGTACCAAGTGATAGTTCATTATGTATCTTGTATACAAGGTTTATGATTAATGTTTAACATATTACCTTGGCCTTTGATCCTTGACCTTGAAATATGATAGGCATCATCCTCTTAGCAAAAGAATTATGTGCACCAAGTTTGACGCATCTAGCCGAAATGGTTTTGGTCTCTATCATGTTGTCACGCTTACAATCTGTATCTCTGAAAAATAATGGGCATCTTGCTCTCAGAATCTCCAGTAAATTTATTTAGATCGAGGGTCCTTGTGCAAACAATTTGGTCTGTATCATGTTTACATTGTTTTTGTTTCTTATCTTACAGTTTTTGAATTTTAAGATAAAACCCTTGATATGTTGCCACTGGAATTTTAAAATATTTCAGTGGAGTTTTTGGATCAAAATGTAACACATATCAAAATAAAAGAAATAAACCTTGAAAGAGACAGTTTGAATAGTTATGTATAAAAACGACAAAATTATTATAAAACCTTTACATTCAAATTAGATCTCTTGATAAACTTTGACAACCTTTCATAATAATACTGTTACCTATGAGATCAAGGATGATTTCAGGTTAAGAGTACCCTTACCTTAGGGTAATCTTTTCTTTGAAATATGGAAATTCCTGCTCAGTAGATGGGATAATCTCTTCAAAACTAAGTCTTAAATAAGAAGGTAGGGGCCAAAGAAGCATTAAGAATTAGGTAAACATCTATAGAACCACAAACCACTTCAAGGGAATTACCTGTTGTAACACTTGCTCTTCTCTGAGACATGTTGTACTACGGCATGTAAAGGGAGAATGTTACATAATCTTTTTCATTTAAAAAGCCACAAACCACACTGACATTTTGATAAACCACTTCATGTGAGCTGTGGGGTCAATGATTTGTTGGCAAATGATAAAGTTTCTCATAAAATTCTTGACGTCATGATAAAAATTGATGATTAATCTCTGACATCGTTTTATGACGACAGTAATGATTCTGCCAACCGAGATGCTAGTGAATTTTAATGAAAGTGTATTATCAATTTTGTGGAGTAAAAATGTTTTATTACAGCATCTGTCCTCGACCAAGTGAACAGCAGGTCTTATATAGGCTTTTTATATGGAAAAAAATGATAAAAATTTTATTTTCAAGGGTCACTAGCAACAATAACTTTAGATTTGATACATAGTATCTGTATAACCAGGTATGACTTGTAATACTAAGCCATTTTTAATTTTGGTGGCTGTAAGAATAGGGTCATAAAGTCGAAAACTTTGGATATTTAAGGGGAGCAATAATGGTCTTTGTTAGGGCCTTGCTTCATAAGTGGTGCCCTATAGTAATCACTCTGTCTGTCCGTCCACCTGTCTGTCTGCCTGCCTGTCTGTCTGTCCATCTGTCTGTCAGCAAAAACTTTAATATAGGCCATATCTAATACACTATCAAAGGTAGAGCTTTCATATTTGGCATGTGTGTTCCTAATGACAAGATCTTGTGTTGATAAAAATTTTTTGATCATGTGGCCTTGACAGTGACCTTTGACTAGCATTTGAAAAACTTAACATTGAGCATAACTATTGAACCGTTAGAAGTAGGGTTTTCATATTTGGCATCTGTGTTCCTTATGACAAGACTTTTCTGATGGTACCAAATTAAGGTCAAGGTCATGGTGACAGGCATCCTGCGGGGCCCTTCTGACTTTGTCAGTTTTCTGGTTCCTCTTATCCTTGCTGTTTCCAATTTCAGTTTCACTTTTTGAATGATATGCAATGTAATACCAGTAACATGACATGTTGATTTTTTCAGACTGATGTAGGCTGGATAGGATTTTATACTATTATTGCTGGTTGTGTATCGTCTCTCCTTATAGCTAGGTATGTATGTTGTCATAGTAACCATTACATCATTACTCTAAAAATAGATGCAGGAAATTAAGGATTCTTGGAATGAGATTTCATACGTATGCAAAACAGTTGTTCAGATTCATTAAGTATATTTCATCTACCATTCTTCTTATATTCAAACTTGCAGAAACCTGTTGGTTATGATTTGTTATATGACAGCTTTTTCATACATTTGGGTGATGTTCTAACAGAATATTAACATTAATAAGGAAAGCAGTCACGAGGACTTGCGTTATAGCATACACAGCAGCTCCAATGTGTGACTAGACGCATGTTTGATGTGTGATAAACCAAGTTCATACAACGTACCATGGTCCCTTTGCCCCAGTCCCACATTAACTTCTTGCATTCTAATTAGACACACATTGTATAGATCAAATGATTGCACACATGTACCAATGGTGCTATGTACATGTTTTAATTTAGATCGTGTCACCTTTGTCACATCTTTATATAGAAGTCGTTTTATATACCAAAGCCACAACAATTATTCAAAAGATGTTCCTTATTAAATGATTTCATACAACAAATAAAAGATAGTATAACTAGTGACATTGCCTGGTCAATGTGTAGTAACAACATGCTTGGATAACTTTTTTCATTATATACTGACTGTACATCGACTTATGTAACAATTTGGATGTGACTAGAATTAGAATTAAGTGGATAATATGTTTTTGGATTTGTTGTAAACTTTATTCTCATTCAATTTTGATTTAATCTTTCCTGCCAGTGAAATGTCAACATTCACACTTTTAGTATGAAGTACATGTGTAATTCAACATGTTAAAATGGAAGTCATAGGAAATTTATGTTTTCAGTTTAGTAAAATTAAGTGTATGCACTGTTCATGTTCGCCTATCCTAAATGCATCTGTGAGACAAGTAAACACAGTACCCTAGGCACAATATCAGGCCTTGTAAACTTCTCTTGCCTCATGGCTATGCTGATTTGCCTATCTGTGTTCACTTGCTTCACAGCTGCTTAAACCTTCATCAAAGTCAAATAAATGTGGTTTTCCACGTCAACTTGAACGTGAGTGCTCAGCAGTCCAGAGAGCACGAGAATAGCAAACGCAGTGTTAAGGTGCTGCAAATGTAATATTAATTACGATAATGGAATGCACCCAACACGTTTTCTTCTTTACACTCAAATAAATGTGGTTTTCTTGATTAACTTGAACGTGAGTGTACCAGAATAGCAAAATCAGTGTTAATTTTATGCAAATGTAATGTTATATTATGTTAATTGACTGTACCCAACTATACATTATAAATTTATCATACATTTCCAGAATATACAATTTGTATGTGATTTGATAACTTTGTATTCAATATCGCTTTGCTGTGTTCCTGGATGATTTGAGATTCCATATGTAGGAGATCTACATTATACTTCATTCATCATTGGAGGCCAACTGATCAATAACCCTGCACCGGAACTTACTGTTGCCTCTCACATCTGTCAGATTCACTTCTTTGTCGTTGCAAGTGGGCTGGCAGGCTGTTGCTTCCATAAAAAGATCGTGGGTTCCTTCATCCATTAATTTTGGCCAGTAATATGGCTTATATAATACTAGTGTAGTGATAAACACCAAACACAATCTAAGATTTTTATCTGAGTTTGCTTCCAGTAAAGAAAAACTAATGTCTGATTAATACTTGTTCGGAATTTTTAGGAATGTCTTGCATTCTGTTGTAGATTTTCAGATATCTTTATGCGGCACATGAAGTTGTTCCTTCTCACTCTTTACCTGCTGGCTGGCTCCTGCTTTGTTTGGTTCACTTTAATCTGTCTCAAAGTTATTCCTTTCACGACAGGTATACATTCTCTGACTTTGTAAACTTACGTTCAAAATAAAACTGCCACTGCTTTATACAGTGACACACAATGACAGGAATCGTTTGCACATGACGAAAGCTCCTGCACTAGGGTCACTCAAGATATATTTCAGAGGTCAAAATTATTTAGATTGTCATCTTTGAAAAATGTAAAACTGAGGTGAAAATGTCTTACGGCTGCAGTGGGTATAAAAATGCTTATACTGTACTCAGCTATAATTTTTGACCCATTTGTTAAGTTTGAATATCTTCAGGACATCTATCAAGTGTCAAGGTCATTGTATTCTTGTACTTGAAATAGAAAGTACATGGATTTCAATTATACTTCCTACTTATGTTATACTGTAGACTAGAATAAGTGAAGTTACCTATTAAAGAAAAAATGAGATTATAATCTGGGTAAAATTATTATTTTGTATTGATTGTTTTGTTACAGTTTTGATTATGATTGTACTAGATTATGTTAAACCAGTGTATGCCTCTCATTTCAGCTCAGCTTTACACTGCCTGCATCTTGGGAGGAATGTTCCTGAATGGTTCTATACCCTTGTTCTATGAACTTTGCAGTGAGGCAGCATACCCAGTATCGGAGGGTGTTGTAGGGGGGTTCATTACCCTTCTCAATAATGTGTTTGGGATATTATTTCTGCTAATGCTGCTCATTCCAGGAATAGGTGAGCAAAAAACATTTCATATGATACACTGCTAATTTATTAAATTAAGATTTGAAAGTTTTACACTTGCATGCCATAATTTTGTTCTTCTGTTGTAATCTCTTTGTCACCTTCACAGCATCATGATAGGTAGGGATCACTGTGCATCTAGTCTGTCTGTATTGGTCAGCATCCTGCGGTTGTAACTTTGATTGAACAATCTTTGTATCTGTCACTTCGTCACCTGCTCCATTGAACTTTAACCATTGCTTTCTTTAATTCAAAACCCTTTAAATACAAGGTGTTGACTTTAATTACATAGAAAATGGTTGTATAGAGAAGTTATCAATTAGAGGCTATGAAGCTGTGGGTCAAGGTCACAATGCTTATTTAAGATACATAAAAGAATTTAATATATTATAATTCAAATACTATTCAGTACACACAACAGAAAGTAGAGACAAAAAAAACCCCACTGGATAATGTAAGGAGTAATTTCTTTCTTTTGTCGATCCCCTTTATCAACAGCCTGTATAATTTTGTGTTTTGTTTCGATTGAATTGCCTTCCTCTTAATGCACAATGGACTACTTCACAAAATAAATTCTTTCTATTCATTTTTAATTATTAATTACTGGTCATACACATCTGCAGGTTCTCGAATTGTTATCAAAACAAAAAAAAAAGGTGATAATTGTTTGGTCAGTGTTTACCAACCCACTGTAAAGGTGGCGTTTTTATAGCAATTTTACACGTTAGGATTTCAAAATGTATTTGCACTGGTAGAGAATTCGCAATACCTGTGCTTGTTTTAACCCTCATATATTGTTATCTTTAATGAAGGAATTTGCCAGGGATTCCAAATTACTTTGTTATAAGAATGAAATCGTAGTATGCGTGTTCGTAATATTCATGATTTACTGTATATGATACATGTATATATGTAGTCATGTGAGAGGTCAAGAGTACACAAGAAAAGAAGGTCATCTCTGTGATACAATAACTGTAATCATATGTGAACAAACAACTTTCTTCACTACATGTACATAGTTAAAATGTAATTAAAGAAAAACTTTGATAACTTGGAAGATATAAATCAAATGTCAAAGTCACAATTCGGTTCCATATTCTGCTTTTGAAAATCATTGATTTACAGTTGAAACACATTAAGTCAAAGTTGAGGGAACCAGAGCAAATATTTCTACTGAAATTCGAAATAAACATAAACAGTTACTGTTTATAACTATTTTCGATCCTTCTTATTGATGTGTAAATGTATAATTATGTTTACATGGTAGACTTTAGTACTCTATGTCTATGGTATGTATGTAAATGTTTCTTCAGAGTAAATCTTGACTATTGATATGAGATCATTTTATCGGTTTTTTCTAATGAGATGAGTATATCATAAAATAACAAGTGCCAATGTAATCCAATTATCAAATCATGGTAGATCAAGGTAAAAAAGGTCTCATGGTCAATCAATCAGCCTTTACCATAAAATCCACTAGGATAATTAGTTGTTTGCATATCTTCCAGCTTTCTTGCAGAATTAATCAATTTGTTTGTACAAAACACTTCCAGATGACAAGTATAAAAATATGGAAAACACAGTGTAGGGACTGCAAAATGCTTTCGACATAAATTTTGTCTTAACTGACTTCGACTTAACCAAAGTAAAATTGTAAAGAAATTAGAGGAAAAAATTCAGGACTTGAACTTGACTTTGAGAAAAACAGAATTTTGATTTAAAAAATTTTGAGATAATGAATTTCAACTGTAAATTGAAAAATTACAGATTGTGATCTTGGACAGAATGATAACAAATAGAAAATTACTCTCAGAAAAACAAATTTTGATTAATTCATTTCATAGTTAAAGATATTACAGTCGAAAAGTTTAAAACATTAAAAAATTATAATTGATTTCAATTTAATTACAGGTCATTCCTGGATGAATTACAGCCTTCTAGGTAGTGTGGGAATAGGACTTTTATTTTTGTTTGTTTTTCCGGAGCGGTACACCCGTACTGACATTGACATCAAAGTAGAGGTCAAAAATGACACTGATATCCAATCAACTGTGACAGAACATGTTCATGTCTATTACGATGGCAATGTAGAAGATGCATAGAAGTGATAGAACGTTGTGCAATATTTCTCCCTGTTTTGTGCTGCATATTCACTGTTTTTCACTCCACAGATGTGTATAGGACTTAGTGATAAAACACTCATTTGTTACTCATTATAAATTGTACTCAATATGTTTGCAGTAGATAACTGTGATATGGCTTAGTGCTGTTCCCAGTATTACAATACAGTCCAGCTGTTTTGGAGTTTTTCCATTATTCAAATTGGTCCTCAGATTTAGGTGTAAATTCAGAAATTACCCAAAACACTGATTTGTAAATCCAGAGGTGTGAACCAGTATGGGGTAATTTACCCCCAAGTCCCACTATGTTTTAGGTGATTTTTCAGCAGTGTTTTATGTGATTTCCCAACAACATTCAGATCACATTGTAGATACTATTCATTCATGCCATTATTACCAAGCGTTATGCATTATCCTGTGTATTGAAAGGAAATACAAAAATACTGTTACCACCTCTTTGCTAGCAAATCATTAATGTGTGTTTAATTGACCCATCACTTTTGTGGAATATTTATTGAATTTTGTGATGTCACAATACATTTTCAATGTTTATCCGAGGTATGACAGAGGGGTAAAGTATTGTGACCTCATCTGATTTAATAATTTTTCGTGCATAAATGGTCATGCAGGTCAGTTAAGTCCCTCCCTCTATCCTATCCACAGTAAATCTGATGTACTGTTAATTATCAAGGCATTTTATGTGTATACTGCCTTTTGTCTAGCATAAGTTTATCTCCTTGAAATACATCATTACTTATTTTAAATATTATTATTTGTCTTTGAGGTGGCTTACATAACTGCCTTAGAGTGTACAAGATTCATTTAACTCTGTAGAAGTGTATGTTGAGGTATCACAAGTATTCATGGAGCATTCTACGATATTTTACGATTTTTAGCTCACCTGAGCCAAAGGCTCAAGTGAGCTATCGTCATCACTCTTCGTCCGTCGTCCATCCGTAAACTTTTCACATTTTCAACTTCTTCTTCAGAACTGCTTAAAGGATTTTCATGAAACTTGGTATGAATGAAGTACTAGGGGTCTTCTACCAAGTTTGTTCATTTCGTATAAATCCCTCAACAGGTGGCGCCACCATTGCTAAAAATAGATCTCAGAGGGTACCCCTCTTTGAAAACCTTCTTCTCCAGAACCAGTGTATGGACTATAAAACTAATGGCATCTGAGTGATCTAGAAGGATGTATGTCTCAAGTTTGTTCATATCGTTGAAATCCGATAAGTAATTTTTGACGTTTTTTTGGACTTTGTAATTTTAATGCAAAAAAGAGGTATTTTTTTCTTTTAGTAAACATTGATGCATTAATTTGGTTTAATTTGATCATTTTTATGGTAAGAAATACTGCTGTGAAGAAATTTTTTCAATATTTCATGTTATGGATTTTTTATGAATTTTTTAAGACTTTCAAGGAAAGTGGGGGGGGGGACAATTGGTGTAAACATTTCACATTTTGAACTTTTTCTTCAGAACCGCAGAAAGGAATTTGATGAAACTTGGTATGCATCAAGTACTCAAGGTCTCCTACAAATCTGGTCATCTTTGTCAGGATCCGTCCACAGGTGGCGCCACCACAGGCAAAAGTAGGTCAAAGAGGGTACCCTCCTTTGACAAACTTCTTCTTCAGACTTGGGGCATACAGAGACAAACCGAATGCATAGGTTTGATCTAGAGGGATGTGTTAAGAAGTGTTATTATTTTTGGTTCTGTTCCGAAATCAAATTTTAACGTTTTTTTGACGTTTTTTTGGACTTTGTAATTTTAATACAGAAATGAGTTATTTTTTCTTTTAGTAAATATTGATGCAATAATTTGGTTTAATTTGATCATTTTGATGGTAAGAAATACTTCTGCGAAGAAATTTTTTCAGTATTTCGTGTTTTGGATTTTTTATGAATTTTTTAAAACTTTCAAGAAAAAGGGGGGTGGAACAATGGTTGTAAACATTTCACAGTTTGAACTTCTTCTTCAGAACCCCTTGATGGAATTTCATGAAACTTGGTAAGCATCAAGTACTCAAAGTCCCCTACGACAGCTGTAGTTTTTCGGCCAGATCCATTAAGAGGTGGATCTAGGGTACGGCGACATAGGCCCCAGAGGGTACCCTCCTTTGACAGACTTATTCTTCAGACTGGCTATATAGATAGACAAACTAAATGCATCAGAGTGATCTAGAAGTGTGTTTTAAGAAGTGTTGTTGTATTTGGTGCCATTCAGAAGTCAAATTTTTTTTACACATTTTTTACTGAAATAAAGGTAATTTTGAAGAATAACAATGCTAAAATTTATTTTAGAATTTTTTTCAATCTTGTTAAGATTAACAAAATAAGGGGGTGCACTGTTTATATGTTAAAGTATGCTTTGATGGGCTTCTTCTTCAAAAGTAATGGAATGCTTGTGATATGTTCAAGGTACTCAGGTGAGTGATATAGGCCCTTTTGGGCCTCTTGTTTGTTATTGATCTCTGTTGTTATTAACGGATATTGTTATCGTTGTATAACTCATAAAATGTATGTGCAATGGGAACACTAATCATACAGCTTTCAATGTCTGCAACCGAGCATTCAAAGCAAATCAGAATTTATTTCTTAAAAAACTTTGCCAGAGAATTATGAATGTTTTCTGTAGGCATTAGAACATTTGATTTCCTCGATCCCTTAATACTGCTATATAGGTGAAGTAATCAAGGTGTAAAACAATAATAAAAGCGTATTTGATTTTATAGTATTTCTTTATCAAAGTATCCCATGCAAAGCATAAAAAAGTTCATTCTGCATCTCAAAGTACTTGTATTCTTGCTTCCATATCTTGTAAATGAGCATTAAATGTTTATTTTTGTAACACAACAGGATAATGAAGATATGACAGTCATGTATATTAGGTGAAGACAATCATTATAGGGTAGTGGCATATACTCCCACCTGAGTGGCAAAGACCATATAAATCTCGTGGAAAACCCTTAAACATTTGTTGTAAGTGGTAGCAGTGAATTATTCCCTGTTTTGATTCAAGGTTATGTAGTTCTGTGATATTTATTTTCCAATAAACATGTTTATTGAATATGAATAAAAACATTGCACTGCCACTGAAGTGTGCTTTTCTGACCTGTCCATTGGAGATGTAACGATTTAGAATGTTTCGTTATACACTATCTAGACTTTCTTTACTTTCGTTATACACTTTCAAGATAAGGGGCCCATTTTACTAAAGAACTTTCAACCAATCATAAATCACATTCAACACAGGTAATTGCAGAAATGAATGATTTTCTGCTTGAAATTTGTTTATTTTTGTAATTTTTTGTTTTGTTTTGAAAACTATTTATTTTAGATAATTCATGGACAACTTTTGTTAACTTGGGAGTCCAAAATTTAAGATTTATTGCAAGTTCTTCAGGAAATTGGGCCCTAGGACTAGTTTATTGCTTTGGATTCATGTAGTATCCAAAAACATTTTTTAAGATAGATGCACACATACACACTAAAACCCCAAAACCTGGAGAAAAATATACTTAACAACTTAAACTAGAAACATGTAAATTTATTTTTATATAAATAATCTATTGAATGATTAATTAATCTCCTCGCAGTTACCTTGCGGAGGGATATAGTAATGGTACCATTTGTTTGTGTGTGCATGTATGTGTGCATGCGTGCGTGCGTGTTAGGGGTGAAACAATATGGATACCTCACGATACCATACGTATCATGATACAGGGCTCACAATACCACACGTATCATGATACAGGGCTCACGATACCATACATATCATGATACAGGGATCACGATACGATACGTATCATGATACAGGGCTCATGATATCATACTATCATGATACAGGACTCATGTTGATATGTATCATGATACAGGGCTCACGATACAATACGTATCATGATACAGGGCTCATGATATCATTCTAACATGATACACGACTCATGATATGATATGTATCATGATACAGGGCTTATGATACCATACGTATCATGATACAGGGCTCATGATACCATACGTATCATGATACAGGGCTCACGATACCATACATATCATGATACAGGGATCACGATACGATACGTATCATGATACAGGGCTCATGATATCATACTATCATGATACAGGACTCATGTTGATATGTATCATGATACAGGGCTCACGATACAATATGTATCATGATACAGGGCTCATGATATCATTCTAACATGATACACGACTCATGATATGATATGTATCATGATACAGGGCTTATGATACCATACGTATCATGATACAGGGCTCACGATACCATACGTATCATGATACAGGGCTCACGATACCATACGTATCATGATACAGGACTCTCGATACGATACGTATCATGATACAGGGCTCACGATATCATGCTATCATGATACAGGGCTCACGATACCATACGTATCATGATACAGGGCTCACGATACCATACGTATCATGATACAGGGCTCACGATACCATATGTACCGCGATATTACATTGAACTGTTCTAAACGTCATTACTTGACAAAACCTTACATAAAATATCAAGGAAATATATCTATTTTAGTAAGAATTTGATTCATAGTTCAAGCAAATTATAGTTTTTATAAATACCAAAAAATAGAACCTGAATTATTTTCAGTCCAAGAATGAATATTATTTTCTCAAGCACTGTTTGCAATAATTTGTCATTTTGTTGTAATTTCTAACTTTCGAAACTAATCGAAACAGAACGGATACGGTAAATCGAATTGCCACTAAAGATCGCGGTGAATCGTTTAACCCCTAGCGCGTGTGCCTGTAACACTAACTCTAGCAGTCAATATTGGCCTATTGGGTTCATACTTCACAGATCCCTATTGATTTTGGGGTTAAAAGGTCAAAGCATTTTAATTACGAATCGTCATCATAGAAAAATCTTGTAGATACTCTAGAAGTAACAGATTTGGCCGTTTTGGGATTATACTTCACATATAGCTTAGAGATAAAGAGAGGAAGATTCCTATTGATTTTACGGGCAAATATTATGGTTACTAAAGGTCATGATAGAAAAACCTTGTATATAATCTAGAAGTCCCAACTACGGCCCTATTGGGTTTATACATCACATATAGCTTAAGTATTATTAGAGGGAGGTCTCTATTGATTTTGGGGTCAAAAAAAGGTCAAGGTCAGTTTAGTACCATGAATTTTGCTGATGTGCGAGACAACGCTTGGCGTTGCTCTTTTTCTCTTTGAAACTATGAAGTGTATATGTATGAAATGATATAGGAATTTTTGCATCGGTACTGTATTGTTTGCTTTCTTTCCAGCGTTACATCGCATTATGGTCTATATATACAGCATTATGTCGTATCAAAGTATATCGTATCATGGTCTCTATAACGTGATATGTCGTATCAAATTATACCGTATCATGGTCTCTATATCGTGATATGTCGTATCAAAGTATATCGTATCATGGTCTCTATTTCAATATACCGTATCAGGATATATCGTATCATGGTCTCTATAACGCGATGTCGTATCAAAGTATATCGTATCATGGTCTCTATATCGTGATATGTCGTATCAAAGTATATCGTATCATGATCTCTATTTCAATATACCGTATCAGGATATATCATATCATGGTCTCTATAACGCGATGTCGTATCAAAGTATATCGTACCATGGTCTCTATATCGTGATAAGTCGTATCAAGGTATATCGTATCTTGGTCTCTATAACGTGATATGCCGTATCAAAGTATATCGTATTATGGTCTCTATATCGTGATATGTCGTATCAAAGTATATCGTATCATGGTCTCTATAACGTGATATGTCGTATTAAGGGTTATTGTATCTTGGTCTTTACATTGTGATATGTCTTATCACAGTATACCGTATCATGCTCTCTATATCGTGATATGTTGTATCAAGGTATATCGTATCATGGTCTTTACATCGTGATATGTCGTATCAAAGTATATCTTGTCATGATCTCTATATCGTGATATGTTGTATCAAAATATATCATATCATGGTCTCTATAATGTGATGTCGTATCAAAGTATATCGTATCATAGTCTCTATATCGTGATATGCCGTATGAAAGTATACCGTATCATGGTCTCTATATCGTGATATGTCGTATCAAAGTATATCGTATCTTGGTCTCTATATCGTGATATGTCGTATCAAAGTATACCGTATCATGGTCTCTATATCGTGATATGCCGTATCAAAGTATATCGTATCTTGGTCTCTATATCGTGATATGTCGTATCAAAGCATATTGTATCTTGGTCTTTACATCGTGATATGTCGTATCAAATTATATCCTATCTTGGTCTCTATAACGTGATGTCGTATCAAAGTATATCGTATCATGGTCTCTATATCGTGATATGTCGTATCAAAGTATATCGTATCTTGCTCTCTATATCGTGATATGTAGTATTAAAGTATACCATATCATCGTCTCTACATCGTGATATGTCGTATCAAAGTATATCGTATCATGGTCTCTATATCGTGATATGTCGTTTCAAAGTATACCGTATCATGGTCTCTATATCTTGATATGTCGTATCAAAGTATATTGTATCATGGTCTCTATATTGTGATATGTCGTATCAAAGTATATTGTATCTTGGTCTCTATATCGTGATATGCCGTACCAAAGTATACCGTATCATGGTCTCTATATCGTGATAAGTCGCATCAAAGTATATCGTATCATGGTCTCTATATCGTGATATGCCGTATCAAAGTATATCGTATCAAGGTCTCTATATCGTGATAAGTCGTATCAAGGTATATCGTATCATGGTCTCTATATCGTGATATGCCGTATCAAAGTATACCGTATCATGGTCTCCATATCTTGATAAGTCGTATCAAAGTATACCGTATCATGGTCCCTATATCTTGATATGTCGTATCAAAGTATATCGTATCATGGTCTCTATATCGTGATAAATCGTATCAAAGTATATTGTATCTTGTTCTCTATAACGTTATGTCGTATCGATGTATATCGTATCATGGTCTCTATATCGTGATATGCCGTATCATAGTATATCGTATCATGGTCTCTATATCGTGATATGCCGTACCAAAGTATACCGTATCATGGTCTCTATATCGTGATAAGTTGTATCAAAGTATATCGTATCATGGTCTCTATATCTTGATATGTCGTATCAAAGTATACTGTATCATGGTCTCTATATTGTGATATGTCGTATCAAAGTATATTGTATCTTGGTCTCTATAACGTTATGTCGTATCGATGTATATCGTATCATGGTCTCTATATCGTGATATCCGTATCAAAGTATATCGTATCATGGTCTCTATATCGTGATATGCCGTACCAAAGTATACCGTATCATGGTCTATATATCGTGATAAGTCGTATCAAAGTATATCGTATCATGGTCTCTATATCGTGATATGCCGTATCCAAGTATACCGTATCATGGTCTCTATATCGTGATAAGTCGTATCAAAGTATACCGTATCATGGTCCCTATATCTTGATATGTCGTATCAAAGTATACTGTATCATGGTCTCTATATTGTAATATGTCGTATCAAAGTATATTGTATCTTGGTCTCTATAACGTTATGTCGTATCGATGTATATCGTATCATGGTCTCTATATCGTGATAAGTCGTATCAAAGTATATCGTATCATGGTCTCTATATCGTGATATGCCGTATCAAAGTATATCGTATCAAGGTCTCTATATCGTGATAAGTCGTATCAAGGTATATTGTATCATGGTCTCTATATCGTGATATGCCGTATCAAAGTATACCGTGTCATGGTCTCTATATCGTGATAAGTCGTATCAAAGTATACCGTATCATAGTCCCTATATCTTGATATGTCGTATCAAAGTATATCGTATCATGGTCTCTATATCGTGATAAATCGTATCAAAGTATATTGTATCTTGGTCTCTATAACGTTATGTCGTATCGATGTATATCGTATCATGGTCTCTATATCGTGATATGCCGTATCATAGTATATCGTATCATGGTCTCTATATCGTGATATGCCGTATGAAAGTATATCGTATCATGGTCTCTATATCGTGATATGCCGTACCAAAGTATACCGTATCATGGTCTCTATATCGTGATAAGTCGTATCAAAGTATATCGTATCATGGTCTCTATATCTTGATATGTCGTATCAAAGTATACTGTATCATGGTCTCTATATTGTGATATGCCGTACCAAAGTAAACCGTATCATGGTCTCTATATCGTGATAAGTCGTATCAAAATATATCGTATCATGGTCTCTATATCTTGATATGTCGTATCAAAGTATACTGTATCATGGTCTCTATATTGTGATATGTCGTATCAAAGTATATCGTATAATGGTCTCTATAACGTTATGTCGTATCGATGTATATCGTATCATGGTCTCTATATCGTGATATGCCGTATCAAAATATATCGTATCATGTTCTCTATATCGTGATATGCCGTACCAAAGTATACCGTATCATGGTCTCTATATCCTGATAAGTCGTATCAAAGTATATCGTATCACGGTCTCTATATCGTGATATGCCGTATCAAAGTATACCGTATCATGGTCTCTATATCGTGATAAGTCGTATCAAAGTATACCGTATCATGGTCCCTGTATCTTGATATGTCGTATCAAAGTATACTGTATCATGGTCTCTATATTGTGATATGTCGTATCAAAGTATATTGTATCTTGGTCTCTATAACGTTATGTCGTATCGATGTATATCGTATCATGGTCTCTATATCGTGATAAGTCGTATCAAAGTATATCGTATCATGGTCTCTATATCGTGATATGCCGTATCAAAGTATATCGTATCAAGGTCTCTATATCGTGATAAGTCGTATCAAGGTATATTGTATCATGGTCTCTATATCGTGATATGCCGTATCAAAGTATACCGTGTCATGGTCTCTATATCGTGATAAGTCGTATCAAAGTATACCGTATCATAGTCCCTATATCTTGATATGTCGTATCAAAGTATATCGTATCATGGTCTCTATATCGTGATAAATCGTATCAAAGTATATTGTATCTTGGTCTCTATAACGTTATGTCGTATCGATGTATATCGTATCATGGTCTCTATATCGTGATATGCCGTATCATAGTATATCGTATCATGGTCTCTATATCGTGATATGCCGTATGAAAGTATATCGTATCATGGTCTCTATATCGTGATATGCCGTACCAAAGTATACCGTATCATGGTCTCTATATCGTGATAAGTCGTATCAAAGTATATCGTATCATGGTCTCTATATCTTGATATGTCGTATCAAAGTATACTGTATCATAGTCTCTATATTGTGATATGCCGTACCAAAGTATACCGTATCATGGTCTCTATATCGTGATAAGTCGTATCAAAATATATCGTATCATGGTCTCTATATCTTGATATGTCGTATCAAAGTATACTGTATCATGGTCTCTATATTGTGATATGTCGTATCAAAGTATATCGTATAATGGTCTCTATAACGTTATGTCGTATCGATGTATATCGTATCATGGTCTCTATATCGTGACATGCCGTATCAAAATATATCGTATCATGTTCTCTATATCGTGATATGCCGTACCAAAGTATACCGTATCATGGTCTCTATATCCTGATAAGTCGTATCAAAGTATATCGTATCACGGTCTCTATATCGTGATATGCCGTATCAAAGTATACCGTATCATGGTCTCTATATCGTGATAAGTCGTATCAAAGTATACCGTATCATGGTCCCTGTATCTTGATATGTCGTATCAAAGTATACTGTATCATGGTCTCTATATTGTGATATGTCGTATCAAAGTATATTGTATCTTGGTCTCTATAACGTTATGTCGTATCGATGTATATCGTATCATGGTCTCTATATCGTGATATGCCGTATCAAAGTATATCGTATCATGGTCTCTATATCGTGATATGCCGTACCAAAGTATACCGTATCATGGTCTCTATATCGTGATAAGTCGTATCAAAGTATATCGTATCATGGTCTCTATATCGTGATATGCCGTATCAAAGTATATCGTATCAAGGTCTCTATATCGTGATAAGTCGTATCAAAGTATATCGTATCATGGTCTCTATATCGTGATATGCCGTATCAAAGTATACCGTATCATGGTCTCTATATCGTGATAAGTCGTATCAAAGTATACCGTATCATGGTCCCTATATCTTGATATGTCGTATCAAAGTATATCGTATCATGTTCTCTATATCGTGATAAATCGTATCAAAGTATACCGTATCATGGTCTCTATGTCGTAATATGTCGTATTAAGGGTTATTGTATCTTGGTCTTTACATTGTGATATGTCTTATCACAGTATACCGTATCATGGTCTCTATATCGTGATATGTTGTATCAAGGTATATCGTATCATGGTCGTTACATCGTGATATGTCGTATCAAAGTATATCTTGTCATGATCTCTGTATCGTGATATGTTGTATCAAAATATATCATATCATGGTCTCTATAATGTGATGTCGTATCAAAGTATATCGTATCATATCATGGTCTCTATAATGTGATGTCGTATCAAAGTATATCGTATCATGGTCTCTAAATCGTGATATGCCGTATGAAAGTATACCGTGTCATGGTCTCTATATCGTGATAAGTCGTATCAAAGTATACCGTATCATAGTCCCTATATCTTGATATGTCGTATCAAAGTATATCGTATCATGGTCTCTATATCGTGATAAATCGTATCAAAGTATATTGTATCTTGGTCTCTATAACGTTATGTCGTATCGATGTATATCGTATCATGGTCTCTATATCGTGATATGCCGTATCATAGTATATCGTATCATGGTCTCTATATCGTGATATGCCGTATGAAAGTATATCGTATCATGGTCTCTATATCGTGATATGCCGTACCAAAGTATACCGTATCATGGTCTCTATATCGTGATAAGTCGTATCAAAGTATATCGTATCATGGTCTCTATATCTTGATATGTCGTATCAAAGTATACTGTATCATAGTCTCTATATTGTGATATGCCGTACCAAAGTAAACCGTATCATGGTCTCTATATCGTGATAAGTCGTATCAAAATATATCGTATCATGGTCTCTATATCTTGATATGTCGTATCAAAGTATACTGTATCATGGTCTCTATATTGTGATATGTCGTATCAAAGTATATCGTATAATGGTCTCTATAACGTTATGTCGTATCGATGTATATCGTATCATGGTCTCTATATCGTGATATGCCGTATCAAAATATATCGTATCATGTTCTCTATATCGTGATATGCCGTACCAAAGTATACCGTATCATGGTCTCTATATCCTGATAAGTCGTATCAAAGTATATCGTATCACGGTCTCTATATCGTGATATGCCGTATCAAAGTATACCGTATCATGGTCTCTATATCGTGATAAGTCGTATCAAAGTATACCGTATCATGGTCCCTGTATCTTGATATGTCGTATCAAAGTATACTGTATCATGGTCTCTATATTGTGATATGTCGTATCAAAGTATATTGTATCTTGGTCTCTATAACGTTATGTCGTATCGATGTATATCGTATCATGGTCTCTATATCGTGATAAGTCGTATCAAAGTATATCGTATCATGGTCTCTATATCGTGATATGCCGTATCAAAGTATATCGTATCAAGGTCTCTATATCGTGATAAGTCGTATCAAGGTATATTGTATCATGGTCTCTATATCGTGATATGCCGTATCAAAGTATACCGTGTCATGGTCTCTATATCGTGATAAGTCGTATCAAAGTATACCGTATCATAGTCCCTATATCTTGATATGTCGTATCAAAGTATATCGTATCATGGTCTCTATATCGTGATAAATCGTATCAAAGTATATTGTATCTTGGTCTCTATAACGTTATGTCGTATCGATGTATATCGTATCATGGTCTCTATATCGTGATATGCCGTATCATAGTATATCGTATCATGGTCTCTATATCGTGATATGCCGTATGAAAGTATATCGTATCATGGTCTCTATATCGTGATATGCCGTACCAAAGTATACCGTATCATGGTCTCTATATCGTGATAAGTCGTATCAAAGTATATCGTATCATGGTCTCTATATCTTGATATGTCGTATCAAAGTATACTGTATCATAGTCTCTATATTGTGATATGCCGTACCAAAGTATACCGTATCATGGTCTCTATATCGTGATAAGTCGTATCAAAATATATCGTATCATGGTCTCTATATCTTGATATGTCGTATCAAAGTATACTGTATCATGGTCTCTATATTGTGATATGTCGTATCAAAGTATATCGTATAATGGTCTCTATAACGTTATGTCGTATCGATGTATATCGTATCATGGTCTCTATATCGTGACATGCCGTATCAAAATATATCGTATCATGTTCTCTATATCGTGATATGCCGTACCAAAGTATACCGTATCATGGTCTCTATATCCTGATAAGTCGTATCAAAGTATATCGTATCACGGTCTCTATATCGTGATATGCCGTATCAAAGTATACCGTATCATGGTCTCTATATCGTGATAAGTCGTATCAAAGTATACCGTATCATGGTCCCTGTATCTTGATATGTCGTATCAAAGTATACTGTATCATGGTCTCTATATTGTGATATGTCGTATCAAAGTATATTGTATCTTGGTCTCTATAACGTTATGTCGTATCGATGTATATCGTATCATGGTCTCTATATCGTGATATGCCGTATCAAAGTATATCGTATCATGGTCTCTATATCGTGATATGCCGTACCAAAGTATACCGTATCATGGTCTCTATATCGTGATAAGTCGTATCAAAGTATATCGTATCATGGTCTCTATATCGTGATATGCCGTATCAAAGTATATCGTATCAAGGTCTCTATATCGTGATAAGTCGTATCAAAGTATATCGTATCATGGTCTCTATATCGTGATATGCCGTATCAAAGTATACCGTATCATGGTCTCTATATCGTGATAAGTCGTATCAAAGTATACCGTATCATGGTCCCTATATCTTGATATGTCGTATCAAAGTATATCGTATCATGTTCTCTATATCGTGATAAATCGTATCAAAGTATACCGTATCATGGTCTCTATGTCGTAATATGTCGTATTAAGGGTTATTGTATCTTGGTCTTTACATTGTGATATGTCTTATCACAGTATACCGTATCATGGTCTCTATATCGTGATATGTTGTATCAAGGTATATCGTATCATGGTCGTTACATCGTGATATGTCGTATCAAAGTATATCTTGTCATGATCTCTGTATCGTGATATGTTGTATCAAAATATATCATATCATGGTCTCTATAATGTGATGTCGTATCAAAGTATATCGTATCATGGTCTCTATATCGTGATATGTTGTATCAAAATATATCATATCATGGTCTCTATAATGTGATGTCGTATCAAAGTATATCGTATCATGGTCTCTAAATCGTGATATGCCGTATGAAAGTATACCGTATCATGGTCTCTATATCGTGATAAGTCGTATCAAAGTATATCGTATCTTGGTCTCTATATCGTGATATGTCGTATCAAATTATACCGTATCATGGTCTCTATATCGTGATATGCCGTATCAAAGTATATCGTATCTTGGTCTTTATATCGTGATATGTCGTATAAAAGCATATTGTATCTTGGTCTTTACATCGTGATATGTCGTATCAAATTATATCCTATCTTGGTCTCTATAACGTGATGTCGTATCAAAGTATACCGTATCGTGGTCTCTATATCGTGATGTGTCGTATCAAAGTATATCTTGTCATGATCTCTATATCGTGATATGTTGTATCAAAATATATCATATCATGGTCTCTATAATGTGATGTCGTATCAAAGTATATCGTATCATGGTCTCTATATCGTGATATGCCGTATCAAAGTATACCGTATCATGGTCTCTATATCTTGATAAATCGTATCAAAGTATACCGTATCATGGTCTCTATATCGTGATAAGTCGTATCAAAGTATATCGTATTATGGTCTCTATATCGTGATATGTCGTATCAAAGTATATTGTATCTTGGTCTCTATAACGATATGTCGTATTTATGTATATCGTATCTTTGTCTTTACATCGTGATATGTCGTATCAAATTATATCCTATCTTGGTCTCTATAACGTGATGTCGTATCAAAGTATACCGTATCATGGTCTCTATATCTTGATATGTCGTATCAAAGTATATCTTGTCATGATCTCTATATCGTGATATGTTGTATCAAAATATATCATATCATGGTCTCTATAATGTGATGTCGTATCAAAGTATATCGTATCATGGTCTCTATATCGTGATATGCCGTATCAAAGTATACCGTATCATGGTCTCTATATCTTGATAAATCGTATCAAAGTATACCGTATCATGGTCTCTATATCGTGATAAGTCGTATCAAAGTATATCGTATTATGGTCTCTATATCGTGATATGTCGTATCAAAGTATATTGTATCTTGGTCTCTATAACGATATGTCGTATTAATGTATATCGTATCTTGGTCTCTATATCGTGATATGCCGTATCAAAGTATATCGTATCTTGGTCTCTATATCTCTATATTGTGATATGCCGTACCAAAGTATACCGTATCATGGTCTCTATATCGTGATAAGTCGTATCAAAGTATATCGTATCATGGTCTCTATATCTTGATATGCCGTATCAAAGTATATCGTATTTTACATTGTGATATGTCTTATCACAGTATACCGTATCATGGTCTCTATATCGTGATATGTTGTATCAAGGTATATCGTATCATGGTCGTTACATCGTGATATGTCGTATCAAAGTATATCTTGTCGTGATCTCTGTATCGTGATATGTTGTATCAAAATATATCATATCATGGTCTCTATAATGTGATGTCGTATCAAAGTATATCGTATCATGGTCTCTATATCGTGATATGTTGTATCAAAATATATCATATCATGGTCTCTATAATGTGATGTCGTATCAAAGTATATCGTATCATGGTCTCTAAATCGTGATATGCCGTATGAAAGTATACCGTATCATGGTCTCTATATCGTGATAAGTCGTATCAAAGTATATCGTATCTTGGTCTCTATATCGTGATATGTCGTATCAAATTATACCGTATCATGGTCTCTATATCGTGATATGCCGTATCAAAGTATATCGTATCTTGGTCTCTATATCGTGATATGTCGTATAAAAGCATATTGTATCTTGGTCTTTACATCGTGATATGTCGTATCAAATTATATCCTATCTTGGTCTCTATAACGTGATGTCGTATCAAAGTATACCGTATCATGGTCTCTATATCGTGATGTGTCGTATCAAAGTATATCTTGTCATGATCTCTATATCGTGATATGTTGTATCAAAATATATCATATCATGGTCTCTATAATGTGATGTCGTATCAAAGTATATCGTATCATGGTCTCTATATCGTGATATGCCGTATCAAAGTATACCGTATCATGGTCTCTATATCTTGATAAATCGTATCAAAGTATACCGTATCATGGTCTCTATATCGTGATAAGTCGTATCAAAGTATATCGTATTATGGTCTCTATATCGTGATATGTCGTATCAAAGTATATTGTATCTTGGTCTCTATAACGATATGTCGTATTTATGTATATCGTATCTTTGTCTTTACATCGTGATATGTCGTATCAAATTATATCCTATCTTGGTCTCTATAACGTGATGTCGTATCAAAGTATACCGTATCATGGTCTCTATATCTTGATATGTCGTATCAAAGTATATCTTGTCATGATCTCTATATCGTGATATGTTGTATCAAAATATATCATATCATGGTCTCTATAATGTGATGTCGTATCAAAGTATATCGTATCATGGTCTCTATATCGTGATATGCCGTATCAAAGTATACCGTATCATGGTCTCTATATCTTGATAAATCGTATCAAAGTATACCGTATCATGGTCTCTATATCGTGATAAGTCGTATCAAAGTATATCGTATTATGGTCTCTATATCGTGATATGTCGTATCAAAGTATATTGTATCTTGGTCTCTATAACGATATGTCGTATTAATGTATATCGTATCTTGGTCTCTATATCGTGATATGCCGTATCAAAGTATATCGTATCTTGGTCTCTATATCGTGATATGTCGTATCAAAGTATATCGTATCATGGTCCCTATATCTTGATATGTCGTATCAAAGTATACTGTATTATGATCTCTATATCGTGATATGTTGTATCAAAATATATCATATCATGGTCTCTATAATTTGATATCGTATCAAAGTATATCGTATCATGGTCTCTATATCGTGATATGCCGTATCAAAGTATACCGTATCATGGTCTCTATATCGTGATATGTCGTATCAAAGTATAACGTATTATGGTCTCTATATCGTGATATGTCGTATCAAAGTATATTATATCTTGGTCTCTATAACGTTATGTCGTATTAATGTATATCGTATCTTGGTCTCTATATCGTGATATGCCGTATCAAAGTATATCGTATCTTGGTCTCTATATCGTGATATGTCGTATCAAAGTATATCGTATCTTGGTCTCTATATCGTGATATGCCGTATCAAAGTATATCGTATCTTGGTCTCTATATCGTGATATGTCGTATCAAAGTATATCGTATCATGGTCTCTATATCGTGATATGTAGTATCAAGGTATAACGTATCATGGTCTCTATATCGTAATAGGTCGAATCAAAGTATACCGTATCTTGGTCCCTATATCTTGATATGTCGTATCAAAGTATATCGTATCATGGTCTCTATATCGTGATATGCCGTATCAAAGTATACCGTATCATGGTCTCTATATCGTGATAAATCGTATCAAAGTATACCGTATCATGGTCTCTATATCGTAATAAGTCGTATCAAAGTGTACCGTATCATGGTCTCTATATCGTGATAAGTCGTATCAAAGTATACCGTATCATGGTCCCTTTATCTTGATATGTCGTATCAAAGTATATCGTATCATGGTCTCTCTATCGTGATATGTCGTATCAAAGTATACCGTATCATGGTCTCTATATCGTGATAAGTCGTATCAAAGTATACCGTATCATGGTCTTTATATCGTGATAAGTCGTATCAAAGTATACCGTATCATGGTCTCTATATCGTGATATGTCGTATGAAAGTATGTCATATCTTGGTCTCTATATTGCGATACATCGTTTCACAGTATATCGTATCATGGTCTCTATGTTGCGATATATCGTATCAGAGTTTATTTGTATGATGTCTGTATGTCGTATTTTGACATTTCGTATCATGGCTTTTTTATCGCGATATGTCGTATCGTGGTTTATCGTTACACTTAAAACACGTTTTAAGTTCAGGTGTGAGTTAATCTGACCTTGTCTGCATTTGAGAGCGATCTTGTCCTTTCATATATTTTAAGTGTCTATCTTACCAGAGTTCTATTTCGATTCATATAACTTCATCAAAAAGTTTCTTAACCTTAGTGAATTCCCTTTTCGTGCGTAATCAAGATCTTCCACTTCAGACTCGACGTGAGTCAGTGATGTGCCTTATTGAATTTGGGATCAAAAGGCGAAGGGAAATAGAATGTGGATGTAAATGCGGAATCGCTCATTATGATTTTTCTTTTCGTTCTCAATATCACGTAACAAGAGCAAATGCTTACTGAACAAGGCAGTAAGAATGTAATTATCTTTTCCTATAATTTTATGATCACGAAGCGCCATAATTATAAAGCTGTGAGTTCAGTACGGACTTTGTGATTTTTACAGAGTTATGATGTCAAATGAGTTGAAAATTGTCACAAAACTTTACGATAACTTAAACGTATTTAAATGCATTTAAGGACAGTCTGCTTTCTGTTTTAATACACCGTAATTTTATAAAATTTTGTTCGGAGATTATGAAAACTGTTGTTCTGAAAGTTTTGAATTATTCGCTAGACCCTTTTATACATTGTGGTATCGTTTGTTTTGCCATTGAAGTGCCTTTAATTTACCCGTTGCTACGGAGACTTGCAGACTGACAACGCGCCATAAATGAATGTTTCAACGGAACGCAAAGTAGTTTTATAACGGAGACAGAACTTCAAGATTTCTAGAAATAAATGGATATTTATTAATATTATGTCACGTATCTCAATTGTAAGAGTTACAGAATTAATTTCATAAATAAATTCTAGTCACCCCCCCCCCCCCCCCAAAAAAAAAAAAAAAGGTGCAGGGACGAATTTAGGTATATACGTCCCTAGTCGTCGTTATACATGTGAATCGGGCGAATGTCGTAGTTATACATTTACAAACGTTTGCGTAACGACCAATCAAAATTGACATAACAACTGAAGTTTTCATAAAAATTTCCTTTCAGTAAATATAGTGTTGTAATTTGATGCATTATGCTTTTGACTACTGCATAAAATGCATTTACTTATAACTGATTGTGTCATACTGCGCAGTACCCTATTGTCCAAGAATATCAATCTTTATATATTTGTATCTAGCACAAGATGTTACATACTGCGTTGTTATAAGGCTTGAAATGAAGGTACGACAAAATGCGGTTTCTTTGAAAAATTCTCACGGAAATGTCTTTGGGACCACTGATAACATTTGTTTTACAAATAATAGTTGTTTTATTTGCATTTCTCATTTTATTAATCATTTACATAATACTTAGTGCATTATTGTTGCTTTTCACTACAGAGATTTAGCCCTCTGTTTTCGCAGAAGACCAGTCAATCATATAGTGGGATGTTTTGATACAATTGAAAACACATATTGTGTTGTATTTGTGGAGGCCACACGGGGGATAAGAAGGGGTAGGGTGTGGTTCCGGAACACCTAGAATTTGCAAAATATACATCATGATTTATGAAAATGTTGAGATGCACCCATTTTAAGGTGGTGGGGTTCTTCAAAAAGTTTGAACATCCCCCCTCGAAAAAAGTCCTTAATTTGCGCATGGGGGATGAGTTAAAGTGGCTAGCTGAGATTTCCTAAAATTTCTAAAAGTTATTTTTTTCGTAGTTTTCTTGGAAAAGGAATGAATTAGTTCATTTATATATATGTTTGATATATCAGTACTATTTGGAAATACACAAAGATGTACTATGAACTATAAACCCACAACGGAAAATCAGTAGTAAATTTAAACCATCTTGAAAATGCAGCTTCATGTGGAAGCAGTCTCTCCAGCGAAAGAAAATTAACATTTAACACTACATCTAGCTTTTTGTCAACAATTTTTAACTTTTCGTTTCTAAATTCAAATTTATGTTCCAAAAGAACACAAATAAATAAATAAATAAATAAATTAATAAATAGATAATTGTTAAAATAACTGGCAATATGACGATGACGACAACGACCATGATGATGATGATGATTTATTCACGTGAAGGATGATCTGTATGTCCTTCTGCTGTTATATAAATACATATCCTATATGACAGCATATAATAATTAGATACAAAATATATAAGTTTTAGGCATGTTTCACCCTTGGGAGTCATTATCTTTAATTACTAACTTCTATGTTAGTTTAAAATGTTAATTAAGCCATGATATTCATTTTATTGGTATTAAATGACTTTATGCTACAGTGTAAAGTTATATAAAATTGTACCGCTTTATTTTGCATTTACATGTGTTAAAATTTTCAGTAATGAACATTAATGACAAAAAATAATGTTATTATTAATGTATGTTTCATATGCACCTCATTAATTTACCTGATAAACTGTCAAAGTATTTCACAACGTGAAAGTCTCGAATTATTTCTAAATCGAACATTGATTTTATGTGTCAAGATTTCTGGTTATTTTTGGGTATCGCTGAAACTAAAATGTAGTGTTTTGCAAAATATCCCAAAAATACATTTCTAAAACTAAGGATCGTTATTTTGTACCAGAAGTTTAACCATTAATTTCTTACAGTTCCTGACAGGAAGCAGAAAGGACACGAGTCCATTAAAACACGGAAAACTCATATGTTGTCTACTCACCATATTTAACGAACCTAATGCATGTAAATATGTACCTCTTGAATGTAATTGATTTGCTCTATTATGAATGGACTATATTGTTTAATTTCTACAACGTAATATCTATCCCCCAATAAAATTTCCTTCATTATAGTTTGATCGCAAAATTATGAAGGATACACGTACTATACTATACAACAGAGAGTATCGTCATTGTGCTGTATGCGAATAATGCTCACTTTCTCTTTCGGTTTGCTGTCGTCGCTATGGTACAAACACTCTTTAGTGTCGAATGTGTTTTGAGAGGAAGTTGTTAATACAATCGACAACGTAGCTGATACTTCTCGTGGTCATTTTTACCAATAGTTAATTAGATTCAGTTTTCGAGATAGAGAGAGAGAGAGAGTTAATTCTAGATATTTCTTTATTGAAAGGGGATCCAACTCTCTGTCTTAATAGTACATTCGTCTGTTAAGAAACAAACGGTACAAAGATAAGTTTTTGCTATGGATCACAGGGTTGGCTTGGACCATTAATCCCAATCCATTGTATATAGTCGAATAGTCCGAGATTCTCTGCCCTTCTCCCACTTTTGATATCGGCGGTTTGTCCATCAGAAATATTTCAGATGAAAGTATAAAATTTTCCAGAGAAAAAATCCAACCATAATTTGACAACTTCCGCAATCACATGAATAACTTTCCCGCTCATTACAATGTATCGATCACTACCAAGTGAAATTTATCATCATAAAATGCTGACAAATCTACAATCTAAAGCAGTCCATTATTGAAATTATTAAGAGAGAAAATATGTTCATCGACTTGTATATATTAGTATGCAGTGTTATACTCACAGGTAGGGCAGTGGGGGAGGTCCAGCGCCTTTTGATCTAGGTTTGGACATTATACAATATAAAATTTACCACAAATCATTATCTCTTCCTTTTTCTCGTATATGTGTATTTTTGTAGACCTTTGTCTACTAATTCCAGTCGATTAGCAGAAATTACTTCGTAAATGTTTTCTATACAGCAGAATATCCCCGAGATATCTACTCTAGCAAAATACCCTCAGGAAAGCCCACAATTCGCGGGGAAGGTTTACCATATGATACAAGATATCAAGTTTGCTTATAGTCTGATTGATTGATTGATTGATTTTTGTTTTACGTCACACCACGAATATTTCACGTATATTGTGACGGCATCTGCCTGATGCGGGGCATACAAATTTTGACTTTTGCAATGGACCCAACCGAAGCAGTGAGGGATCTTTAACGTGCTATGCATATCACGACACGGGGCCTCGGTTTTTACTGTCTCATCCGAAAGACATGACACCGGCATGACCAGAGCGGGACTCGAACCCCGGCCTCGCGATCAGGAGTCCGACGCGATACCACTAGGCCACGCCGGCTTTGCTTATACTCTGGATCCTTTATGAATGCGGTGTTCAAATTCCCTTACAATGATTAGCGTTAAAATACTCTTATACAAAAATTACGATATTCTGATTTACATATATTTGAATAAGAAATTATTTTTATACACAAAAGTTGCAAGAAGAGGAAGAAGAAGATGGAGAAAAAGAAGAAAGAATTAGGTCTATTTGCTTTCTTTCTTCGAGATTTGAAAATTATATTATGCAGCTAAAAGTAAAGTGCAGTATGAAAGTAAGTAAACTGCGCTTTTCGGTAATAGTCAACTTCTCCCGTTTGACAAGCCACACCCGCCATGAAGTTTTATGTATTTTAATGTATCTACATGTAAAATACTTGGACAATACAAATTAAAAGTAATTGGTCCGTATATCCATGAGGCCAATACTTATGGAACTTTAAAGAGAAGAAGGGTCAGTATACACGATATTATCCCTGTGTTAGATTAGAAAATTTGCCAAGTAATGAAAGTCTAGTGATGAACTCCCGTAAGGTGCTAACAAAAAGTAATGTCCATATCAAAGGTCAAGGACACCACACTGACTCCTTGACAGTTCACTATGTCTGGTCAAGAAAAGTTGATGGCCTCCATGTCTGGAGATGATTTAGAAGCTTGTTAAATGCAATGTTAACACATACAGATCTGACACAAACCATGCATTCGTTGTCAGCGTACACATTATTGCGCCTCGTATGAAGGCATTTTTATGTTGTAAATTTGACCTGTCTAAGATACATCTGGCGCTGACCTTTACAATGTATCAAGGGAGAATAAAAAGAGTAAAATTTTCCAAGGTGGGTCCGATCACGTGCTAGTGAGTTAATTTATTTAAATTTGAATTTGAATTTATTTCAATTTATTTTTTAACAAAAATTATGAAGAAAACATCTTAAGGGAATAGAAAGATCCCAAACCGGTTTGTTATATTGCAGATAGACCCGGACTTTCGGTGTCCTGGATTTGACACATGCATATGTAAACTTTGGCAAGAGCATATGATTTTGTTTACGTGTTTGTTTAAGGAAAGATTTATGTGTTTATACCTTTTCCTTAGGAAATATCATAACATAATAACAGACATTTACATTTGTTCTTATGTATCATTGTACGCCGTCTTCAAGATATTCGCTTATATTATGAATGACTCCTAATACACCATTTAAATTTTATTTTCCACTTAGCACCTTAACTGTAGGGAGGTAAGGATCCTACCATACAGGGCTTATCTTTAATAGGGGTTGACGTCCAAGTACTTACATCTGTTTTCTACATACGCTGTGAATTCAGAATTCTCTGTTGGTAAAGGCTACTATTATGTTTGTATGGAGAAGAAAATCAAATTTAGAAGTATAAAAATACGAAACTAACCGAGAATATTACTGTCGTTAGCGAGATCAGAAGCCCGGATGGAGTAAGTGTCTCCGGTTTCGTTAATTACACACGCCATGAATATCATAAAAATACCGATGACGCTAAAATATTCAAACAAAACAGCTACGCCATAATCTGTTACCGACGTAAGTGAGCCTTTAACAGAAAGAATTCCTAAACAGAAGAAAATTTGAATTCGAGATTTGTGTGTCTTATTTTCATTGGGCGGTTTTTGCCTAAAATAAGAGGCTTTTGAACCTTACTGTGCCAGACTACCAAATGTCAAGAAATTTTTTTTTCGCTTTGCTAGATAACTCCTGAACGTTTAAACGGAAATTGGAAAAAAGAAGTTTCGTGCTGTTGACTTCACAGAGCGCACTTAAAAATGATAAAGTACATAAAATAACATCTAGGATCTGTTCTGTTTGTTTGGATTTATTGGTAATGATGTGACATTATAAAATTTATGATTATATCTTGATATATTGACTCATTTTACATTAGGGAGAACAAAACATATTTTCGATACTTTAAATTTTCGTTAATATTCTTGACGGTAAGCCCACTGAAAACGTCGGATCCGTAATGTTGATCTTGGTTCGATTTAAGGGTCGAATGCGTTCGTTATTAAATCAGTCGGAGTGCCAACAATGCTGGCTACGGTCAACTAGATTCAGTAAAGACGTCTTTGCTGGGGTGAGTAATGTTCCTTCAAAAATCCATGGCATATTTACAGTTTTGTAGAAAAATGAGCATTTTTAGAATAAATAGTGGTCCGCAAAAGTCATTTATCAATGAAAACTTTCAAGGTTGTTACTGAGATAACGGGCTCGGTCTGTAAACCTTACTAATTAATTGGGTACAAATTCTTAACTAAAAGAATATTTGGAAAAAGCATTAATGTCGATAGTATAACCCAAAATGTTATGAAATCGCATAAAACGCTTTACAAACAAAATCAATTTTATAGCTTTGAGTCAGGGACTTTGAAATGTCATCGTAATAAATTGATAAGAAAAGACCATATAAACACAGCAAGACTTGATTTACAATGCCAGTTACCTTTGAAATGAGATAATTTGTTATGATTTCAGAAGATTTATGATTTTTACCTTTGAAATAAGACAGAAAACTTCTGATGAAAACATATCAAATATGAGCATTTAGTGTAATTTCTGATAAAACCAGAGAAGCGGACTAACATTATATTAAATCAAGTTGGTCTAATAACCTCTACAATCTGTCATTTATTTGTTATTTAAATGTCAGCGCGTGGTTCTCACAACGCAGGAATTGGTACAACATGGCTTTTACCGTAGACTTCGCCATGACATTTAGTTTATGAATTATATTCCAATAGTAAAATGGCATTCTAATCTGTCATGGTGAGTGGGTGTGGTGTAAAGATAGCAAAGAAAACGCGTGTTATATGATGCAATGAGCATGACAACGTAATTGTACGTAGTAGCAAGAAGACTTTCAGCCTTTGATAAAGTGCAGATAAAGTGATTGAGTGCCTACCTACCTACATACCTAAATACCTACCTACCTGCTTGCCTACCTACCTACTTGCCTGTCTGCCTACCTACCTACCTGCCTGCATACCTACCTACCTACCTACCTGCATGCTTGCCTACCGACCTACCTGCCTGCCTGCCTGCCTACCTACCTACCAACCTGTCTGCGTAGCTACCTACCTGCCTGCTTGCCTACCTACCTACCTGCCTGCCTGCCTACCGACCGACCTACTTACGTACGCCTGAACGTCAGTACGTACGTACGCAGGTATGTACGTACCTACCTAATTACCTATACCTGCCAACCTACCTACCTACCTACCAAACAATTTAACAAGCACGCTGACTGTTTAAGTAAAATTGTTGACTCAGCTCATGCCCACGTCAGCATGGGGAAAAAAGGGGAGGGGGGGGGGGGGTAATTGGGATGCATCCATTATATGGATAATTTTACCAATCAAAAGGTAATTTCTGACCGTATTTGAAGTTGCATACCCATCTTCTCGAAAAGGACCCAAATCCTTCATTGAAAGCATATGATACCTCCCATGGTTTTTCAGGGTTATTATTATTATTATTATTATTATTAGTAGTAGTAGTAGTAGTAGTAGTAGTGGTAGTAGTCCATACTCCTACACTGATGATGCATGAGAGAGTTGGTCAGGATCCAGATTTTTCAAACTGAAAAATAATACAATACCCACATTTGAAAAAGAGGAGGAAGGGATATTGGATCCCATGCTTCGGCTGAACATTACAGTACGTATACATACGACAAGGAAGATTCACTGCATGGTTTACTAACCTTCGACACATTAAGGGGGAAAGATCCAATGATTTTAAAAGTACAGTCCCTCTCCTTTATCCCTTTCCCCCTTTAAAGTTACACCTTTGTAACTTTAAATGATGAAATTCTAATTCTTGCAGCAGGACAGTATAAAGTTTAATTTGTAAATTATGCAAATTCACCCCTTCTGAGCATTAAAATTATACACTCCATACAAACAGGTTAATGGCGGAGCAATGTATACGTACTTATTCCTTGATACATTATTCAAATATTGATAGAATTTAGCTATGAATATGAGCAAAACCATACTCATTTGAATTCCATCTCTTGCTAAATGTATGAACCTCCTCCCACCCCCTCCCGAGGAATCGTGTATTATAGTAGCATGTATTATATGATCATAAGCGTATGAACAATTGGTGATAGAGAAAGGGGGGGGGGTTACTTAGGTGATATAGGTATTGACCTTTTCCCCTGTCCGCATTTCTGGTTTGCATCTTATATTTTTCGTAGCAAAGAAAAAAAAGAAAGAAACATTTGATGTTGCGAAGATATTCGGAAGACGAAGGGGAAAAGACGGGATTAGGTTGGTAAATTAATAAAGAGCAAGATACCGAAGAAAGATAACATTTTAGTACTTTGACTCTATTTCACAAGTAAAAATAGTATATATACTAATATGTACTGAGTGTTGGGGAATCTTTCCTGTTCTTTTCATAGTATTGTTCAAATGAAAACCAGCTTTCGATTTCATTGTCTTACTTAGTCCTTATCCACTCTATGCACATAGGATCGATTATGTTACCACGAAGGATGTGATTTTAATATGTGCAATATATTTATCTGGACATAGGAAGAATTTACCGAAAAAATGAAGTTATACACCGGGAAATAAGTTTGCATTTTAATTTGTTTTCCTGTAAAGGACAAGGAAAGTTCACCTATCACGGCGTCCCCTTTTCTATCACCTCATTGTAAACGACAGGGAAGCGAGGACAAGGTTTTATGTTACCTGGAATCTATTTTTTTTCGGTATAGATAAGAGATATTCTCTCGAGTAGACTGATCAATCCTTTGATCGAAAAGTCCTGTTTACGATTTTATAAAAGCATAGTTTCATTTTAAAATACGGAATTCTGCTTTGTGTTTGTGATTCTCTGTTTACAATTAAATCACTATTCAACATCAGTTCTGATTGGTTAACTCTGAAAACGGACTTTAAACAAGGAGTTTAATTGGTTGGAGTGAAATTTTTGTTGAATCAAGGATGTTTTAAAGAAAAACTAGTATTTTCAGAATCTTGGGATAAATTGACGCACCATTCATTACATTGCTCAGATATTTTGATATCGGAAAAGAGAAGACTAAAGGATGGGTGAGTCAAATATCATACTTATATCTAATACATAATATTTATATTCTTATTTGATTTAAATATATTTAAATGTGACATTTACATTTTGATATTACAATGTTTAAAATATGCATATCATAATATATATTAATACATCGGTTATAAATATTTGAATAAAATAATTAAATGAAATAAATGAAATAAATAACTGTATATTTGTTTATTTTTAACTTATCTATATTCATAAAATTATTTTTCGATATTTTATTAGTAAATATTGTGGTCATACTCAGTTTTTATCGTATTCTATATATCGTTTTCATGGGAACGAAAATGACAGAATATCGTGTCGATTCAGTGTAAATGGCAATAGACATGGTGGTGAGACGACCGGTGGGTAGGAAGGGGGTGCGACTGTTGGGTAGGAAGGGTATGTGTCTGAAATTTCTCAGTTATATGACGAAATACACTGAACTATCTGATATTCATTGTGATTGTTTTCGTTTTCCTGTGAGATTTGTGATGATTTTAATATGTAAGCAATGGGATTTTTCTAAAACCACTTTCTAGGATCTACTATTGTTTCAAATGACACTTATACTTGATATTATGAACATGAAAAAATTACTCCTCCCCCCTCTTCTTCTAGAAATATTAATGAAAATTGATAAAG
The DNA here is from genome assembly GCA_035048485.1 of Pteria penguin. Taxonomy (NCBI): domain Eukaryota; kingdom Metazoa; phylum Mollusca; class Bivalvia; order Pterioida; family Pteriidae; genus Pteria; species Pteria penguin. The sequence goes on from CM068584.1 coordinate 13,591,254, forward strand.
AATTAATATGGTAATGAAATAGTAATACCAATAAAGAAATAAGAATAATACTATACAAAATACAATACAAACTATAGTATAACTGTTGCCCACAGTCCTCCCCTTTTTCAAAAACTTCTTTTACTTAAGTAACGATGATAACTTAATGTAATTCAGTAAGTGAACATGACATGATAGATTTGACACAGGGAACTTCCCCTTGTGTGATTGCTCCGCGTGAGTATTGAGGTCAGTGTAGGAATTGTTGTGGTGCGCCTCACTCAGAAGATACATCTTTATTTGATAGCTTCTTATTACCGTCAATTGATTTATTTGTAGTCTATGTCATTGGAAGATCGACAATTTAAATAAACGACAAATAACGCGAGCACCTTTGCCATTAAGAAATATTTTCACCTTTGTTGTTTTGGTAAATGATGTCATGTATTAACATAGCTATATGACATTAATCTCACGGATATTGCGTATTGCATATGTTTCAATAAGCTGCGAATTTATTCGAGAGTAGAAGAACATCGGTTCGAATTCAACAGAGCTCCTGTCATTTTCTCGACTTTCCAAGTCGTTTTCACGTTAAAATTTTGTACACTTTATCTCATGTTGTTCAATAGGCAATATTAATGCCACTATAATTTATCTACTCTGTTGAGAAATTCAATACCTTCTATTCCGTGGAATCCGCCGCAATGACATGTCATCGTTGCTGTCGTATTGCTTTTTTTAAACCGTATATATAAATATATATATATATATATATATATATATATATATATATATATATATATATATATATATATATATATATATATATATATATATATTGTCATGAATAAATTATATTATCTAGAAAATAAGTTCAAACGATTGATAATTCATTTTTTATTTAAATTTTACATTAATGATCGACAACTGTAAAGGCCAACAAATTCAATCTGTTAGGGAAATGTCCAAAGTAGCAATTGACAATCCATAAATTATATCGAACTGCGTATATGTGAAAATTATAGAAATCATTCGGAAAGAAGTTAATTATATTTTAAGGATATGTGTCTTTGATGCCTTTTTTGAATTTGAAATATTCAAGTCTGATGAATTAAATTCGGCTTATACATCAACGTCTACAAAAATGTTACACAAGCGTTCACCTTTGTTTGAGTTAATTAATAAGGTTAAGATGGGTGCAGAAATGTTAAGTTGAAATTAAAGCGTTAAAGAACAAAGGATAACAAATGCCTTGAAGATCAAATAGTTACAATACTACAGTATGCAATGCTTCTAATATGCCCCATACCGCCATGAAGGGAAGATGGGGAGAGAGTCGAGATGAGTGAGACAGGGTCAAGTTAGGGGTAGAGAGGGATGCATACGGGGTACAGAAGAATATGGTGTTATGCAAGGGGATTTCCTAAATCGACGTCTATCTTCACACTGAAATCACATTTATTTTCTTTCTATACAATGCTCATTTTCCAGAGGATAAATAGCACAATATTTATTAACTGTATGCAGATATAGTATATTTTTCCGATTATTTACAAGTTAATAAAAGTTTAATTGACTTTTTTAAATTCTACGTCACTCCATGATTACTTCACGTATATAGTGAGAGCATCTGTCTGATGCATTGTACAGAAATTTACACCTTTGCAACAAACCCAACCCGAACGGACCTGAACGTCAACGGTGACTCGATAACTAGGTTTTTGCCGTCTCATTCGAAAAACATGATGCCAGTGTGCCCACGAGGGTGGGAGTGGAATCAGAGAGTTCTCAGTCATGAGCCGAGCACTTCGTCCACTTAGCCACACCGGCTTCGGTGACATTTAAAGAGAGAATTGAATGATTTAACCAGAGAGAAGTTACAGAGTAACTGAGTTATCTCCCCAATAAGATATAATACCTTAAACATTTAGCTATTCAACAAATATGAAATTATTTAGAACTTAAATATACTTACGGGAAATGTTACTGAAAAACACATTTTCTAAGCATTCATTTCGAAAATCTATATTATGTAATATTACAAACAGATAGACAGCGATAATGACGATTATTGGCACAAACACAATAACTAGATAAATAAATAAATTCCACCAATCACACTCATTTTCCATTTTTAAATTATTACTTTTAACAACAAAACACAAACATACATGCTTATGTAAACAATTTTATTATTATTTACTGGATTTTTATTTTTGTTCAGTGATTCATCGACTGAGATTTTCAAACAAAGGAATTCAGGGTCAGCGGCGGCCTGTTTATGTCACAGTTAATGTGAAATAATTATTTACAAATAAATGTCGTCTATTAATTAATAAGTCAGACATATGTATGACATTAAATAATCACATTAACGTCAGAAACAAAGACCACTGGATGGCGATAAAACGTGAGTGAAATTGTAGGAGGAAAGGTTGACATGAAGTGTAAATATCCCCTGACCTAGAATAACTTTACTCAAACTAGAGTAGGTCATACTTGGACCACTAGATGGGAGGGGCAGTATAACTTAATTGACGCTGTACAAGTCAAAATATTTCTAGACAGAGGAGATGGGGTGGGGGTATAGAGAGGGATGTATGTGAACGTCACTGTGTAATGTAATGTAATGTTTATTGGCTTTTAACCTAATGGCTCATCAGCATACGGTATATAATACAATATATATATATATATATATATATATATATATATATATATATATATATATATATATATATATATATTTATATATAATTAAACAATATGTACATAGTGAGTAGTACATTATAAATTTGAGTTACAGTATATATAGCGAGTACATGTAGTATAATATATAAGAGAGTACAGTATCAGTATATATGATATTATATAATAATAATAAAAAAAAAAGTAGGACTGTAAATGTATATATGGAGGTAAGAACAAGGTTAATTACTTCTCAAAATCATAGCATTGATCAGATATTTTGCTAAGTTACATAAAGATGTTTTATTTTTTATAGATAGTAACTGAACGAGCTTGAACATTGATATAAATACGACCAAAACTTCGAATGATTACATCAGATGCATATTGTAAACTGTGAATGAGAGAGAGAGAGAGAGAGAGAGAGAGAGAGAGAGAGAGAGGGGGGGGGGGGTTATTTCATCAAACCAATGGTGTAATAGTACGTTTTATTTTTGGTTCCGTGCTCGTTAAAGATATAAATCATTTGTCCTCTTCAATACAAATATTGGAATTTTGAATCTGTTTCTGTCTTTGCACCACGGGTGGTAAAAGGGGCGGGGGATTTAATGATGAAGGGGTTGTTTTTAGTTTTTGGACTACTGGACTTATTTTAATTCCTTACGTACAATGAGTGCATTTCACAAATAGATGTCGGTAGTAAATATCAGATGCATTTAGTTACACATATTATCATATTCCTATTTTTTTTGTTATCACATATAAATTCCTTACTTTGTAATCAGTAGGAAGGGCTGGGTTTTAATTTCTTCATTGCCCTTTACACGGACCAGCTGTATTAACGCAATGACATTTAAATACAAAGTGTTTTCTGGCTTACGTCGTTATTTTCCGGAAGTAGAATTACGGAAATCGGATCCTTTGTTTAATGAATCGCTTATCCAATTTGTCAACCGTTTATATGCGTATTGGTCCTTTTGTTGGGTTGAGCAATGTGTAACTCACAAGTCAGTTATTCTGATTGGTGAATTAATATGTTATTGGTTATTGTTAATAAGATAATAAGTCTATTATCGGATAAAGTGTATATGTATATATATATATATATATATATATATATATATATATATATATATATATATATATATATATATATATATATATATATATATATATTTGGCCGGGGTGGGGGTTAAAATATAAACTATTTACTGGTTATCGTATTAACGTATCATTCATTTAGGTAACAAAACAAAGACATTATCTAATAAGTGGATGATTAAAAAAACCATGTATGACGTTGAAATATTAAAGCTTTACCAGGTATTGCTTGTTACTACTGGCATATATGATAAAGTATAAAAGAGAAGGTAGAATGCATCTGACCAGGCTGTATGACACAAATCACCAATGACATACACATTAGACATGATAATAGTCATATAAACACAAAAAACGACATTATTGAAATATTCGATTGTATTTTGTTACGATACCGACTTGGGACGGTCAATTAAAGTAACACGTGTCACTTAATTGGTTTGATTGACCGGTTTACGGGCGTAATTAGGATTTGTTAGAGAACACTACCGCCAAAATGTTATCCAGACTCAAAAATCCTCGAGAGTAACTTTTTTCGAAGGCGAAGAGAGTTATGTAATTAGTATGGAAGATAGACAATTCCAGTTTTCGAGTCCATTCTTTCAATGTTTCAGGGTTCAATCCACTTCCCTTTCCACTTTCCTTTGGGTCATGTTATGTTAAAAATTCTTATGTTAACTCACTTAAAAAGAAATGTATAGAAGTTGATGTGGTAGGTGTTAGCTCTATCGGGTGTCCACGTAAGTTTCGATTAATTGTAGATAGCATCTGCCTGATGCAGTGCACAGAAATTTAGACGTACGTAATAAATTTAGAACATATATACCTTTTAATTTTGTGCACCATCAAAAGCAATGTGGGGTCTTGTATATACCACATGTACCGCGACACAGGATTTCGGTTTTCACTATCTAATCCGAAAGACAGGACACCTGACCGGTAGGACTCGAACCCTGGACTCTCGGTCACATTAACCGACTGAACATCTCCGACTGATGTAAAGTACGTGAGTAGCTGGTGCTAGGTTGCTTTGGCACTCACATGTTATGTCGGTCTTCCATGAAAATCAACGGTAACACTTGGTATATAGGTACAGCGAGCATCTCCTGATAGGTAAGGCTCGTATATAGATACAGTAAGCATCTCCTGTTCGGTAAGCTTGGTATACAGGTGCAGTAAGCGTTTATTGCTCGGAAAAACTTGGTATACAGGTACAATAAGCATCCCCTGCTCTGTAAGACGTGATATACAGGTACGGTAAGCGTCTCCTGCTCTGTAAGACTTGGTATACAGGTACAGTAAGCGTCTCATGCTCGGTAAAACCTGATATACAGGTACAGTATACGTCTCATGCTCGGTAGGACTTGGTATACAGGTACAATGAGCGTCTTTTGCTGGGTAAAACTTGGTATACATGTACAGTATGCGTCTCCTGCTCGGTAAGACATGGAATACAGGTATTGTAAGCGTCTCCAGCTGGGTAAAACTTGATATACAGGTACAGTAATCGTCTCCAGCTGGGTAAAACTTGATATACAGGTACAGTAATCGTCTCCTGCTCTGTAAGACGTGATATACAGATACAGTAAGCGTCTCCTGCTCTTTAAGACTTGGTATACAGGTACAGTAAGCGTCTCTTGCTCTGTAAGACGTGGTATACAGGTACAGTAAGCGTCTCCTGCTCGGTAAGACTTGGTATACAGGTACAGTAAGCGTCTCCTGCTCTATAACACGTGATATACAGATACAGTAAGCGTCTCCTGCTCTTTAAGACTTTGTATACAGGTACAGTAAGCGTCTCCTGCTCTGTAAGACTTGGTATACAGGTACAGTAAGCGTCTCCTGCTCGGTAAGACTTGGTATACAGGTACAGTAAGCGTCTCCTGCTCAATAAGACTTGGTATACAGGTACAGTGAGCGTCTCCTGCTCTGTAAGACTTGGTATACAGGTACAGTAAGCGTCTCCTGCTCGGTAAGACTTGGTATACAGGTACAGTAAGCGTCTTCAGCTCGGTAAGACTTGGTATACAGGTACAGTAAACGTCTCCTGCTCTGTAAGACTTGGAATACAGGTACAGTAAGCGTCTCCTGCTCGGTAAGACTTAGCATACAGATACAGTAAGCGTCTCCTGTTCTGTAAGACGTAGTATACAGATACAGTAAGCGTCTCCTGCTCGGTAAGACTTGGTATACAGGTACAGTAAGCGTGTCCTACTCGGTAAGACTTTGGTGTACAGGTACTTTGAGCGTCTCCTGCTCGGTAAGACTTTGGTGTACAGGTACAGTGAGTGTCTCCTGCTCGGTAAGACTTTGGTGTACAGGTGCTTGAGCGTCTCCTGCTCGGTAAGACTTTGGTGTACAGGTACAGTGAGTGTCTCCTGCTCGGTAAGACTTTGGTGTACAGGTACATTGAGCGTCTCCTGCTCGGTAAGACTTTGGTGTACAGGTACAGTGAGTGTCTCCTGCTCGGTAAGACTTTGGTGTGCAGGTACAGTGAGCGTCTCCAGTTCGGTAAGACTTTGGTGTACAGGTACAGTGAGTGTCTCCTGCTCGGTAAGACTTTGGTGTACAGGTACAGTGAGTGTCTCCTGCTCGGTAAGACTTTGGTGTACAGGTACAGTGAGTGTCTCCTGCTCGGTAAGACTTTGGTGTACAGGTACAGTGAGTGTCTCCTGCTCGGTAAGACTTTGGTGTACAGGTACAATGAGTGTCTCCTGCTCGGTAAGACTTTGGTGTACAGGTACAGTGAGTGTCTCCTGCTCGGTAAGGCTTTGGTGTACATGTACATTGAGTGTCTCCTGCTCAGTAAGACTTTGGTGTACAGGGACAGTGAGTGTCTTCTGCTCGGTAAGTCTTTGGTATACAGGTACAGTGAGTGTCTCCTGCTCGGTAAGACTTTGGTGTACAGCTACAGTGAGTGTCTCCTGCTCGGTAAGAATTTGGTGTACATAAACAGTGAGTGTCTTCTGCTCAGTAAGTCTTTGGTGTACAGGTACAGTGAGTGTCTCCTGCTCGGTAAGACTTTGGTGTACATGTACAGTGAGTGTCTTCTGCTCAGTAAGTCTTTGGTGTACAAGTACAGTGAGTGTCTCCTGCTCGGTAAGACTTTGGTGTACAGGTACAGTGAGTGTCTTCTGCTCGGTAAGTCTTTGGTGTATAGGTACATTGAGCGTCTCCTGCTCGGTAAGACTTTGGTATACAGGTACAGTGAGTGTCTCCTGCTCGGTAAGAATTTGGTGTACATGTACAGTGAGTGTCTTCTGCTCAGTAAGTCTTTGGTGTACAGGTACAGTGAGTGTCTCCTGCTCGGTAAGACTTTGGTGTACATGTACAGTGAGTGTCTTCTGCTCAGTAAGTCTTTGGTGTACAAGTACAGTGAGTGTCTCCTGCTCGGTAAGACTTTGGTGTACAGGTACAGTGAGTGTCTTCTGCTCGGTAAGTCTTTGGTGTATAGGTACATTGAGCGTCTCCTGCTCGGTAAGACTTTGGTATACAGGTACAGTGAGTGTCTCCTGCTCGGTAAGACTTTGGTGTACACGTACAGTGAGTGTCTCCTGCGCGGTAAGACTTTGATGTACAGGTACAGTGAGTGTCTCCTGCTCGGTAAGACTTTGAGGTACAGGTACAGTGAGTGTCTCCTGCTCGGTAAGTCCTATACGAAGCATATAGAAGATGCAAACAAATCTGGGCACCACACATGAGATGATTAGTAGAAAGTGTCATATCCAAACATTAGAATGCGGACGTTAGAATATATTTCATTGCTAATTTCAAAAACCGTTTCTTACCTCTGTCAAGACTGATTTGGTGTAAGCAGATGCTTAGACATAAGTAGGCAAAAACGTGTATGTGTAGCACGAAAGTACCACAGACAATAAATTATAAATATCAATAGACCGTCCTAAGTCGGTACAATGGTTGCCGTGTGATACAGACGTTATAAACGAGTGTTTACCCATATCCATTCCATTTTTTGTTTTTTGCTCTTTTGCCTGCTCTGCCTAAAACAAAATTGTTTTTGTTGATCTGCAACAAAACTTAGTTTATAACGACGTTTCATGCATGAAATCATTTTGTATATTTAATCCACATGGTGTGTTCAAATAATTGTGTGAACATCTGCTGATGGCTACTTATGCATTGGTCTGATCGTTGCTTTATTATCTCCACAGCCGGACTGCCGAACTATGACGCCTTCGTCATCTATAATCCATACGGAGATGATCAAGAATTCGTGGAGAAGATGAGTAGTGTACTCCAAACCTCACCATATAACCTCCGACTCTGTGTGCCATGGACTGATCAAGGACAATGTGATAACTATATGTCAGCTGAGATAATAGAAAAAAGGTTGGTAGAATTAGTCTGAAACCGTGCTTGATGGACACTATTCCAGTGGCTAAACAAATGCGAGACAAAGTTTGAAAAATGCATTGTAGAATTAGGCATCATCGGAATTGGTAATGCCCAATTCATTTTAGTTTTGATCTACTATCTTAAGAACAAATTTGATTTTAATAGGGGTCATTCTCTTTCTAAGTTTGGCGGCTCTTTTTGATGGACAGACGAATGGACAGATAACCCTACTTTAGTATACCCTAAAGTGGATAAATAAGATTAAAACATACTGGGTTGTGTCGGTAGTTAGGGTTAAGATCCTATATAAAGGATTGTAGCATTACGAACAAAGAGAAATATGTCACGAAAAGCAAACCGAATACTGAAATAAAGGTAGATTTTTACATGTTACCCACAGGAAAATGATCTGAATTTTTAAAAATGTATCAGCGAAAATTTACTTCGGTTTTTCTTTTACAAAAAAGAAATATGAAAACTAAATATGCACTGTTAAATAGACCATCTATCACACCCTATCCTTGATGGATATTTATGTTACTTATGAAAGTGATTAATCCTTGACTCACAAATTCTGTATCCTGGATTACACATAGTAATAATGATTTATTAAACACAATTACAAAGTAAGAAAAGTATTGATGCATATTTAAATTTTTACATTGAAAAGCAGGAAGCTATATACACGACCTGATATATCATATATGATTGATAGTAATGTGTTAATCAAGCACCTGTTTAAGATAATAAAATAGTACCTTTACATTATAATATCACAATTAGACATTTTTCTGGAATATAAAAAGAATCCTTTTAAAAACATTTCTTATTTTGTTACTATACTATTCACGTTACAAAAAGATTAATTATTCCATTTAATGGCGGCAATATCTTCCTGGTGTATGCCCTCATAATTCTAACCTTCATGCATATATATGAGATGGGACTACCTAAAGCAAAGGTTTTATATGTCAACGTATACAGTGAAACAAGACCACGATTTTAATATTGAAATTACAGATAGGGCATCACCTTAGATCTTAGAAAACCCGAAACGGCCACAGGTATCGTACTGGAAACCACAACAGCATCCTGCATTTCGTTCGGTTTCATTTGATGCCATATACATATGACGCACACCATAATTTGTTACATCATTTCATCATGTCTATATAATTTACAATGTAAACAGTGTCAAAAACAGACATAGATACGACACGAGACACATGGATAGTTTGACGTAAAATTGTCTCGTATGTGTCGTACCATTTAAGCGATTACCACAAGTGACTAAATGAGAACAGGTATTTCTATACCAAGGAGAAAACAATGTGTGTGCTGACTTAGCAATACCTTTGCCCTGATTGTGTGGCTGTGGTGATATCTGTACAGCGTTAGTATATAGTCGTCTTGGGTTTTGGTGTTCCACTATTTTTGTAGTGTCGCGTGTGTGTTTGGTTTTATTCATGGTGGGTTTTGAAAACCAAAGAGGAGACTCTTATTTTTTGCAGGCATTTGGTCTATCCCTGGTTTGTAATGGTTTATGGTTTGTAATTGTATAGGGTTTAACCTTCGGTACTTCTTTTTTTTAACTTTGTAAATGTCCACCATGTTGCATTGTTTTGAATATTGCAATTAGTCATTAGTTATAACCGGCTGTGACTACGGTTATTAATTTACCATGTAATGTGACTACGGTATATAGTAGTTGGCATAATCCTTCTGCAACACGGCGGGTGTGCCCAGTCAGCGGGGTTGCTCACTCTTCCAAGATACCTAATAATACCTCTGCTTCTTCCAGTGGGCCGTGATAGCTGGTATTTATATTCCGTCCTTTATAATAGAGGTTCATTTTTTGATTCTGCGGCATATCTTAGCCTTTTACTTAATTTCGTATTATATGCTCAGTTTTAATGGACGTATGAATGGCTAATGTCACGAGTAAGGGGAACATTCAATGGACACTGCTGCACTGACTCATTTCTGACTTTGATCCCAACGCCCTTAACAGTACTAACTACTGTACAACGCATCGCCTTTTCCTTTCCACTTTGCATTTCAGTGTGATTTCTACCCGTTTCTTTTGTGAAATATACCTCTATATGGTGCATTTGGTTAATTATGAATCTGTTCATTACACACAACATCAGGCAGTATAACACACCAATGTCTGAAATGTATCCAGCACAAAGTAAATTAGGCATACCTTACAAAATTTGGACAGAAATAATAATAAAATTAATCACATGACAAAAGTGGTATCACAGGTCCGACAACCCTATAATACATCATTTTTCATATTTAAATTAAAAGTACATACAGAATAAGATAATTCATAAATATCCATCAAAAAGAACGACACAAGGAAAACGTGAAGCACCTTGTCAATTATTAAACTGATAATGCTCTGTCGATACAGAATTCAAATTAGCAGAAAAGTACATCACAAGAACTTGACCATTCAAAGCCAGTATCGTGATTGTTATGTAATCAAGTCATTGTATGTGCTTGTGATCATTATATGGCGTCTTGTGTGTGTTTGTGATCAGTATGTGGCGCCTTTTGTGTGTTTGTGATCATTATATGGCGTCTTGTGTGTGTTTGTGATCATTATGTGGCGTCTTTTGTGTGTTTGTGATCATTATGTAGTGATTTGTATGTGTTTGTGATCTTAATGTAGTGACTTGTATGTGTTTGTGATCATTATGTGGGGTCTTCTATGTGTTTTTGATCACTATGTGGTGATTTGTATGTGTTTGTGATCAGTATGTGGCGTTTTGTGTGTGTTTGTGATCAGTATGTGGCGTCTTTTGTGTGTTTGTGATCAGTATGTAGCGACTTGTGTGTGTTTGTGATCATTATGTAGCGTCTTGTGTGCGTTTGTCATTATTATATGGCGTCTTGTGTGTGTTTGTTAACAGTATGTGGGGTCTTGTATGTGTTTGTGATCATTATGTGGCGTTTTGTGTGTGTTTGTGATCATTATGTGGTGACTTGTATGTGTTTGTGATCATTATGTGGGGTCTTGTATGTGTTTGTGATCATTATGTGGCGTCTTGTATGTGTTTGGGATCATTATGTGGTGACTTGTATGTGTTTGTGATCATTATGTGGGGTCTTGTATGTGTTTGTGATCAGTATGTGGGGTCTTGTATGTGTTTGTGGTCATTATGTGGTGACTTGTATCTGTTTCTGATCATTATGTGAGTGGCGTCTTTTGTGTGTTTGTGATCATTACTGTATATATTTTGTTTGAACTAGGGTGGATGTTATTCGGTGATAAGTAAAATTGTATGTACTATTATGGAATCGTGTAGTTGTATTCCTATTTTTTTAAAGTTATTTAATTTATCGTTAAATATATATTTCTATACACCGACATTATTGCACTAATACGGTGACGGCACTCTGTTTTTATTTTCTCATACGAAAAACGTGGCGGGGTTCATACACGGAACCGTTCTGTCGATAAATCAAGCACCTAACAGAGCTAGCGGCTTAATAACATTTATAAAAAGCGTTATATTATATTCAATCATAACTAAAAATATTGTGAAAAAAAAAATGAATTTTTTAACCTGAGAGATAATAAAAGTCTGGTTCGTTAGGAGATGATACTAAATACTTCTGATCTATAACGAGGTGTTACAGTGTGAATATTCGTCATAATGCTGGATGTGTTGTGCAAGGTTAGCAGGTTTTCATCGTAAGTTCATCAAAGTCAATTTCAACCGTTAACCTTGAAATATTTTTGTGTCTTTTAAATCATAAAAATATAAAATGAGACAAACCCTTAGGGAAAAACATCATACAATTATACAGTTAGTTAGCTGTTTGAAGTCGCTTTCCTTGCCGTCGACATAAATGATGTATTATTCCGTACACTTCCGTTTGTATGCCTGTTTTTGTTTGAGCTTCCTCGTGCTTTTGCTATTGACGTCATCGTGTGAGTCCTTAGTGGTCACGACTATATGCATGGACATTGATTTGTATGCATAACATTGCATATAAAGAATGCATACAAAATCACTTCATTCCACATCAGAAATACAGAACTGACTCCATGTCCGTTCTTGAATGAAGAGGAATAAAGTACATAAAATAAAACGGCTGATTATACTATATCTAATGGGCTAAGATCAAAGATTCAAAAGATCGAAATGCGCTTGTGAATGCAATAAAAATAGCTTTTAGTTATCGTAGCCCTTGATAACACAGAAAAGAATTTTAAAATAAAAACTGGCATTACTTATTAATCGTCTGGTGCCGTTTATGTTGTCAATGTATTAGGCAGTTGTTTCATTTTCATATGTACATGAAATACCATAATATTGTTGGTTTTTTATGTTGTAAGTGTTAACATTGATCGATTATTGTTTTACGTCACTCCACGACTATATATGCTGATGGCATCTGCCTGATGCATTGCAAAGAAACTTGATCTTTGCATGCCACACCTACCGCGACACGGGACATCGGTTTTTGACTGTTTCATCCGAAAGACAGAACACCGATGTGTCCACAACGGGGATCTAAAGCGAGACCTGTGAGTCACTAGCCGAACACTCTATCCACTGAGCTACATCTACTCCACTGTGTTAGAATCATAATATTCATTTATATGACGCAACTATGAAAATTCATCTTTTTTGTCTTGCAGGTTTTAATGCGTATGTGCTGATATAGGTGGGGGAAGGGCAGAAGAAGGGGTGGGGTTTATCAGTTGTTTCTACATTCCAGTGGTTTACTCTTCTGACATAGAATCCTATCATTTTCTTAATATGTCTGTATTCAAGAATAGCTCTAGAAATTGCTTTTTTAATTTTCAAAATACTTGAAAGGTTTTATCTTTATTCTGAAATATTTTGTTTGAATTAAATTTTTTAGGGACTTTTATTTTCTTTTTGTATTGTGATACTAGTTCATCTCGGAAATTTCTCCGAGAACCTGTTCTCACTCCCAGTGGCTTACGAAGGCCTGCAGCGGAAGTTTGGTAGTTTCAGATGGTATTTCGAGGAATACGGGCGATTTCTCACATGTTACTTTATGTCTCCATATACATATACGTGTATGTGAGGGAAACTCACTTTGTTTAAAACCCAGTCTTTGTTTTAAATCGAGAGATCATTCATCTACGTATTTGACACAAATAAGGTTTTCATTACATAAGCTTGAATTGTAATTGATTATGACCCTATGCATTTTAGGTGATGCAATCAAATTAAAAAGAAATTGAGATAACTTTAGACATTTATAACCTTGATGGGAACCGAAAATATTTCATTTTTATGACAAATTGACCTAATAATCCACGACGCCTGCACTTTACACGTTAAGAATGACTTGGCTTGTTTCCGTCAGTGCCTATGCTTTTATATTATTTTAAAACATCTGTCAAAAAATTCACTCTAAAGGAGTTTATGATGAATATCTATTGATAGTCTTTGATGTTTCCGCCTTATTGACATAAACGCAAAATTGTGATGTGCAATCTATTCAACTAATGCGTTCGTCAGTTCCAATTTGTGTCTCTGATAAGGGGTTTTTATCCTAAGAATCAAGTATCCTCAGTATTGTAAACTATATATCGCAGATATAATATTGCATTGTACCCACAAAGCACTATGTACACACATCATCTTAGAAGAGGGAATTCTTTTATGTCATTCATGTTAGGTATCGTTTATATGGATGACAACTTCAGCTCATTCAGATATTTACATATGGCTGTAAACTTCATTAAAGATAAAGTATAAATTGAAATTATTATTTGTTCTCGTGATCTCATATTTGCAAGAATTTGCTGTCATTGTACTTTACACCTCATATTTGAATTGGCTGATCAATTTTCGTCAGTGACTTGATTGCTCCTTTTGAAATGGATGCGGGAGAATCCTATGGTTTTTAATTATCTTTGCATTAAGGTTTTATTATTATAAATGACAATTAAAAGAATTTTCGTTTTAGTTAATTAAATAGTGCAATGCAATACAAATAAACATACAGCGTTGCTTAAAATCATATTAATGTATTCTATTTTTGTTACAGTTGTAAAAAAGTGATTGTAGTGGTATCAGCAGAAGCTCTCCAAAGTGATATTTTCCATTTCCAACTTCAAGTCGCACATGCTATATCTCCAGGTAGTATCATATTATATGCTTATAACATTTTAGTTTTAACTGGAAAATGCGCAAATGATCTATAACAAATTATAATGATACATTGTGGTCAGATATAACATTGGTTTATATGTACTTTAAGTAATCATGTGCATAAAATTAGAAACACAATAATACTTTAACCGATAAACACATGAGGTCATTGTGTTGTAAAATATCTTTATTCTATAAAATGTTGAAAGGTATGATTTTTAGTTATAATTTAATGATAGAAAACTCTACTGTTGTCGTTAACATCAATCAGTTGTATAAAACATGCATTGTACACACAGAAAAACCCAAATTGAAATTACAGATGTATGACGTATTCATCAGCATTTAAAAACGTGACAAATAGATGATGGATATTTTTTCAATAGATGTGCAGGGAATAAAGCGCTATAAATACCTTTTATTTCACAGGTGCTCGCGAGAAACGGATTATACCTGTCAGATTGGATGCCACAGAGCTTCCCGCGGTACTGAGATTTCGTACCTCCTGTGATTATTATAAAAGAGACCTGCGTGTCTGGATCTGGGACAGAATTTATGCCGCTTTCACAAATCGAATGTATACTTATCCAAAAACGAAAACGTCGTTCAAAGAAAATGAGTGTCCAAATGAACGATTCCCTATCGTATTCACAGATGATAGTTCACATAAAGGTGAATGTAGCTGGCATTCGTCGTTTGCGTTCGTTTCCTGACTTTTTTAGCTGTAGCACATTCAAATTCTTTCCTTGCTGAGCAAGTAGGTAGTAATACAATAATAGATAGCTTGATTTCATGAATAAAGGAAAACGTCCCAAGACATTGTATCTTGTATCAAGGACATACGCTCAAATGAGCAGTAGCCTACTAAATCTGTATGCTCTGCGAGCAAAGAGTCTTTCATAATGTGTACACTTCATATTATTAAGTAATATAATACCCAATTTGGGTATTTTGTAATTACTGAAATGTTCTTTACAAAGTATATTTTCGTGGTAATTTAATATTTATCATGTATTGCTTATTTTGAAATCACCTGCTATGGTAGGGGGTCACGCACATTTGCACTTTGTTCATTATTTATATTATCTTTTTCCACAATTTTATTTATACTGAAGTTTTTGTTGAAAATAAACTGTTTAAAATAACTTGTGATTTTTAAACGTAATAGACATGAGCATTGGCGGACTTAGAAAGGGTTTGCAGGGGTTACAAGCCCCACTTCCTATGGTCGGAAAAATTCACCCAAAAAGGTCGTTTTCGACCACTTTTAGGACTGTAAACCCTCTTTCCAGATCGAATAGTGCAAAACATTAGTCATGGGAGAAAGCAACCCCCTTTCAAACTTTCTAGATCCGTCCATGATGAGGTATATATATATATTAAGATACTGAGTTTGTCTTTTGGTCCAACCGTTCAACTGTGCCAAAACTTCCAGTCAGCACCTGTTTTGTTATATCCCATTTACTGGAATTAATACTCAACGTTTATATGATATTTTCCGTCGTGAGTTTGCTCTCATTAAAACCAGTATTTCATGGGGACTAACACTGACACTGGAACATCAGATGATGATGACAAATGACGCCATAACATCGTAGTGACACAGTAGGGCACATCTGTAAAGAGGATAGTAACTTCAATGTGGCTGAAAAGATGGATTGACCATTGGTCAAAATCATATTTCCGAGCATTTTGGAAGGAGTTTAAAGTTTTTCACTTCTAAACTTCGAAAAAAGAAAATGATATACGCCGCCACAGTAAATGGGAAACATACGCCATGTGTGTATGCTAAACAATACAGCAGAGGGGTAAACTTGCTCTGTGACGTCATTTAGAGGGAACCTTTTTTAACGGTTCCTTATAAAACAGAAACCTGAAGACATCTGACAAAGCTGTATGACAAAAAGCACCAAGGACATGCACACAAATAGTAGAATATACACGTAAGAACGACATCACAAAATATTCGATTGTGTTGCGGTTACGATACCGACTTAGAACGGTCAGTTGAAGTAACAAATGTCATTCAATTGGTGTGGTTAATCGGTTTACGGGCGCCCACATTGGGAATGGCCGGCACGATTCTACGCATCTCGGCATCAAATGGAGCAAATATCTTACATATATAAACATAAGCAAACGATGGGCAATAATAACTTACCCCCGATCTGTCGGCTGAAGGCCCCACACACATTTTTTTCTCAACCAGCATCAAATTTGCCGGTTTGTTTATATGTAGTCTTACATTTGCTCCCTTTGATGCAGAATTGTGCAGGCCATTCCGTTTATCAAAATTGCAAGTTTACGCAACGAAAGGAATTGCGGCCCTGTTATTCATATAGGACCACTACTTGCGGCTAGTAATCTCATACCGTAAGATATTGGTTTATCTATACCGGATACATAAAATATCCAGTTCATACCTCCTTTTTCCCGGATCACAGTCCATCTGTCACAGTAACGCCTGCCACCGTGACGCTAGACACCACTCAGAAACGGCCAGTGCATTTGCTAACGCAGTTAAATATAAACGGCAAGTTGCTTATATACCTCGTCTTTCCTAGTAGCAACCGTAAATAAATTAACATATTTAGATACAAAAAGTATTTTAATGTCTTTATTTATCCATATAACATACACCAAAGTTATAAACACTTTTTATCGATTTCCTGAGATACAAACTAAATACTTAAAATTAATGATTTTCGAAAATTACGTACTCTAACAATTTTTCCAAGAAATTGTGAAAATTGGTTTGGGATAACCATTTTCGCAAGTTATGTACCCCTGATATTTTACCTCGAAAATTTAAAAAAGCGGACAATTTGGGTAAAAGATTTATAGAGTTAGATGATACAAAGATCTCGTCAATCCTCGATGATATGTAAAGTATAATTACGAAAATTGTTGTAAAATAGCAGTGAGCATCTCGGAATCGTATTTAAAAGAAAAAAGAGGAGTTACTGGCTCAGTTATGTGACAGAAGTCACCATGGAGCTATACAATACATGAATATAGATCATACTAGAACATATAACACATTACAAAAATATTTGATTGTAGTGCAATTACGATACCGACTTAGGACGGTCATTTAATTTGACAAAAGCCAAACAAATAGTGTGGTTAATCGGTTTACGGGCCCACCTTCCCACTCACCGTAACAGCAGAACAATCAAAGGACGTACATTTAAAAATTTATAAATAATCCTCCATGTAAAGAACAAGGGTCAACAGGTGTCGCATATTGAGAGGTCATAAAAATATAAACACTTAAGGTATTGTAAAACACATAATGGTATAAAAATATATGCGACATTAACATGATAAACCTTGCTCTGCCAATCTGAAAGCGAGCTAAGACCCTAGATCTGTAGGAGTATCGACTAACAGTCAGAGGGGACGAGGTTCAGGACCATGTCTCCTCTGAAAGAGGTTTGGACAAGGCCCGTCATATAGTCCCCACCGCCCTGTTAGTCAGCGTGCAACGTTCAAGTAAAAGTCTGCATACGGCAGTAGATGGGCCAAATACAAGACCTATAGTCTTTTTGATGACCTCAATATCATATTGTCTATTTAGAAGACGTTTGACTATTTTATTACATGTTGAAATAACGTTATCGGAGCCTTTTACTTTCCTTAGTTTATATACGAGATCACCGTAAAAATAAGAATGGGAAATTCCATTGGATACATACTGTTGAAAAGAAATATTTCCAAATTTAGATAGAAGTTCTGAATAAGATCTGAAGAATTTGCTGAATGTTTTTCTTAGCTTGTGATATCTGTAACCCTGAGTTAAAAGTTTAGTAGTAATTTGTAAATTTCGTTTATGAAAGTCCAAAACATCGGTGTAGCCTCTGACAAATCGAACTAATTGAGATATATAGATACCATATGATTGGAGTCGAGGGACATCGCCATCCAAGTAAGGGAAATTTACAATAGGAAATCCAAAATCCTCACGTTTATCATAAATATTAGTATATATTAGGTGGTTGATAATTTTGATGTTTAAATCTAAGAAAGGTGTGGATTAATCTCAAGTATTAGCTTTATTCAATGTGAGCTCTGGTGGATATATTTCTGATATAAATTGTTCGAATTCAGGGTTGTCGATAACCAAAATGTCATCCAGATATCTGCAAGTATTATTAAATTTGTCAATGAGGTCAAAACGTTTTGATTTTTGAATAGAAACCATAAAATCCCTCTCATAACAATAAAGAAATAAATCTGCTATCAGAGGCGCGCAGTTAGTAACCATAGGAATCCCAACTATTTGTTGATATATCTTGCCATCAAATTGCATAAAAATATTATTCAGGAGAAAATCTAGTGCTTTACATAATTCCTTGCAAGTCCAGTATTTATATGAAGTATACTGTTTGTTGGAAAAGAAACCAGAGTTATTGGAAGTACATATGTACGTTTTAGATTCTCTGAAAACACCATTGTATAAGAGACAGCAACTTGCTTTTAATCAAATCATGAGGCAGAGATGTATAAAGTGTAGAAAAATCAAATGTAGAAATTTGAGTCGCTTTAAAATTTAGCGAAAGAAGTTTGTCTGTAACTTCATGAGAATTTTTGATTGACCAAAAGTAATTGATGTTACTATTATGAAATGGGACATCACAATATTTGATAATATGATCTTTTATAGCAGTTAGAGCAGACGTAATATGCTTCGATAGTACCGTAGTAGAGCAGTGGCTAGAGCTAGATATGAAACGTGATTTATATGGACTTTTATGTAGTTTTGGGAGCCAGTATATGGTTGGTAGATCAGATTTATCAGTTTTAATTTTAACGTCGGACATGGTCATGAGGTGATCGTGCAAGGTGCTGTCTTTAGAGGTAGGGCTTTCCACATATGTATGAGTGGAGTTTAATTCGTTTTTAAGTACTTCAATATAATATAGTTTTCAAACAACTATTATGTTATTACCTGCTTTATCAGCAGGAACAAAGACATATTTAGCATGTAAGTCAGCTATCTTCTTTTTAATAGAATTTGCCGTCAATGTATTAGGCTGTTGAAATAAATGCGGAATTTCCGTAACGTTCTTAATACGGATATCGACAATTCTTAAAATCTCGTATTTCCAATCATTAAGAGCATGAACCTTTACCTGTTCTTTTTTACACCAACGTTTACAATATGTAGTTAAAGCATCTTCTATAATGTCGCGGCATTTATTGAAATCTATCCTGGACGATAACCTATATTTAAGTCCTTTTCCAAAATGGGTGCGCAATTTCTTGTCCGAAATACAGTTTAGGTCACCAGTAATAACATGACCTGCCGGTTTATAAACATATTTAGAATTTTCACAAGAACACGACGAAGGAATAGAGTCTGAAACATCAGGGTTAGATGTAACTTTATTATAATTTAAAATAAGATTTCTTATAGGCTTTTTGTACTGGTAACAAATAAGTGGAGGTTCTAAACTCTCAAAATATTGGGGGATTTTAGATGTGACTCTATGATCACGGAAAATATTAGAATTGTTAAGTAGATCGAAGCCTTTATTAATAAATTTAATTTTGAGAAATTGCTGCTTGGGTGGAAGAGACGGAATACGAGGAAAGAGTTTATTATATGCAAATAAAATAATCAAATTAAGTTTATATCAATCAGAATTGCGTAAACTTCGAAGATCAGCTTCGTCCAGGATAGGTTTCAATTTATTTACCGGAATAGAGGATAGTGCATGTGAAAGTTCATGACGGCCATTATTTTTTTGCGATAAATAGAAGATCGTTTAATGACCTATTTAAACGATTAGGTTTTCTGATGTTACGATTACGGCCATGTGACCTACGTTTTCTAATAGTTTTATGTCTTAATGTAAAAATATTGATCTTATTCTGACGAGAAGAAATATTACCTTGTCGATATATTTGGTCGTTTAGACCGAGAGGGTATGGGGTTTGTAGTTGTTTAATCCAGTAGAGCTCGGCTTCCAAAAGTCGTTTTTTAACATCTGATATTTCGTATCACCTGGTAATTTAGAGATATTTTCTACTGGAGTTATTTTCACATTGTTAATATTATGTTGGTATTTATTAAAGTGGTTATAAAGAAAATTCTGGTATTTACTTCGTGAATTATTACGAATTTTAAAGGAATGATTCCGAAAACGTTGTTTCAAAGTTTGAGAAGTTTCCCCGACATATTGAGCCCCACATCCTCTAGCTTCTCAAGTGATGACATATATAACATTGGCAGTATTTCAATCAAAAGAAAAGGGATGTTCAAGAAGCATTTCTCTATCATCTATGGATGATGTCCATGATTACTTGAATCTATAGTACCAACATGTTAATAGTATATCTGTGGTTTGCATCGGTATAATAAAACAGTTATGGACTAGGCACTCATTTTAAAGTTATTTCCTTGTCCCGTCAAGACAAACTAAAGCCTCGGGAAAAAGTTTGCCTCATGGGGACAAGGAAATGACTATATCCGTTGTACCCAGTCTTTAAGTCTATAACCGTAGAATGAATATAAATATAAATAAATAAGTAAATAAATAAATAAGTAAATAAATAATATATATTTTAGTATAATATTATTATAATATATATTGTATATAAAATATATATTTGCTAATTTACTGAGCGAACAATATCAGTGAATTAGCAAATATGCTTTACAAAGTAAAGTGTAATTGGTCATTGTGAAGCTATGATGCTTCAACACTCGCAACACTAAAACACATATGATATCCGTAGACCCAGCTAGCCTCAGCTACATGTATGTTTTTACATTAAAAACGTTTTCCGAGTCATCTTGAAATAAAGAAGTGGGCGATGACGAGACCTGTTCAGAAATGATAAAAAGTGTTCTTAAATGTTTTGAATGATATTTTTGTCTCTAACATATATCTTAATATGCAAATTCAAAAATTACTTTTATTATGAAAACGATACAATATACAAAGAACACGTCGATAATACATCTAGAATACATCTAGACTTTTCGGGATGCCTTTGAAGACATGGGGAAGATGACAACTATCGGGCCTAAGGTAGAGGTGAGAATCGGTGGGCTTAGTGTAAAGATCAAAGGTTATATTTCCGTTCCGAAGGGTGGATATATTATCCAAAAAGACATTAGTGGTTTCAGAAATATCAACCGTGAACTTTATGGAAAGATGAAACTTGTTTGCAAAATTAATGAATTCATCCAGATTCTCTCTACCAGTTGTCCATTTCATTTCAATTTCATCAATAAAATAGAGCCAACTCATAGGTTTGAGTGGGGCCTGGTCGAGAAGGGTTTTTTCTAACTCACCCATGAAGATGTTAGCATATAAAGGCGCATTCTTTGTTCCCATGGATGTACCATTGATTTGGAGGTAATATTCTCCGTTGAACATGAAATTGTTAAGTTTGAGTGTGTGTTCAAGAGTATTTACCAAAGACTCCGTGGAGGGCGTTTTGTTTTGCCTCGACTCCCACACTTTTCTGCAAGCTTCTATCCCTTCGTCGTGAGGGATATTGGTATACAGAGAGGTGACATCCATTCTTACAAGGAGGGTGTCGGGTGGTAAATTACTACTTGGTGTTTTATTAATGTAATCCGTTGTGTCTTTGAGATATGATAGTAACTGCACAACGTGTGGACGCAGATGGTAGTCTAGGAATTGTGATATTTTCTCAGTTGGATGACTAATATCACTGACGATGGGACGGCCAGAGATGCCTTTTTTTGTGGATTTTGGAAAGCAAATAAAATTTGCAGGACAAAGGTAGTCTAAAGTGTCCTCATCAATCTCATCTGCATCACACATCTTTACTAAATCTGCTGCGATAGTCTTAGCAAATTCGGACGTGGGGTCAGTATCAAGTTTAGTGTAGAAAGAAGGGCAAGAGAGCTGTTTGTTAGCTTCTTTTACGTAACCGGACCTGTTCATAACAACTACAGTAGATCCTTTGTCAGCCTCTTTAGTGACGATTGACTCGTTGTCTTTGAGGCTTTGTAAACTTTTTCTCTCCTCTCCTTCTTGTCTAATTTTTTTTTATCTTGGAGCTCCATTTCTGTCGTAGGTTACTTAAGACGAAGTTCGAAATATTTCTATAGATTATACAGATTTGAAAAAAAACAACCCGGAGAAATAATTTTCGCACAAAACCATATTTTTCGAAGAAACCATTGAAAAGTTACCAATTTTTGTTATCCCTCCAGAGGAAATTAGATTTAGGATAAACTTTAATCGAAATCAGATTCCTGTTACATATACTTATAAATTTTAACAATGCCAGATTTGTTTTATGTATGTATGTTGAACCTGCGCTGTAGGGAATTCTCAGGTGGTCTTAATACATTCTCTAGACTGAGTCACTGACCGAAATCAAAAAAGAACACGTCGATAATACATGTTGCATGGTTATCAGTCGCTTATTTTTGTACGTTATTGTACATCTCCTTGGTGACCTCTGCCCTACAGCTAAGTCAGATGTCTTTCCCTTTTCCTTATATAAACTGCAGAAGCACTTTCATCTATGGTTAAGAGAAAACAGAATACATCTGACAAAGCTTGTATGACACAAATCACCATGGACATGCACACAAAACATGATAATATTAGACTATACACGGAATAACGACATTACAAAAATATTCGATTGTGCTGCAGTTACGATACCGACTTAGACCGGTCAATTGAAGTAGCAAACGTCACTCATTTGGTGTGATTAATCGATTTACGGGCGCCCACCTTCCCACTCACCGGAAAAGCAGCACAATCAAAGGACACCATTTAAAAATCTATAAATAATCCTCCATATAGAGAACAAGGATCAACAGGTTTTTCAAGGAGATAGGTAAAAATTATCACATTTAAGAAAAATGAACTATGATCCGAGAAACAGCTGCTATCTGTCGACAGATAACGCATTAGCACTATCTATAGCATTGCTTGTAACAAGAGAAAAACATACAAAGGTATAATAATCTTAATTATTGAATGTACTTGATAATCTCAACAGGCTAAATTTATTACGCATAAAATGCTTTCACAGAGTGCAGGAGTCTTTTTCTTATTTTTTCCAATTCGAGGTGTGAAGTATTAGGCAAACATGTACAGCAATTTCAATTCATTGACAAACTTTTCTATTTTCCCCTTAATAAAATGGCAGATCCAAAGCATTAATCCAATGCTCATAACACTTTTTTGTTAGTTTTAATTAATGTAAGAACATATATACGTGTATCCATTTTGTGCACAGAATGACATCATTGCAACATCCCAGCTTCCTCAGTGTATTCGTAAACGCACTCTTTTCTATATGTCGATCTGTAACATATTTTACCATTTCTTGTATTAATGTGTTCAGTGTTGGAATGTGTGATCATTTGCTTTGGACATTTTTTTTTCGGCTGGTATGTCTGACTATACACATCAGGTATATTGACATATACAAATTCATACAGAAACTTATTCAACAGAGTGAATGAGTACAAATATTTTGATACATGAAAATACGATACATTGCAGTGTTCATTCCTATTCGGTTACAGTATATATATAAAATATGGTCAAATTTTCAAGGCGATCTGCCCCTTCTTCAGGTCAAAACAATATAAAAAAACTACATAAATAGAAATATGAAAAAAGAAAGCTATATACAAAACACTAGTCTAATTATACGGTAATATCAGGCGTCAGCTACATTTTGCGTGTTTGTAGTTCGCTGTCTAAATGTAAAATTACAAGGTCTTATCCGATATCGTGGTCAATAGGGGGAATAGGGCGACACCTACATGTTGCGATTTGCCTTGACTCATTCATGTTGTAATATGACTAGGTGAAATATAATAATGCTGAGAGATGAAAGTAGAATGAGAAAGAATAAAATGGATGAGAAAACACAGTGAAAATAAATAAGTAAATAAATAGATTAAAATAAAACGGGAGGGGGAGTGTAAGCACAAAGTCAGCAGTTTTCTTAGACAACTCTTTCTTCTGTCGTCCACATAATGTTATGGTCTATTGCCACAACCATCATATCCTCCCAACAGTGGTTTAACCTTGTTAAAATGCTTACCCACAGGTAAATGCATTTATAGTGGTGATGGACGACCTGTGGTTATTTACCCGCATGTTGAGCGAATCCTCTGTTGCAAAGT
This sequence comes from Pteria penguin, assembly GCA_035048485.1. Lineage (NCBI taxonomy): Eukaryota > Metazoa > Mollusca > Bivalvia > Pterioida > Pteriidae > Pteria > Pteria penguin. The sequence goes on from CM068584.1 coordinate 13,615,677, forward strand.
CTCTGTTTGAGTTCCGAGCTCCTGGTGCGATACAAGTCATCGGTCGAGCATATTCGCCGTATTCTAATGGCTAGACTTTTCGGGATGCCTTTGAAGACATGGGGAAGATGACAACTATCGGGCCTAAGGTAGAGGTGAGAATCGGTGGGCTTAGTGTAAAGATCAAAGGTTATATTTCCGTTCCGAAGGGTGGATATATTATCCAAAAAGACATTAGTGGTTTCAGAAATATCAACCGTGAACTTTATAGAAAGATAAAACTTGTTTGCAAAATTAATAAATTCATCCAGATTCTCTCTACCAGCTGTCCATTTCATTTCTATTTCATCAATAAAACGGAGCCAACTCATAGGTTTGACTGAGGCCTGGTCGAGAAGTGTTTTTTTCTAACTCACCCATGAAGATGTTAGCATATAAAGGTGCATTCTTAGTTCCCATGGATGTACCATTGATTTGGAGGTAATGTTCTCCGTTGAACATGAAATTGTTTAGTTTGAGTGTGTGTTCAAGAGTATTTACCAAAGACTCCGTGGAGGGCGTTTTGTTTTGCCTCGACTCCCACACTTTTCTGCAAGCTTCTATCCCTTCGTCGTGAGGGATATTGGTATACAGAGAGGTGACATCCATTCTTACAAGGAGGGTGTCGGGTGGTAAATTACTACTTGGTGTTTTATTAATGTAATCCGTTGTGTCTTTGAGATATGATAGTAACTGCACAACGTGTGGACGCAGATGGTAGTCTAGGAATTGTGATATTTTCTCAGTTGGAGGACTAATAGCACTGACGATGGGACGGCCAGAGATGCCTTTTTTGTGGATTTTGGGAAGCAAATAAAATTTGCAGGACAAAGGTAGTCTAAAGTGTCCTCATCAATCTCATCTGCATCACACATCTTTACTAAATCTGCTGCGATAGTCTTAGCAAATTCGGACGTGGGGTCAGTATCAAGTTTAGTGTAGAAAGAAGGGCAAGAGAGCTGTTTGTTAGCTTCTTTTACGTAACCGGACCTGTTCATAACAACTACAGTAGATCCTTTGTCAGCCTCTTTAGTGACGATTGACTCGTTGTCTTTGAGGCTTTGTAAACTTTTTCTCTCCTCTCCTTCTTGTCTAATTTTTTTTATCTTGGAGCTCCATTTCTGTCGTAGGTTACTTAAGACGAAGTTCGAAATATTTCTATAGATTATACAGCTTTGAAAAAAAAACAAGGGAAATAATTTTCGCACAAAACCATATTTTTCGAAGAAACATTGAAAAGTTACCAATTTTTGTTATCCCTCCAGAGGAAATTAGATTTAGGATAAACTTTAATCGAAATCAGATTCCTGTTACATATACTTATAAATTTTAACAATACCAGATTTGTTTTATGTATGTATGTTGAACCTGCGCTGTAGAGAATTCTCAGGTGGTCTTAATACATTCTCTAGACTGAGTCACTGACCGGAATAAAAAAAGTACAATGTTGCAATGAGTTCCCAAACCGCAATATTGCGATTATATACTCATCTTGCCAACTACTAAATTACAGTAGCAATTTAAATATAACCCTTATTAACCTGTTGGTGAATAGGAAAGCAAGCTACACAACACACTAGGTCATTAATAATGGCAACAAATTTCAAATGCAAATAATACACCGCTTACGTAATTTCTTACCTCTAGGGACACTTCCATGAAGAATTGTTTTCATGTTTATGTAAAACAAGTTAAAATGTTTCATTACTTCATGACGGCGATATTTCAAGGAATACTTGCGGTAGATTCTGCCCACAAAACAAAGGCGTGGACATCTTTTGTTATTTATGACGGTGAACAATATGGTTCGAAAATCAATAGCCGTATCTCTAATTTCAGCTATAAAGTCATCTTAGTAATTCCCCTTTACTTTTGTAAGTTACAAAATATCAATTTATACAAGTATATATAACTCGTAAATCGAAAAACAAAATTCTTCAAAATTGAAAACAAAAGTATTATAATTTTTTCTTTGCGTATCTAGAAGTGTTTGATGAATTATGGTTAATTTCTATCGCTTTATTGTTATTTATGAATATCCATAAAATACAGAAATATAATAAATATAGAACATATATACTTTTTAATTTAGTGCACCATATGCGCATTTCGACAACTTATGTCTCTTCAGTGATGCTCATGGCCAAATGATTGGAATTCCCAAAATATATAAATATTTGAAGAGCAGTGTTGAAAACAAAAAATGACCGAAAAGTGATCCAAAGAATCTATCTAGGACAGAGCTATGCATGAGGGAGATACTCCTTAGTTTTAGAGTGATTTACTTAATTGAACCATAATATACATTTGAAAAAAACCATAGAGACTATAGATCTTAGGATAACATACTTATTGATAACTATAAATATTATTAACACACTCAGTTGCGATTAGACAATTTCAGCTTCAATCTCAATTCAAAGATTATCCGGTCCAGTCTATTATAGAGGAGTACAACAGTATTGGGTCGTACAAATTACAAAATTTGCATACTGTAATAATATTTTTATCTGAGTGTTCAGCACTTTTTGAAATATGCATCTGTGCATATATTTTTCTATCTACTGTTTGAACTAACTGTGTACATTGCATTTACATTAAACAAAACCCAGATCATTCAACTACATAATTATCTCAGTATACATGGTTAGAAATATTCATTTGCAATACAGAATCAAATCTAATTTGTTCTTCAATTATTGTAGTATTTCATACATTGTAGAATGCAATATATTTCGATCAAATGTTATTTTCTATTGGGAAAATACTGCTTTGCTTATTTGATATACTTATCAATAAAATTGCGCTCAAAAATCTATACTTTTTTGAAGTATGTACCTGGCATGATTTGAAATATTACAACCCTAGTAAAAATGGGAAAATGTTAAATTTCATTGTGTAAAAGCGATTATCTTTTTTTTCGATTAAATGAATAAAATAATGTTCTTTTTGGTTTCCATCAACTGGATGAACTTGAGATACAACCTTGTAGAGTAATGTTTTCTATTAAATATATTGAATAAATGTAACCTACTAACTTTTGTCAGTTTTTGTATCGGTAGATTAAGTGGTGATTGCTTGAGTGGTGGTTGCTTGAGTGGTGATTACTTGAGTGGTGAGTGCTTTAGTGGTGATTTCTTGAGTGGTGATTGCTTGAGTGATGGTTGTTCGAGTGGTAATTGTCCGGAGAGAGTATCTAATCTGAAAGATTTAAAAGTTGCTTTGCCTTATGACACAAGAGACTGTAATTTGAACTGGTTCTGGCATAGTATATATGCAGATATATAAAGTAGACAATAAGATATAATATATATATGTATGCAGCCGCCATAGACAGGCGATGTTGGGGTATTGCTATCCAAAATGGAAAACTCGTGATACTGAAATTGCAATCGTCATGATTGTAATAAAGTGATCATCAGTGTCATAATATGACAGGAAATAGTGACACAAAGTACAATTGTTGCACCCTATGGAATCCTTTACCACCAGATTACTTGGATAGATGATACTGGGGTAATCCGCGATGTATAGTTATTAAGGGACGTCAATATATACTAAAGTACCTCCGACAATAGCGTTATATGTGTGACATCATAGATGACTGTGCTGAACGGACGCAACATGAACAAGTGCCAGAATGTCGGAAAATGAACAGAAACGTTTAAGAGGTATCAAGATAATTTATTATATTTACTCGTGCGTTATATATGTCTTTACTTTACACACCAACGACTCTCCGCTTGCCGACGTTCTATTAGCTACGGTATCTGGAATAAATCCAAAATATTCAACATCGTTCTGTTATCAGTTATCCGTCAAGAATTTATTATCGTTGGGAATATTCAAAAAGTTTCGTCAAAGTTATTGAGTAAGACACCGGTTGCCTATCTGTTGAAATCACTGGGACATCGGCTAGTATTTTATATGATCAATAAATGGCGAAAAGTAAAATCTCATTTGTCATTCAGTTTTAAAAGCTTATGGGATCCAATTTTCGAGTAATAATGAAAAGTGAAAAAACGAATAACATTTTTTCATCTTTCGTTTGTAAATAAAAAAGACTACACACTACAATTTCAACAAATATAGACCACAGAATATCAAAATGTATATAACATTTAATAGTCGACCTGATTATTTTAATAGATGGTTTTCTATCTAATGATGACTTTATATTTCAAATTTGTCATAAGTTATTTGAATTACATATATGAAATGAAAGTTGATTATGGATCAGAAAACATCGAAATAATTAACATACGATGACGACACTAGGGTATCTCTTATGTGAATGCAAAATACGAAATGTGAAGCAATGAAAAATCAAAATTTTGTTTGTACCATTTTATTATTGAAAATAAATTGTCCAAACCCGAATGGCATTAGTCTTCAATTTGAAGAAAATAATTCGCCAAGCGTTTTAATATCTTAGAAACGGGTTAATTAACTATTTAAGAAAAATACTAAGAAATTTGATAGGAGAATTTCAGATATACAGTATGTTTTGATAAATTATCAATTGCTCAACGATATTTTTCCAGAACAAGATATAATCATTTAAGAATATATTATATATGCAGTTTGTATCATTCTTGACAAAAGTTCTTAATATGACGTTCTAAATATTCTGAGTAAGTTTAAATTATCGCTAAAGGACCCTTAAAACTGCATGTTCGATCTATAAGGGAGTGACATCAGGAGGCCGATGAGAATAATGATCATATGTCAATACTCCTGTTTACAGTTGCGGGTAGAACAAGCTGTTTTGGCCACGCTATATAATTACTTACCTTTCAGGTCTGATCTCACCATCAGTATTTGATGTTTTGTGATCTGGAATCATATCTTGGAAGCCGATGTTGCGATTATCATGATACAAAGCCTCCATAGTGACATGGTATGCGGACCGAGGTGTACTATACAAAATGATGATAAAATAAAGAGCGTCTGGAAAAAGGGTATTAAAGAGATGTGATGATACTGAAAAAAAGTAAAATGTCCAGCGTGCTGCAATATATACCTCGATTTATGAACGATTTTAACTCTCGTAACACATTTCAATGGATTAAGATATTATTAGTAACAAGTTTTGAATTTTGATCTCCTCTTTCATAAACTTTATTAATTGTTCATATATGGGCATCTTTTACATTTATAATTTTCAGATACTTTCAAAATTTTATAAATGACAGGATGCGTCCATGCCAATCTGCATATTCGGCGTACAGTTCTGCATAATAACGGTTACATTAACATTTCCATTGAAGAATAAAATAATACTTATAGTCAATGGAGATGGCGAGCTTGCGCTTGAAGTGACAATAAATGCTTATATGAATGAAATCAGTGATACAAAAGGCATTTAAATGTAAAAGTGTGAATTAATTTGCACAGTAATGAACGTATGTGTGAAATGACAAGCCCGCTTACTCAGGTCTCCTTTCTCCTATCTGGTTATAAATGTGACCTGCATGATGAATGGGTATTGTTTGGTATCTTGTATATGTAAAACATAAGGCAGATGAAGATGTCAGATTAGCATGGAGGACATTCACATCTCATAAATAAATGTAGATTTATTGCTTTAGATATTGTTTACATTGATAGAATAGAAGTTAGAAACACTATAAACAAGATATATCTGAATAAAGCAAGAGTTTGAACTTATAGGTTGAGAATCTCAAACATAATTTTGAGAAATGTAAATCAAAGCAGAGCCATAAAATGTAAGACAACACAAAAGGTAAGAAACGATTTATCACCAAATATTTGAATGATAGTTTTTCCGTGTTCTGTCTTAAAATAATGGAGGCGAGCTGAGAACCCTCATCCAAAGAAAAACTGATAAACAACAATACTCAGTAAGGATTAAGATTAATATTTATACAAATAAATGACGTCGAAAGAAAACAGGAAGCCCATTCCAATACATTGATGGTAAAACTGTAATATTGATAAAGTCATGTTCCGTTTCCACTTAAAGTATTTATGGAAAAACATGTATGTATAACATAACTTTGTTAATTTTATTCATTTCACAGAAGTGTTCTTTCTTAGGGCCTATATCTTATGGTAAGAAAACATTTACATCATCACTACAACCTACAGATCAACTTCAAAGACGGATTTGAAAAAGATTAATAGAAACATTAACCAAAGCGGGAAGATGATGACATAAGTATAAACTATTATATTCAATTATACCGCCTCCAGTTAATGCATGTTTACGACACTTTCTATGTATCATTGTCGGATAAAAACAAGTACATATGAGCACTGTATTTGTGTGAACATATGTGTATATATAAATGACATGAAACTATTTTATCATTACCACATAGTATATTTATTTTCTTAGTTCTTGGAGGACAAACAGTTACAATCAAGGACTCCCCAACAGAAACTGGTTGATAAAGACTTGAATATTAAAAAGAAAAGAGAACACCATGTATATATGTTTATCATGCTAAGTTAAGTAGCAAAGTATAAACAGATGGCAATCCAGTTGGTATAACAAAAAGATTTATGTGCTTTTTTAATTTCATGTTCCTGTCTCCCTAAGATAATTGCATTTACACTGTGTCGGATTCTGACTCGTGCAATGCAGAGCATGTGAACATTTGCTTTGGACCATCGCGTGTTCCATGTCTAAATGACTCTCAAACACCATTTTATTATTTTTTACTATCTACACAGATAAGGCACCGATGATCCACTGCGGAATCGAACCGGAACCTCTCGGTAACAAGCAAAGCACCCAAATGATAGAGCTGCGCCCGCTCACAAAATAAGGAGTATGAAATAAACACAGAACTCTGGAGAAACAAGGAGAGGATAAGTTCCCATGGAGGAATAGGCATAAAATAAGGAGTATGAAGTAAATATAAATCTCTGGAGAAACAGGGATAGATCCAGGTGCCATGGAGGAATAGGCATAAAATAAGGAGTATGAAGTAAATATAAATCTCTGGAGAAACAGGGATGATGAAAAATTTCCCCAAATGATAGTGCAATTCAGTATAAAAGACTTAACATCTTCTATAGTTATACCCATACGAAAAAGTCCAATAAGCGAAGTTGCTTTTCAGCGGTCTAAGAAACTTTTGAAACAGATTAGAACGACGTAAAATTGCCAGTTTTCTCATTTGATGTTTCAGTAACTACACAAAAACCACCATCACAACCACCACCACCACCAACAACAACAACAACTACTACTACTTCTGCTGCTGATGCTGATGCTGCTGTTGCTGCTGCTGCTACTACTACTACTACTACTACTACTACTACTACTACTACTACTACTACTACTACTACTACTACTACTACTACTACTATTAAATATAGAAAATAAATACCCTTTGATTTCGTGCACCTTCAGTGATGCTCGTGGCCCGATGTTTGGAATTCTCATAATATATGAATATTTGAAAAGCATTATTGAAGACAAAATGTCCGAAAAGTTAACAAAAGAATCAATGTAAGGACAGAGCTATGCATGAGGGAGATACTCCTTAGTTTTAAAGTGATTTACTTAATTAATTAGACTATGAGATATGGTTTACTCTTCGGTACTTCTTCGTTTTTTACTTCATGACGGAAAATTTTAGTATATATTTCATGCCAGTACAAAAGCACTGAAATAGACTTATGATGTCCTCGGGAACTATCAGTCCACCAGCGATGACACCGCCCTAGTGGTTATAATAAATACAGAAAAAATATACCCTTTAATTTTGTGCACCAGATGCCCATTTCGACGACTTCTGTCTCTTCAATGATGCTCGTGGCCCAATGTTTGGATATCTCATAATATATAAATAATTGAAGATCAGTATTGAAACCAAATTGACCGAAAAAATGAACCAAGGAATCAATTTAAGGACAGAGATATGCATGATGGAGATACTCCTGAGTTTTAGAGTGATATAATTTCATGACGGACAATTTAGTATATATTTCATGTCAGTACAAAAGCACTGAAAAGTAGACCGTTAGTACAATGGCACTGAAAACTGGACTTATGATGCCCTCGAGGACTATAAGTCCACCAGCAGCGACACCGCCCTAGTGGTTATAATAAATATAGAAAATATATACCCTTTAATTTTGTGCACTAGATGCGCATTTCGACAACTTATGTCTCTTTTTTGCCCGTTTTCTCATTTTATATTTCAGTTACTACATCACCACCAACACCACCACCACCAACACCAACAAGTACTAATGCTGCTGCTGCTGCTGCTGTAGCAACAACAACAACAACAACAGCTACTACTTCTATTACTACTACTACTATTACTACTACTACTATTGGTACTACTACTACTACCAATAAGTTTTGAATAGCAACAAAAATAACAGTTTTGTGTTCTAATCATAATATAATAATAATTATGCAGGTGATAACACGCAATCATACATACATCTAATGTATTAAGACAGTACCTTCTAATGTCTACATATAATATATGACACTACTCACAATAAAAGAAAGACAACCTCTACGGTTTCCTTTTTTGTTTCTTTTTAAAACTGTTTTTATGTCATGGAATGTATGCATCTGTCTGGGTTTAAAGGAATATGGTTCTTTGAACATTTTTTGTATTTATTACAAATCCACTTATACTTCTCTTACATTTTGTTTTAAGCTACATGTAAGTGCAGTACAACAGATGCATGTTACTGGAAATTATACATTGTAGCTTTATTCATCTGTATGCTAAACGACAAGATCAGTATATCTTCATAATATTATGTCATACATAATCGGTTCGGTTTTGCAAAAACGAATTTCCGTATAACAAATAAAAACAACAGTTTTCACTTTCTGGCTATCATTTATCGCATGTAAAATTCATGATGTCAATAGGAGCGTGTGATTGGTGGAGCTTTACGCTACAATATACATTAATGATACAATGCGTAGATTATCACAGGTAAACACTGAAGCGGTTGTTTTGAGGATATTTTATTCATTTATCAATACAATATGAATAGATAACATATGTATATTCTAATTCGATGATGTGATAGTAAGATAATTAAGTTTATGTGTTAAAATCAGAGAAGCGTGATAGGTATCATGTTCATCAAAAAGATATTTTATATTAGTTTATTAGTTTTCACACTTGCTTACTATTGTTATCAGTCATATAATTCTAAATGCCTTTTGATCAGCTTTGTTTATTCTAGTGACCTTGACATTTTCTGCTTGTGCTAGTCCCGAATTGTCCACTGCATGCAGTTAAAACGTTGCCGGTCACTTGTGGTAGTAACTCCTTCCGGACACATAGCTCAACTCACAAAATGGTGGTGGAATAATAATACACGGGTATGGTATCATATTTTATGGTTTTGACCATTTATTAATATCCCTGACTTATACTACTACCAATTTAATGGTTCTTAGATGACGTTTACCGCTGTATTTCAGAAGGTGTATTGATTTCACATAGCAGAACGTAGAAAAGTAGAAACGTTATGCTTTTGCATAATCCTATACTTGTCGCTGAATGTCATGAACTATACACCTGTAAGGCCGCAAATTCTTGCAAATACTCTTCGCATAACAATGGTACCTAATGATACCCATGACTCAGCCTCATTATGAGTATTGTGTAACATTATCATAAGGCTCTTTCTATGAGAAACGGTAATTTTCAGTTTGACGTCACAATTAAATCTTTTTTTATTTTAACAAGCCAGGTCAAAAGTCACCTTCAAGTCATAAGCAATTTAATTGTTGGTCTACGGTGTTTTCTGTATCGATATTCAAGTTTGTTTTCATGCCAAATACAGATTCGCTTTCTTTTCCCGTTCATTTAGTATTGATTTATGGTCATATCATTTCATTTCTTTTGAATTTCCAATTAAATGTCCTGTTCGCAATACTGAATGTATCATAAAACTTCTCCCTATCACCACGTACAAAATTATAGGTATAGTATAATGTAGAAGGTATAGGTATAGTGTGTGATTAAATTAGTAATAACAACAAAATCTAACTAAATGCATTGTATTATTTGTATATTTTGTATTTTAGAATTTTATTATAAACGGGGCCAGCTGTTCAAAATTTTAACCACTACTTATGCTGGGGACAATTACTGTTATTTTTAAGATTTCTGTATAAAAATATAGTCAGATGAAATTTAACCACTGGTAAGCTTAAACAGTGGTTAAAATTTCGAAAAATTGGCCCCTGAAATGGTAATTATAGTATGTGTTTGGATTGATGCCAAGGTGTAAGTAGCCAGGTCAATTTCCATGAAGAGACAATGGAGAAAAACAAATAGATATCCTTGATTACGGAATACATGTAATATGATCAGGGATCCTCTAAGTCGATTTTTGTTTTTATGACAGAATTTGTTAAAAGAAAATTAAAAATGCACTTGGAATGAGTGGGAAGACATGACCGTAGGAACGTAAGCAAACGACTATCAACCTTTATTCGGGTCAGCTACGTAAACTGCAGAACTACGCAATTACAAGAGAAACCACGCTTTTTCGAATTCGCATCTGGTGTCAAACCGAACACTCCTTTACCATTTTACGTCGTTAAACCTGACACTACTAACATGTTGATATCACGAGTTTATCATTATGCATTGTTACTATATCCCATATAGTGTATATTTATCAGTATGGATCTTACAAAGACGTGTCTAATTGTAATATGGATTACATGATAAGTAGATAATTAATACTGATGTCATATAAATGATGTCATCGATCAGGGAATTGACATAATGAACATTCTATTAATAACTTCCCATGAAGGCGTTGTGATTCCTGTGGGTTGAATAACGAGCTTAACATCTGGTGTTCAATGAACTTTGTGAACAGTACTCAGTCTCCCTTAATTACTGTGTAACATGCGTAGTGCTCTATAATATTAAACCTGAAACAACGAACAGTTGGTACACAAATTCGAAAAGGAATGTTTTAATTTTTTAGTACATAACAATTTAGTAATTTAGTACATAATGCACAGTGTAAAGAAAGAAAACTGAAATATATATCATACTTGCTTCAGTTATACAAATTGCGCAAAATTAAAAGGTATATATGTTCTATATTTATTATACCCACTAGGCTGGTGTGACTGCTGGGCAACTGATAGTCCCCGAGGACATTATAAGTCTAGTTTTCAGTGCTTTTGTACTGACATGAGATATATACTTTAAATATTTAGTCAAATTAAGTAAATGATTCTAAAACTAAGGAGTATCTCCCTCATGCATAGCTCTGTCCTTAGATAGATCCTTTGGTTCACTTTTCGGTCATTTTGGTTTCAATACTGCTCTTCAGATATTTATATATTATGAGAATTCCAATCATTCGGCCACAAGCATCACTGAAGAGACATAAGTTGTCAAAATGCCCATCTGGTGCACATAATTAAAAGGTATATATGTTCTATATTTATTGTAAAACATAACTTACTTCCGATTCTTAAATGTCATACTTTATTATGGGGTGTGTACTGCAATTGTCTACCTTTAGACCAAATTGATGTTATCCCTATTATATGTACGTACCTTTCTATAGCTGAGTATATAATTATAGGTTACCGCTAGAAGGAGCTACAACAATAAGTCAGGTACGCTGGTCTAGCTTTCTCTGTCCTTTTCTTCTTAAAATACATCAAGTAAGTAACGGCATTCGAAGTAGATTATATATTTAGAGTGCCTAGAGCTTGATTCAATTTCAGGCGCGAAATAAGAGTGCTTTACCAATGAAAGGAGGGAAGGGGTCAATATTTTCATGCATTCTGAATTATAGATTTTATAAACATTAAGAGGAAATCCTGATTTAAACTAATTGATGTAAATGCATCCAATGAAAATAAATAAAGTTAATTTTAAACAACAAAGTCTCGCAATATATGGACCTCACAATTCCGGAACCACCAGCATTAACGGTATTGATTTACCCCTTGGTCAGATATATCGACAGATATGCTTACATCCACGGTACGGCTCTTATCTTAGTCTCGCTATGGCTGATCAGTGCAGTTTTGCATAATATACGTACACAACACGAATATGGGTACAATAGTATGGAATAATCTTGCGTTTAAATGACATCGGACAAATACATTAACTAAAATAGAAACAAGATGTGCTTGTGAAATACGAATACGTCCAGCCCCAAGGTGGCATAATATAAAATTTAATGAAATAAACCCATTGCAACCTTTTATAATATGCCAATCTCCCCTTTCGCCTAATTAATATCGGTATAATTTCAAGAATTAAAAGTTTTTAATCATATTTTTTTTACGTTTACGTCTTTACCATGTAGGCTATGGCAACTCCCATAACCCAAAAACTTCCAGTAAATGCAAAAATATATCAACAATGAAAAGGTCCCATGATATAATTCGCATGAATCTTTTAGACGGCAATGTAAACGGCTAAAATGCTCTCTCTTATCACGCATACAGAAAAAAAAAATATACGGTTTATGACATCTCCTTGTCAGTTTTTATTTTAAGGTGGTGGGTTTTTTTTCAAATTTTGTTTTGTAAGATTTCAAGTTTTGTCCTCAAGTATATCGATTTTTTTCGATAAAATATTCACGTTCAAAACACGTTGAGTAAAGAATAAAGAATAAAATAAGAAAAAGATTCAAGTTTGGTTTTCTCTCTTTCTCCTGAAACAGAATGCCCGCCTAATTGTTGTGGTTCCTTTTTCTATTTGGTAGAATTTCGTTAATCTATTTCTCTGTTAATAGAGATAAGGTAACCAATTTAAAATTGTAAATTATTAGAAGCAAGATGATATAATATACTCTTTCACCAGTACTTCCAGCTCATTAACTGCGAAAGCATTGGTATAAAACTTAATCAGGAGATAGGGATATATTTGTAGTGGTTTCCAGCTTATAATTTAATTGAAGCCATATCTAATGTATTCCATTTATTTTTGAATACCATCACGTAGACAATATTATATCAGTGTTCGCTTCGTCTGTTCACCTAATAGATTGCCCTAACTTATATGCGTTCATATTCTCTGCCTGGTGTAAATACACATTTGTAAAAATTAAATATTGTCTATATGCAACAGTAAATGATAAATTATCTTGCAATCTGATAGGTCTGGTTCAAATTAGTAATAACAGTAAAATATCCTTACTCGAGAGGTCTTTATTTTCGCTTCATTTCCCATGTAAAGGCCTCTTCATATATAATCGACATAAACGAAGATTGTCGAATTTGGTAAATTTTTCAAAACTGGCGATTTTTGACCGAAAACTTCTTTAAAATTTTAAAATAAAACGATATTATATAGCCTTACAGGTTTGACAATTTTACCAAATTCGCAAGTCTTCGTTTATATGATTTCGCCTATATGGGAGGAAGCCTTAACGTCTCCACCAGAATACGAAGACTTCGCTTTTCTTGATTAAACTGTAGCATGTATATGGTTTTCTTGAGAGCATTATATTTCGCAAATATATTCAAAGCGAAATAATCCTAAAAAGAACGTCTCGCTAAATATTTTTGATTTTACAGTAGTCTTTCCTAATATTTTGGATTTTCACAGTCTCGAAATTGAACATACGTTGTCGAAATACACACACGATATAATAAATTAATACAGGTTTACATTCTTCCATGTTTATTGTCACCACCGTATGAACTATGTTTAGCCAATATAAAATACGTACCAATGTCAATGATCGGCTTATATAGAAAATAAATATTGATATAAGTGACAAATTTCAAAATTCGCCTTCATCGGAAAGAACAATCGTAAAATGTATTAACATAAAATTTTGCTATCGATCTCTTGTTATAAGATATATTATGTTTGTATCAAACCGATGTTTGTCATTTATTTGTGTTGTGTGTTCACAGATAATCAAATAAATATATATGTCAAAACCAAACATTTAATCCTTCCATGTCTATGCCATTTCAGTGCATGATAGATCGTGATGTCAGTTTACAAGATATACCCCATTATATTTTATCGCAATTTAGTAGTAGTATTTGTTAATAATCGTTGTGAACAATCGTAGTAAGTGCCTCAGGTGTATTATAACACTATGCTTTGTGTTTAATATATATTCTATTGACAACGGTGTGGTCATAGTACTTTTAACAATGGTCTAACTTAAAGGAAGATAGATACATTTATTGTTAAGGCAGACCACTCCTTGGATATTAAATGCATACAAAGACACAATAAAATATTTCGATCAGAGACAATTTCAATACTATCAGTGATACACACATTTAAAACTCAATAATATACCTTCCATTAAGAGAAAGAATGCCCATCAAACTGTCTGGTTAAGAGAATATAAAGTTATAAACACGGATGGCTGAAGTCATGTGAGCGTTTCCTCTGTTGCTAAAAACATAAAATGTTGGACCTCGACGGACCTCTTGGAAAGATGTGCGAGACATATGTTCGTCTTGTAAGCATCCTCTCGTCTACAAGAATGACATTTATATTACAATTGTTTGAACCATATCACGCTAAAGAACGCTCCGTGGAAAAGCGTTGTCAATACTACATTTATATTGCATATTTATTCAAAGGTCTCGAAAGTGTCTACATTCACAGTAAACGCAACTGAATGACCCGTTTAGCCTCATCAACTTCTTACATGCACATATTGCTTGGCATACCTAAATGACAGTAAACCTTTGAATATCTTGGTGACAATCTATTTATCTACATTATTTTCAAAGAAAAAAGAGGAGATACTGGCTCAATAGATAAAATTATTTGACTGTAGTGCAATTACGATACCGACTTCGGACGGTCATTTAATTTGACAAAAGCCACACAAATGTGTGCGGGCCCACCTTCCTACTCATCGCAACAGCAGAACAATCAAAGGACGTACATTTAAAAATTTATAAATAATCCTCCATGTAAAGAACAAGGGTCAACAGGTATCGCATATTGAGAGGTCATAAAAATATAAACTGTGCTCTGCCAGTCTGAAAGCGAGCTAAGACCCTAGATCTGTAGGAGTCCCGACTTACAGTCAGAGGGGACGAGGTTCAGGACCATGTCTCCTCTGAAGGAGGTTTGGACAAGGCCCGTCATACAGTCCCGACCGCCCTGTTAGTCAGCGTGCAACGTTCGGGTAAAAGTCTGCATAAGGCTGTAGAGGGGCCAGATACAAGACCTATAGTCTTTTTGATGATCTCAATGTCATATTGTATATTTAGAAGACGTTTGATTATTTTATTACATGATAAAATAACGTTATCGGAGCCATTTACTTTCCTTAGTTTATATACGAGATCACCTTAAATTTAGGATGGGAAATTCCATTGGATACATATTGTTGAAAAGAAATATTTCCAAATTTAGATAGAAGTTCTGAATAAGATCTGAAGACTTTGCCGAATGTTTTTCTTAGCTTGTGATATCTGTAATCCTGAGTTAAAAGTTTAGTAGTAATTTGTAAATTTTCAATTATACTGTTTCATATATCCGAATATTTCGTTATTCAATTTAATAATTGTGAGCCGTGCTTCTAGTAATTCGCGGCAAATTATTTTTCTCCAGAAAATGTAGCACTAATTGACCATTTTTGCATCTATGTCATTACGTTTATATCTGATCATGTGAAACAGTTTGCAAAGATTTATTGCACAAACCAGTTCTTGTCTATTTTTTAGCGCTGGTACTGCATTTTGTAGGTTTCTGTTTAATGAAGTTTTCCCTGAAATCACCCGTCAATTTCAGAAACTCCTTGTCACATTCATCTCTTTACCAACCTATATGCTGATCGTCGTCATGCGTCTCTTTGAACAATTGTCTATGACATCACTTTTGAGAAAAGATATGTGTAAAGTTAGTAATATCACATAAAACCCACGATATTAATTTAATTAATTCGTATGGGGTTCATATACCATTATCGCAAGCATCATACCATCATTAACAAAACTGATAAATAAATTTCAGCTGTGAAATTGATGAAGCCATTCATGATTTTTGATAATCAGTTACTTTGGCATAGTTTGTATATTAGTAACGTAATAATAGGTCTATTATACTGTCATAGATTGTCTAAATGCGTTCACTAACAGTGAGTATCGTTAATTGTATTATCTGAAATAATGTACGTACTACACGTGAAACAGCCTAGTTTATTATGATGTATAATATGATTAAAATTAGATTCAATTCACTTCTGGTAATGCGATATTTATATGGTGGTGAGCTTATAGTAACTTTTGCCCTGTAGCACTTGCACTTGGTGAGGTACACTGGAATACACCGCAATTATTATCCATCGTGCCATTATGTCCCCGATACCGGACCATATGCGCATTTCGACAACTTATATTTCAGAAATAACCATGATAGAGACATCAATATTAATGGATTAATAAAATGTATTCGTGAAATGATATAACAGTATTGTTAAGCAAATATAAAGCTTCTTTTCATTCATTATTTATATCAACAGCATTGTTGAAGAAATTGAATCTAATATAAAACTGTTTGCTGATGACACCTCCATATTTATTATAGTAGAAGACACCCAGGCTGCAGCAGGTATTCCTAATGGAGATTTAGGAAAAATACAAATATCGGCTAGAAACTGGTTAGTTAAATTTTATCATCAGAAAAATAAGAACGAATTATATCTGGCAAGACAAAACCTCCCCAGCATCCTTCAATAAGTATAAACAATGTCCCAGTATGTAGAGTAAATTTTCACAAACACTTAGGTATTACACTGAATAATATATGTACATTGCACGATCATATCTCAGAAATTACTACTTGGAAAAAAGTCTTGGAAGACTTGGAAAGAATATTTTGCGATCCTTAAAAATTTCAGCTTGACAGAAGATCACTTCAAACCTTATACTTTTTATATATAAGACCAATGTTAGAATATGTAGATGTGAATATGAGAAAGAAAAAATTGAAAAAGTACAAATAGCAGCAGGCAGAATAGTTGCCAGAGCCACTAAATCTTGCTCATCTCGTAAAAGTTTGGAAGAAACAGATGGGAAACCTTAGCAGAAAGAAGATACATAGATTAACTACGTTTTTTAAAAATGATTCCCAAAACTAACTCATACTATTTACACACTTTGATTCATTCATCTGTTCAAAGAGTCAGTTATAGGTCATTATGTTCTGGATCACATCTGCATATTCCTCATTCAAGGACAAATTTATATCAAAACTCTTTCGTATCCAAAAAAAAAAAAAAAACCAAAAACAAAAACAAAAACAAAAAAAGAAAAAAAAAAAAACAAAAACAAAAACAAAAAAAAAAAAAACCAAAAAAAAAAAAAAAACAAAAAAAAACCCAACCAACCCCCCCCCCCCAAACAAAAAAAACATCATGAGATTTGAAGTCGTTATCAGAAAAAAACCCCAAACATATTACTTCCTTAAATCACTTCAAAAAGAAGTTACATATTAACCTCAGTCAATTTCCTGAATATTATTATGTAGGTTAACGGAAATTTCAAATTAATCACACAAGACTTTGACTCGGTTGCAGCTCTCTGAATGCAGGTTTATCTCCAAACCATACAGTGTATCTCTGATAATGATAAATGGCTGTGTGGATCACCAGAAACTGTTTAACATTGATTTATTACATTGTAAATGTTTTGACTTCATGAGAAATACAACTTTATATAATCTCACTCTAATTAGTTTTTATTTCTATTTTCATCATTATTATTAATTTTTCATAGAATTATCCTACATCCTTTTGACTTTTTTTCTCTTTTCCTGTCTATCGCGCTATATTCTTTATTCAAGGTTTATCATGTATTGCAATTTATATTCTTCTTCAGGAATAATATATATTACTTGTTACTCGATCCCTAAATACTGTTTAAACCAAATACAAAGCAAGACCAAGCATTTATTGTGGCAGAAATGAAGATACACACCTTAGGTCATTGGTGATTCGAGAAGTCACTCGGAGAATGAGGTCGGCAAACAGCTTGGAGGGAATTCGGATTATTTCGACACCCCTTCCCCCTCGATTCACGCTCTAGATCTTGGAACATCGTTTCGTACCGCCCAAAAATCCTCCTCTCCTCGATCAATGGGCGAACCCACAATCTCCTGCGTAGGCATCCATCATGCCTCTCCCTCTCCCGTACCGAGACACGTAATTCAACGTCGCACTCATGCGCTGCCACTTGAAGCTGCTTTTGTAGCATCAGAACCCGCCTGTCTCTGCAATGGATTGGGTGGCATCTTGAGGCAGCAGCAGCTGCTACTTCTGGAGAACCTCTTTATATTACCCCCTCCCCGACATCGGGCGGGGAATACTTGTGTTTATTGCAATTGCATGCGAGTGAGCAAGGACAACGTAGATTAGTACCACGTGTAAGTACGGCCTCCGTACGAAAACGTGGCAATTGCGCGAAGATCGTACGTTGTAAACATGTACAATTCACCTACCACGTGCGCAACGTAGGATGTACGCAACCGCTCACGGCCAGGATTGGCGTGTGGGCTACGTACTTACATCTCGACCTACCGTGCATTGACGTACTCCCTCCCTGCTTATGGTAATCCCTTTCCACGTTATCAATAAATAAATAAATAAATAAATAATATAAATAATAAAGGGCCTCCCCAAAAACATATGGACTGAAACACGCCCGGTGGGTTGTGACCGGAGCTTTAGGGACTGAACGCTACCAAAAGGGTCGTGCATTTTTTATAGATTTGGTGGAGGGTTCATGAACGTTTTAAATGTCTTCTTTATATTTCATGAAATTATGGAAGCTTCGTATATTATCATTATATGTCTATATTTGCCTCTTTCTAGGGGATGATCCCCTTACCAGCCAGTCATGAATTTCATAATTACTTTAAGGGGCCCGACCTGAGATCTAAATCTTTGTGCCATGATCATGAAATTCACATTTTAGACGAGGACACCATGTTATTTCTGATGTACTCTGTTTTCATTAAAACCGCATTAAAGGAATATTTTAAACACTGAGTATTGTACCACTAAATGACTCTCTTTTTCCTCCCAAGAGGGTGATGTCCCGTTGATCTAGAATTTACAAGTTTCGTGGATGCTACATTTTCTTCACCCTTATTATGAATTCAACATTTTTGAGGCAGTTGTGATTTCCCTTAAAGACTGTAAGAGTGGAAAGACCATGAAATTCACAATCTGTTTTCATATTTTACTGCATGAAAGGATGAGAAATTTGGCGCGTGTTCAAGAAATTAAAATTACATGTACAATTGTTTTCGGGAGAAACACGAAGGTAAATTGCAAACACTAACATTTCACTCTGGTGACCTTAACTTATCTGATATTAATAGGTAGCACTAAAGTTAAATGTTAAGCACATATTTCGCACTTACAAAAATGCTCAAGAAATTGACATTGCTGGTTTTTGCTAAACAAACTCCACAGTTACATGATTTTTTTACCTATATTACTTATATTGTAGTATTTTGTGACAATACTGGTGCATTTATTTAGTTTAAATCATGGTCTGTGTCTTTCTAACTGTATGGAAAATATGAATTGATATACTAATTCCTCAGAGTTCACATATTTTAGTTAAACCAAAAATAAAATACATTTACTTGCATGTGCAATATATGTTCGCCATAATATGTACTAAGTGGGAGACTGCTGCGACTTTAATGTATTAAATCACTACCCTGACCTCCTTATGAAGATAGTTGAAGTAATTAAGTATGTCTTACCTTCAATGATATGTTAAATTAAGTTGTGTAGCAGAGGAAACCGGAATACCAAGAGAAATCAGGCAAATTTGTTGACATACCTCCAATCTTACAAAAATTGGGATGTTAAGGATGATCCTCTGATAATAAATTTTCATGGATGCATCTGTGCTTCTTCAATAAATCAATATACATACCAGTACAAAGCATAAAAACAGTACCTATCCATATTTTATATTATTTTGCGTTGATATCAAACTGATGCGTACTAGTAGTACAAAAAGGAAAATTATCATATTTATACATGATACACCAATTTAAGGCATTTTGTCTAAATTTCTGACATTGACAAATTAAGACTTCTTCTATTTTCATCTAGCACATTAATGTTTCTTAAAAACTTGCACAATTCAAGATATATTAAGCACTGAGTAACGAAATAGAAGTCTATTTTGGGTGCTTCGCACAGTATTTTGGAACAAAATTATGACAATATGACACGAAAAAAAAAAGAGTTATAGAAAAATTAAAATAAATGTGCAATATTAATTTAACTTTTTTCTTTTTAAAATACAACACGGGTACCTGATCTCATTCCATCACAGGGGTTCACATATGCTCTTCAAGTAGACATATTTTGTTATTTTCCACTTGTTTTTCATTTTCACTGATTTTGTATGTCCTCTGGTTTCATGATTTTTAGACTTTTGGTTTGGATTTATCCATCATCTTTACACATGATTCCTGTTATTTAAAGAAAACAAATAGATATGGACCCATATTGGAATTCAATCTACACAGATAAGAAACACACACCCCCCCCCCTCTTTTTTTCAAAAATGACTTCGATTCCCATCATACATAGTCATGATAAGATAAAACTGTGTGAAAACTAGTTTGAAAGACCTTCTGTAGTAACACAATATTGCATTGAAAAGAAAACGATACACAACGAGAGTAGAAATTACAATTAAAAGCTAAAAAATAACCCGTCCCCTTTTTTCTCAACAAAAACGCTTTGATACATGACATAAATAGCCATGACAAGATAGAACTGTGTGGAAGGCTAGTTTAAAAGGCCTTTTGCATCAAAATAATATTGTATCTGTCGTTTAAACAAAAGAAATAGACACACACTCTGACAAGAAACCACAATTTACAGTTAAAAAGTAAACTACCCCCCCCCTTTTTTTCATAAAAAATAGCACTGTCCCAACCAGACAAATACACCCTTCAGCAAATCCACTTTTCAAATCTTCTCAACTGGACAAATAGACATATAGACACAGACAGAAAGAAAGACAGGGTGATTCCTTTACTGGTATACTTTTCAAACCTTGTAGGATTATGATTTTTTTATTGTGTGCATAAAGATTTCATTCGTTTTACCATCTCTGGTAGACAAGTGTCCAATTTGTTATATTCATTTCCACCCTGGCAGATTTAGGCTAATTTTCTAAGCTTTCAAATTATCAGGCATCATACATAGCCAGCCTAAATCCGTCCAAGGGGAGATGATTGTAGCGAATTGAAAGCTTGGCTAGCAAATATGTTCATTTACATGTAAAACAAAATTGACAATCTTATATATAACTATACTGGATTTTGAAATATTTTCCATAAATATATTTTTAATACTATTACGTGGGTCCCAATTGTAAGATAGTTTTCAATTATGTAAACTTATTACTTTACTTTTGACAAGAGGCTCCAAAGAAGCTTTACAAGAATAATTTAAATTGAACATATTTCTACAAACAACACTACAGTCTAAACCAAATTTTTGTCGTACTGTACAGTTCTTTAAATGTTCACACATCTTCTAAGGCGTTATCAGCATGATAATCTCGTCCTAAGAATTTTTTTTACTAGCGGATACAGGTAATAGCGTTAAGTTGAAAAACCGATAACGAGTCTGTAAAATCTATGACGTAAGCCGACGGTTAATAATCCTTAAGCAATGTTTTAAGGAATTGAGAAATCATAGAGATGCCATCACAACCCCATTGTTGAATTTTTCTAAACTGAGGGTCATTCTGTATAATTCCATTTATTTTGCCATATCTTTGATTCATGTTTACTAGTAATAGGCGTCCTGAACTTATTGATTTCTACTTCGTAGATAATCGATGAATGGTAAGTGTTTATCACTCGAAATATCCGTGTGATATGTATATGGCGAATTATCTAGATTTGACTTACTTGATTTGACTCGATGCGATTTGAATCTTAAAACATTATGAACATGACAATCTAACAGAGACAAGTGTGGTTTATTTGGTTTTGCGATATTTTACCAGGATTAACTGCATTGCAGTTACCAAATGAAAACTAAAAAATCAAAATATATACAGGAGTCGTGGGCTATGTAATCGGTTGTACTTTTATTAATATTCACAACATTAAATTAAGATCAAGTAATATCGCCTTTAAAATAAAAAAAAATCTATATTCTGTTCTAATGTGCCGTTTAGGAAACAGCAGTTAATCATCAAGATAACGAGCAAAACTGCACTGAAATATTTCACGTTAAAGATCAAGCTAATGGATGCGACATTTCAAGACGGTAATGAATAGGCCTTTCGGCGAGAACAAGAACTTTGGAGTAATTCAGAAGAAGAAGTGAATTAAAACATCATTAAAGACTAAATTTCCGAATGGATATGATGTTAAAATTAATTTATTAGACTATTTAATTATAACACGCATCATTTATAAACATAAGTGCTATATTAAAAAAAGTCTTGTAGTGGTCTCCATACATTCTGATGCTGCTTTATGTTTGAGCGCTGGGCTCTGACCAGGAGATTCGGTGGGAATGCTTTGGTCGTTGTCTAAAGCTTCTCAGAGAAGAAAAGGTAATAAATCTCGTCATATCGGACTGTTAGTCGGGACTCCTGATGATTGGTTTGGAACAGCTGGATTACAAAATATTTTTGATGTCTGTTTATGTGCTTATTGTTTTCATACTGCATTTCCGGATTTCTTTTCGTTCAAATGAGTAATTGACCTCCTATATTAGGTACCAAATTTGCATTACAATCAAGTATTTCTAAGATGCCTGTTTTGCTTGCTTATTCTCGTAAGTTCTGCTGGACGATGACGACATTCGCACACAAGTGTCTTTTGTCCTTTTAATAATGTATGTAAAGCTAAGTAATTTGAAACTATTTGTAAGGTTCATGAACATATCAGTGCAGTGATTCTTTACGCAATGATATCCGATCAACGAAGCATATACTTTATTTTTGTACATCTTTGCTTTTCGTACAAGAAAAGTGTAATATAGACAAATCGCATGTACATTCTTGATTGATAATTACGTCTCAGGATGTCGAATCATACATAAATACATTATATTACGTTTAAAATCTTCCATGTTATACTTTTCTTAGAAATAAGAAAAAAACAACATAAGAATCCTTTATAAACTTACTGAGAAAGACTGACATTAATGTATCTCATTAGATAACATTCACGAGAACATATATAATTATATTTTCTCTGATTTGTACTAGGATGTTCGTTATACTATAATTGGCGTTACGTTAATTCATAGTGTTAGACTTCCAATCAATTCCCAGAAGAGAAACACAGTGACGAAACTGTTTTAAGTCTTATGAGTATTAAGTTATATATACACATATTTTGATACGAGGGGCATACGACGCAATGTTATTAATTCAATAATACTCATGTTTCAAAAACTGTTAAAAGCAGTGTTTAAACAGTACCCAGTAGTCCCTAAAATGGTTGAGCTGGAATAAAATGTGAAGAATTATAATATATGTATTATCGTGTTAACAAACCTCAAGAAGAAAAAAAAAACTATTCCCTCATGAAAAACATTGTATACTGAAACATTGTATTTGCGTATAATAATTAGGGGATAAACGTACTGTGTTTGATTGTTTCCGACAGGTATACCGTGGTTATACCGTTGGAAACAGAGTTTTTCTTGCGACGCTTGCGGAGTGAGTATTATTATTAATGTTTGAGTATAATATCTTGACAGTTTGATGACAGACACATAAAAAAAAAACAAAAAAAAAAAACACACACACACACACAATGGTAAACCTTTCTTGGTACTTCATTGTGAAAATCAAAGTGATAAACAATAAATTGCATATGTTATTTGCATTGCCTAAAGGAATGGCTCTGTTTTTCTTATATAGCAATGCTACTAATAAAAGTTTATTAAAATTTGTATAATTGAATACAATGTTACAAGTACTTCTAGAAAAACAAAGGGGTTGGCCAGATGGTTTTACCATTATCAACTAAGAGTAGTCGGGTAACACTGATTGATTAATAGTCCCATTGAGTCAATTACAAAATTACTTTATAAGCCTGCTATAGATCGACTACAATAAAATGCTTATCGATCAGGGTTTCGTGGCGTGATTTCATACAGTATAATAATGATAATTTAGTTTATTCTTGAATGACAACTTTGTACATTAACAGCCAGTTGATAGGACATTTTTCATCATAATCGTACAAAACGCATTCGAAACAAAACTATTATTATTAGGAGATTGTTAAATATATAATAACCTAAATCATAATACAAACTCTAATATCTAAGAAATAAAGTCCACGATGAGAGCAACATATTTTCATAGAAGTTAATTCGTGTTTACCCTGGACAAAAATCGAAAAAGTGCTGAGGTATATTTAATAGAACAATGCAACGGCATGTTAGAGTAATACGTTTTTAATTTTCATTCATCAAATTTCTTTTAATAATGATGTTCTTTGTTTCATGAATATAACGTCAAATGTGAATTCATTGCAATAGACATCGCACTCCAGTTTGAATCATGTTTCCTCATTAATACTGAAAATGAAAGTAGAACATACAGTTAGGTGCAGTCATAACCTTACATAAAGTGCACTTCAAGTTAACTTTATGACTGCTTTTCAAGTTTACTGGGCGACAACAGAGTAAACTTGGAATCAAGTGTAGTAGTAAACTTGATTCCAAGTTTAGTAGTAAACTTGATTCCAAGTTTACTCCAAGTGCACTTCAAGTTTAGTTTACTTTCTATATATATATATATATACTGCTTCATTTCACTTGATGTAACCGGATGGAACACACGCCTTTAAACAATCGAGTTGTTTCTCTTAATTAAAAATTTGACATGGAAACACATATCGTAAAGTCGTCTCGGATATCAATGTATATAAGGGAAAGGACCATTTCATTACGTGGAAGTGGCCATGCGATAGTTGAGATTCGACGTATCTTGATGGAAACTGAAAGTGTACAAGTTTCACGACAAGCGATAAGTGCTTTGATAAATTAAACATTATGTTACCGGTTCGATTATAGACACACATAAAATTCAAGGTAAGAAGAGATTATTATCCCGAGAAGCCACTTACGTTTTGACACGAAACTGAAAATAGAGCCAGTGTAGTTTTCGATACGTAATGTCCCAACAATGGCAACATCTATACCCTCTGTCGAAGTGAAACCACAAAATGCCAAAATAACGAGGAAATATCGTATAACAACATAATTATAACAATAATATTTCATCACAAGAAGAAAAATGTAGATGCAGTTAGAAGTATCGAAACTTCCGATAAAATACCATCCGAATGTTCAACATGAAATCAATAATGTAAAATTGTTAATTGTTTATAAATATTTACTATATTTTTCTAATAAAACATGTTTATAAAAAATGCAATTGTACATAATAAGACAATTATTTCCATCGTGTTATACGAAAATGGATAATTGTAATAAATAAACGTTAAAAGTAAACCTGTGTCACGTGATAGTAAACTTGAAGACGGAATTACTTTAAAGTAAACTTGATATCAAGTGCACTTGACTAAACTTTATGACTGGTTTTCAGGACGGAAAACTAAACCTGAAGTGCACTTGCCAAGTGCACTTGAATGTAAGGTTAGGACTGCACCCAACTGTATATAAGTTGTAATTTAGTGCAATAGATGCGCATTTCGACAATTAATATGTTATAATGATAGGATAATGGATATTAATATTTTACTTTTCAAAACAAAAAATGGGTTATTCGAAATGCTCACAATATCAGAAAACAGAT
The DNA here is from genome assembly GCA_035048485.1 of Pteria penguin. Taxonomy (NCBI): domain Eukaryota; kingdom Metazoa; phylum Mollusca; class Bivalvia; order Pterioida; family Pteriidae; genus Pteria; species Pteria penguin. The sequence goes on from CM068584.1 coordinate 13,641,475, forward strand.
TATAAATGGACCAAACGCCACCTTATAAGGAGTACTTCCCATTTGGGACGGTATCTTACATAAAACAATTATGACGTCATCAAATTCCATGGAAACCAATCTAACACTCAGGGAAATTGAAAACGTTATAATTGTTTTTCGTCAGGTACCGTTCCAAATTGGAAATAATGCTATTTAACGAAAAAACTCATAAAGTGAAACTGCAATAGAGAATGCCATAAGATTTCAGGGGGAAACTAAGCATCTCCTGTTTGCTAGCAACAATCATCACAAAACTACAGAGGTAATTGTCGAAACAGACATATACCTAGCATAGATGTAGGTGTTAAATTCTGTGTTAATAAGGTGGGCCCGAAAACCTGTTAACCACAGCAATTGATTGATTATTGTCATATCAAATGACCGTCCTAAGTTATGGCAGCACACCACTACATGTATGTTATGGCAGTTAGTTATCTTCTGCTGCCTATTCTTAATATAACTGAACATTTGTTGAAAGCGAGGGAAACCGACATTAACAAACCAATTTGATCACCAACAGATATATAATTCATTTTATAATCTTATAGGCACCTAACACCCATGTAAGATGCCATTATATCGGGTGGAGGGGGAAAGAACGCGACGCAGCTTGTTCGGTAAAATGACTTCTGACTGAAAAGTACTTGGCTCGTAAAAACTGAAGTTCCGTTTCTAGGTACCGGGTAGTAGGAGTTTTTCATCTGCTCCTTCGTATATACAGATGTTGTCACTTCAGTTATGGTAGAAGCATGGCACGTTAAAGATCAATCACTGCTTCGGGTGGGTCCGTTGCATAGGTTAAAATTTGTATACCCCGCACCAGGCAGATGCCGTCACCATATACGTGAAATATTCGTGGTGTGACGTTAAACAAAAATCAATCAATCAGTTAAAGTACACAAAAAGTACCGAAGGGTTAACCACATCTAGAAGTCCATTGAATAAAGGAGCGCTATCCTGTACAATGTCATATTCAAAGAAATGCAAACCCAAATTAAAGAAAGATGAGAGTTGGTGACCGAGAGGAGTAAGCGTTCATTGTTACATGTAACACCCGTTGAAAAATTTCTGCAAAAACTATTCAAGTTCAAGAAGTAAATACATATATGTATTAATACACACATGAGCACATGTAGCAGACAAGGCGAGTAAATCAAATTATCGCAACAACGGTATAAATGCTATTAAACTGAAATTCCGGTATCGGAAATGCACGTGAACAAATGTCTGAATATATACATATAATTCTAAATCAAGTATAGTAAAAAGGTTCAATATGGTTAGTTTGTATGATCAGATAGCTAAATGTCGGTTAACATTCTTGAAATGGGAATCTCAAATTGCACCAGATCCCTTTATCTACTACAGAATTCTTCAATGATATTTTCAAATGTTCTTCAAATTATCCTTGGAAGAGTAGATTCATGGCAAGCATCCGCGCTCTCAGGAAGAAATCTTCGTGTGTAGAACATGGTATAGCTAATAGATAGTGAAAGGCAGACGCCATATGCGGGAAAGGAAGTAAAGTTGCTACTTATAAAAGGGAAATTGGTAATAATGAAATTGAAATTCTCACGTTTGTCATAAAGACAGGTAACTAACGAACGATCATCAATGATCGATAGGAGTATATGAAGCAGAGGATACGCTCTCTTTTGTATTTTTATCTCGAGTTCCTTTGGATTGAATAACTGATGTAATTCTGATCTTCAGTTTTTGATGAGGAATGATAGAATAAAGAGTGACATTATTAAAACTATGAGATTTCATAAACTAGAAGTCTAAGTCGACAGTAATGTAAGAATCACACAAACAAAAACGTATAAAGGTCATTGATCGATTTTCTTTTCATGTTTGGATCAAAGGATAAATGTTGTGTACCTGAAATTTATATACAGAGCATATATTTGTGTTATCCAGTATCGAATAGATCTCATTGTCCCCTTTATACATCGACATGCATTCAGAATCATTTCATATTTCTAAACAATTACTATAGCATCAAGAACATGCCTCATTTAATAAAGCTAGAGATATTTGAAAAAAGTAGAAAAAGTTTTTTTTCCACATCCAGGCAAAGACAATGAAGTTTTAAATGTGGTGGTGTAAGACATTGTTACGTTCCAACTAGAACGCCTAGCCGAAATAGACCGTTTCGGACCTAAATTTAACCATCGCTTCTACATCAGAGTGACATTTTTCGCGTTGACGCCATCGGAAAGCGGTAACTGATGTAATATGAATACACAACAACAGACACAGACCCCTGAAAACCAGAGGCTGTAATAAATGCCAAGAGAATTCTCCTACCTGGATCGGCACACACACCATAAATACCCAAAATATATACACGAGACAATATTTCAGCATTGCAAGCATGAGATGAATGCTATAAACCAGTCCTACATCAAATTCTCCACGAGGAACCTTACACAAGATCACATTGGCAAGGAAGTCAGAACATTGGACAGAGAGAGAAAGAGAGAGAATCATACATATATAATATGGTTTTCAAATTTTGAAGTAGGGAAAGTAGTTTTTCTGAAAAATAATGATGGATGATTAAGGAATGGTTCATGTGAAGAAAATCAACAAATGTGGAATCAATAATGACAGCTGCACCCAACACTTTTTTTAAACCAATAATGAAAATCCTAGATCAGGTGTTTTGTAGGTGGATATTGCAAATCAACAGTGTATATTTAATTCTGAAATATTAAGATTTACATGTGTATAAGTTTGCGAATTGATAAAAATTGTATATTTCATCATGTTTGGAATGTCAAACGATAATAATTCTATAATTCTATATCCAAAAACAAAACAAAACAAAACAAAACAAAAAAAAAAAAAAAAAGGAAAGAAAGAAAGAAATACAATCTACTGAGCTATTGACATTTCGCAATCATTTTTATAATTTGTATATATATATAGCATATCAATCTGTTATCTAGACTCTAATAATGAAAAAATGTCTCCTGAGAGTAGTTTGTGAAATTGAGATATGATCGTACACAATTTCCATCCCATTTAGAAAACATAATAATGATAGTATATTTCATTACACAATAACCACAATAATCAAATACAGAATTTTAATATGTTTGATTCCTTGATTCATCCGATCATTTCATTTGATCAAATATACTTTGATGCCTATGATAAATGCTATAATCTAACACACTGAGAATGTCAACACTTTAAAATCATTATCTTTCATTACTTTCTATAGTATCAATTTAATAAATGTTATTTGACAGGATGAAAAATTGTGTCCCCTAATTCCATGTTGCAGTATTACATATTTTGTAAATTTTGATATTTCGTACTCGAAAATTATCGTGACCATCAATATATAGTATATATACAATAGAATGCTTTAATGAGAAGAACCTCGAAGATTCGTAAACGTTATCAGCTAAGTATATTAAATATAAGAACAAAGATACTTGCATTAGTGCTTTTCATTCCCTCTGTAATGACCCCGAACATATAATTTAAATTAACTGTGGAAAAAAGGAAATAATTCTAAAATTAAGCAGCATCGTCCCCATGCATTGCCCTGTCTTTAGTTTGGTTCTTTTGTTCTTACTGTTGGGTGAATTAGATCAAAGATTGCACTGTCTTTAGATGGCTTCTTTGTTTCTTATTTCTATGTATGTTGAAACCCCATTGTTTAACGAAAAGACCATATCTGACCATTGTAAAGCTATGTGTGACTTCAATTTAAGCATTGATAAAAACGATCTTCCAACAATGTATTGGCTTCTCTAATTACACAAACATCCATATAAATGACGTTTTATATCAAATTCTAGTAATTGCTCTACAACTGTGCTCTCTACATATTACCTCCGCTCGTACTGCAGTTAAAACCATGTTATCAAGTATTGTAATGCTGTTTTAGCAAGAGTAACATCAATTATATTTGGTCTATCAAAAGTTCTAACGAAGTCATTGAAAATACCGTTTGAGAAATTTTGAGGCAAACAACGTTTCTACGTTTGATTTTTCGACACTATATACCTCACTAACTCATTACTTAATCAATACCAAATTGTTGTCTTTCATACGCTGGTGCTTGAACATAGAGTCTAAATCATACCTCTGTATTTCAATTACATCTGGATTTTCTCTAACAGTCAATATCGAAGAAGTACCAAACCGTTAATCATTCTCAAAGTCTAAGGACAGATACAAAATCGTGTAAGTTTCAAAAAGGAACGGTTGTGAACCCCGAAATACTGAAAAATTCCGAGGTGAGACCAGGTAGAGTAAGCGCATCCTGTCTGCATACATCACCCGTCACAGCAGTTCTCAAGAAACGTCAAAATCAAGGGTTTTGGTTTCCTAATTGTACATACGAAAATACAAAACTGGTATACAAAGTCATATTTGGTGTTCACTGAACAGGTCATTTAGTCGCATTCCAGAATATTATCAATCATTCTAGAAAAAGGCACATCATATTTTCGTACAAGATCCCCATAGCGACCATAGAACTTCCCCCGATTTCAGACGTTCTTTAACATATCCCTGCATGAGCAACTTAGTGGCCAGTCGTTTGGCCCTTGGAATAAAACCGTCGTATAGAGAATAGGCTCTTGCTTACCTTATAAGTTGAGATATAAAAACTTCATAGGCAGGTCAGGACGGGATATTGCAGCAAAGAATCGGGAAGTTAGTTATTTGGAAGTTAAAATTGTCAAATGACCACCATTGTCGAAAGTTAAAAATATATCCAAATACGAAGCGGAATTATTGCTCTCGGTTGTCTCTTTTATCTCAAGTTCATGGGGATTGATTTCATGTATGTAATCCTTAAAGTTAGGATTATTGATTGACAATACGTCGTCTGTATATCCTTATGTAAAATTAAACTGAGATGCAAGGCTTTTTCTGCCTGTGGAGAGCATGTTTGAGTAAATTCTGCCTCATACGAATATAAGAAAATGTCAGCAAAAAGAGGGGCGCAGTTAGTTCCCATGGGAATGCCAATGATTTGCTGAAAAATGTTACTCCAAACACCACGAAAATATTGTCTATTAAAAATGCCAGAATTTTGATGATTTGATCTTCGGAATACTTGTGTTTTGCATCAGAGTGTTCTTTCACAAAATATGTATCTTCCCGCCCCATGACAAGATATTTATATCTACGATTTCCATTTTATGGAAAAAAGATCATGATATGATCATTATGATTATTGGACTTGTACTGAGTTTATTTAATGCCATCCCATTTTTGATGGATAATATTTATGTACAATTTAATGGCAAGACTTATCAACAGGTTATTGGGATTTCTATGGGCACTAACTGCGCTCCCCTTACAGCAGATTTATTTTTATACTGTTACGAGAGACACTTTATGCATTTTATCATACCTCTAAACGTTTTGGCCTTATTGATAAGTTCAATGACACCTCCAGATAACTTGATGATAATTTAGTTTGAAAACTATATTACTGACATTTATTCATCTGAACTTTAATTAACCAAAGCCAATACTTCCGACCAGGAAACTCATATTTTGGACTTAAATATTAAAATTATTAACAACAATATTTATACCAACGTATATCATAAAGGTGACGACTTTGGATTTCCTATTGTAAATTTCCCATATCTAGTCGGTGATTTCTCCAAACTCCCATCATATGGTATTTATATTAGTCAATTGGTTCGGTTCGCTAGAGTCTGCACTAACGTTTTGGATTGTCGCGCGCAAAAAAAAATAAAACAAAACAAAAACAAAATCGCAGATTACTTTTGAACTTCTTACTCAGGAAACTTTTGGTAAATTTTACAGATCGTCTTCAGACATTTTATCCAAATTCGTAAATGTGACTTTTCAACAATACGTATCCAGTGGAAATTCCCATCCAAATTTCTACGTTGATCTAGTGTACAAACTAAGGGGGGTCAGAGGTTCCTAAAATTGGTATATATCTCATTCGACAATTTCTAATATACTTAACTTACGGTGGTTTTTATCAGACAGGAGATGATTACCCTCCCCGGGAACTCCTTTTGAATTTTCATTAATGCTCCATAGCAGATGCTTTATGATATCATTTCTATTTGATTTTCCAGTTCTGCTGATTTTGTATGATTTTCAGTTTTATGAATTTCAGACAACATAGCTAAGCTTATCCATCATATCAAAACATAACACCAAACTTCCAAATAAATCAATTTCAATATTCTACTGATAAATAAAGTATTTGTCTTTAAAGAAACATCAAAAATCGCTTTTCTAGGTAAGTCGGTGATAGTGTTCCTGCATAATATAGTTACTTTAGTATTTTGTATGCATCCATCTATCCAGCCATGCATCCATAAACTGCTTTTCATAAAAAAATTAAAACACAGAGTTTAATTCTTTTAATGTATATATTGTCCATTGTCTGAGCACAATTATGCATTAGGTGTTTATTGCTTCCTTTTTGTTTTTCTAGAGTTTAAGTTTCTGTTTTGGGTATTTCTCCAATGCCAACGTAAAATGTCAAGCAATCTCGTAATTAAATCTGGATTTTGTCAAAGGTTTTCTATTTTATGAAAGTAAACAATTAGTATATCAACCACTAATTGCGTTCTTGTTTAGATTTTATTTTCTCGTCGTTAGTGAAAGAACGACTTTACAATAGTCAATATTGGTAATAATGGCAAATACCCTCACTGGGAGTTTCAAGTTGGGAGCAGAGATGATACTATTTATGATATCAGAAGTTATTATTCATGTCAGATTGCCAATTATTTTACACAAAACCTAAAGATAAGATATGATAACCACAACGTTTAGAGTATTATTTTGATTTTGTATACAGATATATACAAAATATATGTTTATATTTCCAGTACCCGGTATGTTTATTGAAATTACTATATTTTCATTTTATTGTACTTTGCATATCATATCTAATCGAGTCAGGCATGATTGTGTTTAAACGTGCTTGACTCGGATTCGAGTCCGACAGCCTATTTCAGTTGCCTTGTCTTTTACAAGATACAATATAAAACGAAGCCATGTGTAACAGCAGATTTTTCACGTTTTACCTTTCACAGTATTTTAAACTATAACGCTCCTTAAACTGTTGGACATAAGTGTTTTATACCAGTATACAATTGTTCTGATCTTTTAAGGCTTTGACACTTACTATACAGTTACGTATATCATTTTATGAGGACCCGGATTCGAATATCTCCGTGGACACAACGGTTTCAGGTCTTTCGGATGGCAAGATATGAATTACAATGTAATGCATTATGCAGATGCCGTCACCACATACATGAATTAACCGAAGACTAACGTGAAACAATAACCAAACAATCAATCTAATGTTATGTATGTTATTGTAATTTTGCGGGTGAAAATTTTCATTAATTTGAGATTTTTATAACACACAAAGTCTCATCTTTCGTTTACATAGGAACTCACGTGCAATAGTAATTTTCATATTTTTCTTTCTAGTTCAAGGTGACTTCTATTTTTGTTATCCTATCTTTTAAGGATCTCCACAGTCATAAACAAAAGAGTAGCTTGTCTTCTGTTTTCTCTCTTGCTTAAATTATCAGGTTTGTCCCTTCCTCGATGTTTTTAAAAAGATCAGATTTTGATCTGACCTTATTCCATATATATGGTGTCTGGATTTTGTCCTTAATTTTTCGTTTCCGTTGTATACTGCAACTACGCTGCAATTGATAGTAATTGATAGTAAATGCTGCTGTTTTTTAAGTTGTTCATAATGAAATACAATATGGAAGAGGAGACAGAAGAGATCTGACCAAGCAACTGATACATTCACAACACCGTACCAAGATGGACATTCATGGACCTCCGACACATAAGGGAGACCAACGCCAGTATGCAGCTGTTTCAAAACTGCCAACATAGAATAAATCTGTGTTGACATCGTACAGAAAGTGCTACATCCACACCAGGGACTTCACACTGGAAGCGAAATAAGTATGATAACAATAATGATAATAGTAATAATATACAATACATAATGAACTATTGGATTGCCACTGTGACACTAATAAAACACATCACGATGAACAATAAAATGCAATACAGTAATGTGTTTGAACAGTTATTCTATACTTTAATACAAAGTTCTCAAGTACACGGTGACTTGTTAGGTTATACCCAAATTTCAAACGGGCTTTTAGCTAATGAACTATTTACTTCCCCATAGTGAAAAAAAAAACAACAATAAATCTCTGTCCATTGAATTAGAAATGTAAATTCTAAGCAATAAATTTACTAGACACTTATCGTAAATTGTATTTTGTACTGTATTTTGAGAAAGGGTTATTTACAATTGACTAGTTTTATGTTTACCTTATTCTATTTACTATTTGTTTTATTTCAGTATGTTTATAAAACTTAATCCTTGCATTGTCGAGTTGTTAAAGCTGACCTACTATAATGAATCTGGAATGTTTTTATGTCCTCTGAATCAAAGATTCTGGACATCAAGTGTTATGCCTGTCTGTGGATAAACACCAAAAAGAAAAAAAAAAATCAAAGGACTGGAGGTCCTGAGTGACACTCATATGAAGATGAAGAGGAATAAGTGATATCAATAGTATTAGTTCAGAACTAATTTCATTCTTAGAATTAACGACATAACTTCAAAATGACTCTTGAATCATTATTGAGCAATTAAAATCAAATTTATTTTAATGAAACAACATTGAAGCGGGAATAGTTATACGAAGCATGCATTCAAGTCTGCATCCCATCCCAAGATGAACCATTAGCGCAAGTTTGGGAATTTTCACACACTGTTTATTCGAGGTGACATGGCATACGGCCGAGTCAGAAGTCTTTTATTTTTACTAGTTTGTCGGAAACTAAGGTACCCCCAACAGGTTAACCATATCACTCAAGTGGTAAAAATGTCACATGAAGCAACCGAACTTGGTACTCTAGTGTGCATCCCATAGATGAATCATTGGTGCAAGTTTGGTACTTGTACTGTCCATAAGTGAGATACTCGTGCCCCAAACAGGTTACCAAGCGACTCAAACAGAACAAGCAAATTCAGAGAATTGCGGTCCCCCGCTTTCGGGGCTCTATCAGTAAGGGTGCAATGATCTGTGACGTTGTCATGGTTGTGCATATCCACAGACACATATGCCAAAAATGAAGGCCCTAAGTCTTACGGTTAAAAAGTTATATTGAAGTAGGTCAAAGGTCACATGATAGAAATTTTGGTACCAACGGAAAGGTATTGCAATTAGGCACAGACATGCAAAATATGAAGTCCCTACATATTACCATTAAACAGTTATGACCAAGGCTAAAGTTTTTGTGACAGACGGACGGATGGATAGACGATTGAGATCTAATGTCCCCACACTTTCACGAAAAGCGGAGGACAAACAGTATGTCAGGTACAGCTTGAAATATGTTTTCGAGTCTGCATCCCAAGATGGATACTTAATGTAAGTTTGGTACTTGTAGCTTGTTCAGAAAAAGGCTAACTTTGTCACTCAAGCCGGAAAATTATGTCACATGCAGCATCCAAAGCATGCAATCAAGTCTATATCCCAAGATGTTTGTTATTTGTAGTTTGTCAAGAACCGAGTTTTCCAAACCGGATGTCAGGCCTATAGCACAATATCATCTAAACTATGTCAAGGTGATGTAAAACTGTCCTCGCTCTGAGCATTTGCTGTGGATTTGATGTGTACAGAGACAGTAAAGAGATGGTGAACCCATGTTTGTTATTAGGAGGAGTTGTAATCAGATGAGGGTGTTCCTGAGCATACATAAATGTCAAGAGGAAACGAGCGAATTCAATGAATTCTAAGAATTCTAAAATGGAAGGTCTCATCGCAAGGAATCTACATGTGAAGTTTCAAAGTAGTCGTACCCCTACTGAATCAAAACTTATAGCCCAGGTTTAAGCTCTTTTGACAGACTGACAGGCAGAGGAATGAGATTTAATGCCCCTTCGCTTTCATAAAAGCGGGGGACAAAAAGTGATGTTTAAAAGACATTCTAATTCACTTGTTTTGTTTTAACAATTCATTAGCGTTCAGACATGTACAACCACGATATACCGTCCTCAAAGGTATTACTACATTGTACCTACACTTTATACATATTGCCGCTGAATCCATCAATCAAAAATCCTGTCTGTAACAACTTCGTTCTGTGCTCTTAACGTCCATCTTAAATCTCATATCAAGGACGATTTGCAAGCTCTACCATTCAGGAGATGCTCCAAACAGGAGATGCTCACTCTCCCCGGGCACCTGATCTCACTCCATCACAGGGGTTCACATATGCTCTTCAAGTAGACATATTTTGTTATTTTCCATTTGTTTTTCATTTTCACTGATTTTGTATGTCCTCTGGTTTGATGATTTTTGGACTTGTGCTTTGGATTTATCCATCATCTCTACATTCACGTGCACATTTGCACAATTATTACAATCAAGTTGAACCAACAAAATGATGACGTACAACCATGCAACATGCTTTCTAGCATGTTATTTCATCTCGCCGCGCCACAGCAAAATTGCCTGTTCAGCTGTTTACGATGCGATGTCAAGTCACTCATGTATGAATCAATTTGTAATTAAAAATTTAATCACAAAATTTTAAGAATATGAAAATGAAGAAACTTCTTATATCTTATGTCCGCAAGCGTCGCCAGGAAAACTCCGTTTCCAGTGGTATAACCAAGGTATTACTGTCGGAAACAATCAAGCACATTACGTTTATCCCCTTATTTAAAATTTTCAGTAAGAAATTTATTGAAAATCTAAAACCCTGAGACTAGAGACATTCACAATGAACATAAAATGTTTTGTTGTAAATCATATAAAATGTAAAAAAAAAAAATTTACTCCACGCAATGTCTTTATTGTTATTTTAACGATTATATATATGAAACAAATTAAAAATATTTAACGCGTCGAGTTCTTGAAATTCAAGATTATTGCACGACATGTCTTGTAACTCTATATATTCAAATTGGGAAAACGTAGGCTGCAAATGTAGGTCACGTTAACACCTAGCTCTGGTGAAACTTACGCAGAATGTTTACAATATAGAAAGGAATAAATTGAACTTATACAGCCTGTTGTCCCACTTTAATCTATTAAAACATCCATTTCTCGGCATAACGTCCTCAAAAGCATGTTTTTATTGTGGTTAGCAAGGGCATGCGATCAGTGCTGAATGAAAACATAGGTTACATGCCAGTAAGTCTCAAATATAATCATCCTGTTTGTTCAGCTCTTGTATAAACTTTTCATACATCTTCCTAAATAACTTGATGATTATGTAGTTCTCAACATACAAGCAGTATCAAATGTTCATTAGTATTTGCAAATTTAATGCACATAACCATGGACCTATTTTACTTAGTGTATGAATACCTGAGCAAAGGGGTGAATCCCAAGAATTCACTATGGCGGCGCCCAGAACGCGGGGTGATAACAGAGTAACACTGCGTGTCACAAAAAACAAACCAACAAAAGAAGAAAAAAAAAATCCAAACAAAAACAATACAAAAAAATAATAATAAAAAAAAAAAACCACACACACACACACACACACACACACACACACACACACACACAAATAATCTTTAGCATTCGGCATAACTTTACAATTGTAAGAAGCAGGACTTTCTTATTTCACATGCATCTTCCTTGTGACAAGACATTTCCGTCTATACAATATGTTACACCACTTGACCCTGACCTTAAACCAACATTTCAAAAAATTTAACATTGGTTATAGATTTTAATCCTAAGATGTATGGCTTTCATATTTCACATGTGTATTTCTTGTGTGAAGTCATTTCCGCAGATACAATGATTTTTGACATACTGACATTCACTGTGACATTTCACCTACATTACAATAACTCTAACATTGATTATAACTTTTGAATCGTAAGAGTTGGAATTCGGTTCTTGTGACCAGACAACAATCTGGGTATATTCGTGATTCACAAACACATTTTGTTTGTTTCGGGAGTAGACAAGTCCAGAGATAAGCCTTGCATCTTTTTTTATTTTTGCATAACATAAAGGTATGTCCCAGACAGAAATGATTGTTCTTCGTATACTTATAAATTATTGATACAAATACATTGACGTAATAGGTGTATGTGTTTTCATATTACTTTAAAAGAAATGGCTATTGGGTGCACAAAAGCTATGCCTCTTGCGATACATATATTAAAACCTCAAGGTAAAACTTAAGGTAAACGTTCTTATCCATGAAAATTTCATATGGCTTAAGATTTATTTTTAAATATTTAGAAATTGTTTCTTTTTAGAAAATTGCCATTTTAATCTCGTACATTGACAATGATTCCTTTAAAGGAATATCTGCAAAAATGCGATGTAAAACTTTTGACTGATCATTATGTTTGTCTGATAGAGGAAGGTCTTTGGAGATACAAGTAAATAAACCGGTATTGGGAATTCCCGTATTACTTTAGCAATATTATAGCAAAATGAACCATAAAACACAAAAATTCTTAAAATAACTAGGCAGAGGCCCACCCGTTAACATTGGTTTTTAACTTAACAAATACGATTTGTTGATTGGTAAATCTAGACAGAAGCAAAAATGAGTATGCAAGACAAATATTATGCCAAATATATTTATTATTAATTAAAGATTCTTGAATTTGATATAGATGTACGAAGGTGGCTTTTAACATAAAATTAAATTGATTTAAGTGATACAGGAGTTCATAATAACATATATTGTTGTGTAAAATATAATGGTGAGGAAACATAGTATTTTTATTAACTTTGTCCCTGGGCAAGAAAGGTTTTTTTTTTTAATTTTGCCCCCCCCCCCCTTTTGAAAATCACATGGACGGTGCCTTATTATTTTACTATTATTATCATCATAATTATTATCATCAGCTATAATAATAATAATGATAATGATTACTACTACTGTAACTACTAGTAGTAATAGTTATAGTAGTAGTAGTAGTGATAGTACAGTAATTGTGATATAATATCCATGATATCACCACTGTGATATCAACATTTGTAAAGCAAACTACTCCTAAAATTACATAAGATGAAAATTTGTATATTTTTACTGAAAAATCTATTAAATCGTAAAATATGTGATAACACTCCTACCGATGCTGATTTTGAATGAGATGAAAAGGATGATGTCATAAAAAAATCTACATATCGAAAAAGATCAGAAAGGAATTAAGTAAACTTAAAAACATATTTGTATAATAATAGTTTCAAATGTCAATTCAAATATGTTATAGGTGGATGGTTTATAGAATAAAGATGTGATGAATTAAAATTGCTCGATTTATTGTTGCTTAAAGATACGTTTGGTCTCCTGTAGCGTCTACTATTGTGATTAAAGTAACATCGTAAATTTGTTTAGTACAGTATCTTTTGACTGCCCATCAGTATTAAATGCAGCTATTGCGTACAAATACGCTACATAACACACGTTTTCCTTATCAGTTTTATTCATCTCGGTCGACCTCGGAAATATTAATTTGCATAATGTATGCATTGAACGTGATACAAATTTACTTTTCGCATACTTTACATCATACTCATACTTTCTTTCTTTTCTTTTCCGAGTCACTTAGTGCAGAAGGCCGATTTCTTTTCTTTTTCTTATCTTCGCCATTGTTGTTTTACCCCGTATGCAAATGAATAATTTTAAGATCATGTGCGTATTCTCTGGTCTGACACGCACGTAATTAGGTTAAATTTGATGGTCGTATTTCTAACTTGCTGCAGCAATAACTGTTTAACCAAGGCTTATTAGGTTTTGGGGTCGCTGCAGTTTATTATCTTTTTATAAGTAAATTAAGTTAGAAATATATTTTATTGTACATCTGATTTTATGAAATAAGACATTATGTATCTTTAAGTAAGAAAAAACCCAAAAACAAAAGAAAATAATCAGACCAAAAAAAAAAAAAAAAAAAAAAAAAAAAAAAAACAAAAAAAAACCCAAAAAACAAAAAAAAAAAAAAAAAAAAAAAACCAAAGATATTGCGTCAATATTTATCATTTTTGTGAGTGGTCTTCTCAGAGACTTCCAAACGTCAATGGATGACTATGGTGGTAAGATGTTGTAGGTGCTTCAGGGATATTTCAATGATTATGTTCGTATTTTACTGTCTGATGTTGTGTTGAAAAGACTCAGTCATGGGTAATCAACAGATTATAAATCTTTGAAATACCATTGTTAAATTCATTTGAATCTAACTCGAACCCAGAATCTCTGAACAATACGTTCCAAAACTGAGATGAAAATCAACATGACATATAGATAATACCATTTTTCTCTCTGTTATTGAACTATCTAATCCCCGTCGATCGTTTCTTCCTTTCGCCATTTACTTGTACCAAGATAGTCAAAGGTTATAACAAGTGCGATTCCGCGAAAATGCACCTTCTGTATGAAACAAAAATCAAAAACGTTGAAATATCTTTAATGATTTATTTGACAATAATTTGATTTTCTAATGAGAGACAGCTGTATATTCTGAGGAGTAATAAAGTCTCTGATAATTGCAATAAGGTAATTTTCTTAATTTTACATCATATATTTCATTTTTTTCAGAATAACACTTTTTACTAGAATAATTTGTTGCTGCAATTTATTTTCAAGACAATACCGGTTTTTAAAAAGATAAAATTTCACAATAATAAGATATACTATGTTGGCCAAAGTAGGCACTTGGTAGTTGATGCCACCTGATGTGATGTTTAGGTATCAGATGTATTGATACCCAGCCTGATCAAGTATGTCTGCGAGGGCTTCTAATGAATCTTGTCTGAAAGAAAAACAATATCATATACTTAATGTAAATATAATGCGGTATGTCACTGTACTACGATAACGATAAAATCCTTGTGTGTATTTATACAAATGACTCTCAACTGGAGCAATCGTTTGATCCTTATTTTGTAAATTAAATCTACCCATAGACTCTTATTATCCTCTTCGTCTGAGGGGAGTTGTTAAGCGGTTATCGCCATCGAAAGAGTGACTATTGTAAGTTCACCTGACAATTCTTTACATTACAACTATTTTACCGTGTCTGTTTTTCTGTCTTGTTGTGGGGAAACATTCACCTGAATCATATTTCGTATTTTTAAATAACAAATTTTAGTGAAATGCTAATTAGCTTGCAATAATACAAGTAAAAAACGGAGGACAATTTCGTGTATAGTGTCATATTCAGACAAATGCGAACCCCAATAAAATCGAGGTGAGACAAGGTTCCCGGGAGTAAGCGTCCCCTGGTTGCAAAAAAACATCTGTCGCAAAAGTCATGCAACAACTTTTCAAGTCGAGGAAAGCACGTAACTTCCTTTACTAATGTTAAAATTTTATCATGCTCGTCTATAATTTAACCAAAATATAGGAGACGACGACATATCAATTTTACTTATATATGACATTACCTTTCTCATGGCCTTTTCAATAGTATAATCTGTGTCATATATAATATTTTGAGGCCACTAAAATGTTATTTAAATACGACCTTTACAATACAACATACAAGTATCGATGAATTAAAAGGACATGCAGATTTATTACTTTCATTTTATATATACATGTGTAATTTTACACGTGTGTTTTTTATGGTACTGCGTTGGTAGTAAGTGGCCGCGAACCGGTTAACCACATTTTTTGAGTGACGACTGCCACTTCCATCGACCGTCCTTAGTCGGTAACACAACTTTATTACAATGTAAATTTTCGTATATTTTAATGCGATTTGTTTTTGCACTGCATGCATACCCGTGGTGACTGAGGTCATATATTTGAGTCAGATGTTTTCTCCTTATTTTATTGATATTTCATGAAGTTATTAACAGGAAAATAAAAATAATCTTATGTGCGATATTCAGATACATTTTCTTAATTTTATTATTTAACTCTTTTTCTACTTTCTACACAGTGTTTGTTCACATTCATCTATACATACAGTGTTGATTTATATTGTTTCGTTTGTATGTAAGGGCATTCACGGCGGGTGTGGCTAGCCAAACAAGAGACGCTCACTCCTCCTGGGCACCTGGTCTCACCTCTGAATTTCAGGTGTCCGTGAATGCCCACTGTGGTGCATTGTTGCTAGTGCCATAGTCATGTGACACCAGTTACTTTCGTATTTTACATTTACATTGTCTTGTGATTTCTTATCATCAAATTGTACTTGATATATACACATGTGGGTACAGACCTCAAGTTTCAGTGATGTTTAATAGAAAGTTCTCACGATGGCAAAATAGCGCATGTGAATAGAAAGCTACTACTGAACGTAGCCAATATTTGCCTTAATATAAGGTATGCTTAGAGTCATCCTTATCGCGATAACATATCAATATACATGTACGGATCCTTCTCTCGCTTCAAGGGATATGAATTAATGAGATGACATTTTACGTACGCCATGTATTAAATGAAAGTAAGTAGACGTTAGCGCCTTTAAATATGAGCTGGTCTAACCTTCGTGGGTAAACTGATAAGTACTTTTGATGTTTTGATTTCCGGATTACGCAATTATGTTTTAGAGGCTAGTAACCTTCTGCTTCCATTTCAGTATATAACAGGAAACTTGTTTAAATCGATTTGATATCTTTATCGACCAACCAATTATTCATGACGTTCTTTTCATATTTTCACGTTTCCCGCAGCAAACATTTATTGTTACTCTGCTGCATATATTTTGAAAAATGATTATACAAAAGAATATTTCACGTAAACTCAATCTTCTGGGTGTCATATTCATTCTGTTTACGTTGTTTTATTCTGAGTCTTTTATGGTAACGTGAAATTGAGATATGCTCAACAAATTATGATTCATTTTAAGATTGAATTGAATGTTTTAATACATTATATGATTAATTTTTAAGCAACCTATGTTCAGACTACATTAAACTTTGATATATCTTACACTGAGATTGGATTTATCCATCATCTTTACATTGCATTGACCTATGAAGTATTCTAGATTCCTATAAATTTCAGGTCCATTGTACAAGTTACCTTTTGAAATGATGAATTATATATATTTATATATATATATATATATATATATATATATATATATATATATATATATATATATATATATATATATATATATATATATATATATATATGGGAAAATATAAGAGAAAATAAATGAAATTGAAGAAAATTAATGATAATAACAACAAAATTAAATAAATAAATAAAAATTTAAAGATATATACATATATAATTATAAAAGAAATCCAAAACAAAATTATTATAATTATGCTGTTCAAAAATAAATAAATCTTTCGATGTTCTTGGAACATTTGTTTCCGAATTATTGAAATCCCATGCTGAAAGTTGGCAGTCTTAACAAATGTGAATACAATTTACATATACATTTACTGTGTAGCTCATCAAATATTAAATGTTAATTTCTATAAGATTTACTTTCTTTTGTGGAAGATTATGCTAATTTCATTAACTACTTGTACAATGGCATCTAAGACAAAAGAAATCGCTCTCTTCTTCAAAATACAATGACACTGTCGTTGCTCTGTGTTATAAAATTTGCTTTCAGGTCAACTTGCATGCCTTATCGCTCATGTGTATTGCTATCTTGTCAATAAAATGTCTAGCAATTAGCCATTAAAAATAAATGAAAAAAAGCTATCACCGTAGCGTATAAATAGAATACACATGCTGCTTTGTAAGGAAAAATAGAGAATGTGACATCATATATACACACACACACACACACACACACACACACACACACACACACACACACACACACACACACACACATATATATATATATATATATATATATATATATATATATATATATATATATATATATATATATATATATATATATATATATATATATATATATATATATATATATATATATATATACATACAAAGCATTAACCTAAACAGATGTCCGCTCCAGCAACAGTATGTGCAACTGAATGCGAAAAGAACCATAACATAAAATAAGAAGGGTGTTGTTGAACATGTTCATGTCCCACATAAGATATATACACTTGTCATTCGCACAGCTAACCACTTACAAAACGGTTACTCTTCTACGACTTACAATGGTATTTCTGAAATCCAGGTAGCCATGAATGTCCACAGTGTTATTATTGCAAAAGTGGTACAGCTACTTGTGTATTATATTTCAAACATACTAGGTATAATTGATAGATAACAATATCTCAGTAATAGTTGCGCGCTTATTAATTCATGTGACGTTTGACGGTAGATTGAAATCTACGATACATACCGAATTTTTAGGCTTGTGTTAATCTCAACGGATAAATGGATGAAGATGTTAGCGTTATCTCCTTTAACGAAATATTTATAGCAAAATTCAACCTGGCAAGAAATAGACAGAAATGTTGTAGTGTTTGTTTTTGTTTTGTTTTGTTTTTATTTGTCCTTTTATTCCATGGACTTTGAGATGGTTTACCCTTCGGTGCTTCTTCGTTTCTTACGTTTGTTTTAGTGTGTTTTGTAGGTACTTACTTCTCATTTACTGTAATTGTTAGTGGTGTTTAATCTCATGTAGAAGAAAACAAAACTAGTTTTGATCTGTAAAATATATTAAAAAGCGCAGCACTAAAAGATCTGATTTAATCAGTTTTGATAAAAACATAAATATTAAAAGGCGCAGCAGTAAAATATATGATTTAATCAAATGAGAAAATCTTACCCCGAGAAAGCAAACATAGTTCATGATATCTAATTACATATGAAAATGTCCGATTACACGGTAACCATTGCCCTCACAAAACACAGTGAATTAAATTGTGCAACATATTATTGTAGTCTACAAATTTACGGTCCCTCCTCACGTTAGGGCTATTACACTGACATGAGTATGGTACTCTGCCTCGATTCAAGTCTCGGATAATCCAATTGATCACTAATGAGTCTGTACTTACTACAGCGATGTACAAGCACTCGTTACACTCATGCTTTTGATACTATATAATATTCGAAACAAAATGGTGTTACTTCCGAAATGTAATAGTGACATGGCGTTTATCGACTATCGTGTTACTTTAAATTTGATAAGTTAACCTGTATTTTTCTATAATAATCTATGTATATATAGGTCTAGTTGAAACGTGGACATTGAATATCGGATATCAAGTTACTGTGATGTGAAAAATATCTGTATATAGAAGTACAGTTGAAAAGTGAACATGAGATTATCGGCCATCATATTACTTGTGGAAAATAGGTAACACTTCATGAATATATATAAATGAATTTATGGTACCGTATAATGAAGATATTACACCGGCCTACTTGATTTTATGACTTTAAGATAGTATCTCACCGATTGTTTTAGTTTCGTTTTTCTGTAGTATTTGCTAATGAAGATTTCTTCAAAATATACACCCCCGTGAGGAGGGTGTTCAGTGACTGCAAATACAGTTGTATGCATATGCCTTGGTTTAGACAAATTATTATTTGCGATTCTAAAGAAAGACGAGGATAGTTCTGGAAATGCGAACATTCTTTGATAAAGATTAAAGATACATATATACATATTGACCATTCACCCTACTGTATCAATGTCCTGAAACATTAAATAATAGAATATTAAACCACTGCGTGTTTTCTCTTGAAGTATACATCATTCATCGGAACTGAGAAGCTAGCCTGTAGAATCAACCATACAATCGTCATGATCTGACTGCATGTTTAAGGAATTACAGATTCATGTATCTCAAGCGGAGTAACGCAATCAAATTAAATTTCCAAGGTAAAATCGAATTGAACACAT
The DNA here is from genome assembly GCA_035048485.1 of Pteria penguin. Classification (NCBI taxonomy): domain Eukaryota; kingdom Metazoa; phylum Mollusca; class Bivalvia; order Pterioida; family Pteriidae; genus Pteria; species Pteria penguin. Next base: position 13,661,315 of record CM068584.1, read on the forward strand.
TATATTATCTATAATTATATTCTCAATTTTTAAGCATATATATATATGATTATGATATATGTGATTACTCTAGGTCCACTAGCAGTGGTAACGAACGTCTCAATAATAACGTCTCAATTATAACGTCTCAATTATAACATCTCAATAATAACGTCTCAATAATAACGTCTCAATAATAACATCTCAATAATAACATCTCAATAATAACGTCTCAATAATAACATCTCAATAATAACATCTCAATAATAACGTCTCAATAATAACGTCTCAATAATAACGTCTCAATAATAACGTCTCAATAATAACATCTCAATAATAACGTCTCAATAATAACTTCTCAATAATAACATCTCAATAATAACATCAGGACAGAGGAGAGAGGTACTGAAAACTGGCTCTTCTGTGATGCCCAATGCCGTCATTAAAAGTAAAAAGCTAAGAAAACGAGCATAATTCAATAAAAACATTTATTATACATGGTAAAATACAGGTATTCGCTATCAGAGACCCCTGGAAGAACTAGAGGTTGGAGCATGTGCCATAGAGGAGTAATTATCCACCACTGACCGGTCACATCCTCCGTGATGTCATTTGATTATTACTCGTAGTCGTTTTAAGTGGCTACTGTATAACCGTTGTTACATTGGAAAAATGTCATAAGTGAAATGATGTGAAATAACCGGTCACCCCGTCGGGATACCACTGGATTATATTAGTTATTAAAACCATGACACCATAGTCACAATCGGTAAACAGTGAAATGGCATAAAACGGAGTAGAAATTTGTTTTCTTTACACTATTTTAATTGTTGTTGCTAATGTAATGAGATCTTTCTGTATGCAATACACCATTCCATCTATGTAGAGGGTAATAATGTATAGAAATTCATGATATTAATCATGTAGATGATACGCTTTGCCCGCTTTGTCCTTTTCACTGAAATATTTCATAAGTTTACGTTTTTATAGTAACGATTAGTTGTATAAATAATCGATAGTCTCGTATTCTTCATGTGTGATAATATATGTGATAATAAATCAGATCTCGGAATGCATGGAATTTTACGGAGCCATTTTCGAGCAGATTTTGTTGCAGTAAATTCGAAGGGTCCTTTCATTTATTATGCTCATTATCATAAAAAACAGATTCGGCATAGAAACTATGTAACATATGTTTTTGTTTATGGTTTTGGGGATATTTAAAATTTTGTGTCTTTTTTTCTAATTTTCTAGAATTAAAACTTAATGACAATGCAACAAATATAACAGAAAATTCGGGTTAAAAGAAATTTGACCCCATCAAATGTGATTTCTATTCTATAATACCTATTATCACAAATATAAGAAATCAGCATATAACATAAAGTTCGATATAACATGTAGATCAGTATAAATCATATTAATATGTTATATGATTTGTTCCTGAGAAAGATATATTTGCCTTAAACATATCTATTCAATATCTTTAACATTTCATATATTTGCAGATTCATTTTATATTGCACTAATATTGATTTATAGCGTCAAGAAACTAGTTCAAGTGTTCAATGAAAACAAATCGTAGATAGGTTTCCACCGTATCATTTCTGGATTCCTGTGCATTTATATGTCTTGAAAGTATAACCAGTGCATTTATGACAGCAAAGATAAACGAAATTTGCATACTATTTAAACATTTTAGACAAAGTGAACCTTAAAGGAATCAATGTTACCTTTTCAGATAAATTAGGTTCTTTAGGTCATTTCATAGATTCAGTCACGTTCACCAGCCATAATTATCCGTTATTTTAGGTAATATGACTTAAACTTGGACGAAGATTCTACAACTTTACCGCAATTACTTTTTATACCATATTTAGGTACTGATTTCATACAAAGATAAGTAAATTGATGGAATATATTATCCGATATAATATTCTGCAACATTGTATCAAATCATCTACTACAGCAAACGGCTTGTTGGTATAGGATGATCTCACTCCATCATAAAGGTTCACATACGCTCTTCAAGTAGACATATTTTGTTATTTTCTATTTGGTTTTCATTTTCACTGATTTTGTATGTCCTATGGTTTCATGATTTTCAGACTTACGGTTTGGATTTATCCATCATCTTTACATACGACAGAATGAGCTAAAGTACCATGTCACTGTAGGAGATAAAATCCCTTTCATTAGATATGTGGCATACGTATAGATTTCTAAGCAATGCACCAGGTATGCCGTCACCATATAAAACAAAACTCTTGGAGTGAACAAAAAAGAGACAGATTACCACAGCTTCTTCAAAATCTGAGTGAAAACAGTTTGGTTATTAAATAATTCAGTATATCATGTATAAGTTTGCCGTTTGATGGTATTCGCGTTCACGGATAGGTCATTTTAATAAATGTTTTGCTGCACATTTTGGACGTCGATAGTTAGGTCTTGGGCCAATACAGAAACATAAGTTGTAAAAATGCATATATGTTACTCAAAATCAATGTTGCTACATGTTAGTATATCCGTATGATTTTATGTGGGAATATATCTTTAAATATTTGCTTTTAAAATTAAAAAAACTATGAAAGCGCTGATTTCATATTACTTCTGTTCTCTTGTTAATATCATTCCTCTTCACATCGTACAAATAGTATTATATTGCTAACAATCCCGTGATATTCGAGTCTCCAAATGGCCATGAAAAATGTATCGTCTTTTCGGAATACATCTTATTTGTCGTTACTGTAGTTTCAAAACAATACCAATTTTATTACACGACAAAATCTTTGTAATGAAAATAGCAATTATATTGCTAATTACTATTTCTAATACCATTTCATGATGATTAACCGCGTGACTTCCCAATTGCCTATGATAAATTATAATTAGACGGTGTGTTTCTTATTTCATATAGTTCATATCATTGTTTGTTTTTCCTGTATTTCTATATAACTTTAGTTCGCATCTCTGCATTACATTATATTTCATATTTTAGATTTTTACTTTAGAGGAAGTTTCCATTATATTATTTTAATACTATATGCCCGCTTTCCTACCATAGGAATGCAAGTAAGACAAGTTTTGCTTCATTGCCAAAATGTGCATTGTCATGGACAAAATATCATATGATGTCTTTAAGGCCCCTATGTTTTGTAATTTAAAACAGTATATCATTTCGGATAATGCTTCCCATATGGAATATCATTGCACGGTTATTAACGGTCTCTCCATAAAACGACTTAAAACCTTTGTATAGTAGAAAAAAAATAGTAGAAATATCAAAAAGGGAGAAAGTATCAAATCTAAATACATCTATTTTGTATAACTTGGAAGTACTATCAAATGCTTCATGGACGCTTGTATTTCCACCGTGCATGTCATGATATGTTTTACAGGTGTCAAATTACGAACATGTCTGATAAATTAAAAATACTTTAACGTGGAATGTAATCAGAATACAAATCTAGGAAAAATGCAAGGTAAGCTTAATCTGCAAATCATGGGGTAATCCAGAATCGATGGACAAGTAATGATATCTTGGTCCAGCATGGGCAAAGCACCAACGAGCCACTGGTCTGAACCTTACCTTTCGGTCACGAAATAATCACCTTACCGATTAGGCCACAGTAGTTATATTACAGGTGAAAATGGTAAAGTATGTAGATCTACTGACGAGTTCAGTATTTCACTGATTTTGTATGTCCTTTGGTTTCATGATTATCCATCATCTTTACATTGTAATATTCCAAGCAAAAGTTACTATTCAGGGCAATTAGAGAGTCGCGATTTCTATCATTTTGTGATGGAAATTGAAAAGGTCGAGGTAATTGATTAATTCATGTTAGCATCACATTGTAATACACCGGTAATGTTATTTTATGGCGGAATTGTTTTGTAAATGCTGTTTTTTTCATACAATTAACACGATTAATTTTATATTTGAACTTCATATCATTTTGTGTGTAATGGAAAGATGTCAATAAAATCGCTCTCATTTGTTGATGCAAGCGATCGTTTTTGTTTTGTGAATTGTTTGTGTTTGTGATTTTGTTTATTTATTCGTTTTGTTTATTTATTCGTTTTGCTGTATTGCCTAGTAAAATGTTAAAATGCTAGATTTATGCTTCAAGGTGTTAGAGACAGCATAAAATGTCAACATGAATATGACAGCACAATATCGTTTTCAATGAATCCGTCTCCTGGTACCATTACCACATTATTAGCCATATCATTTTCACAGTATCTTATATATACAATAAGAATAACGGGTCATTGACATAATTTTCATTTCGTATGATCGATTTCTATTTACTTCGGTAGTGTTTCGTTTGTATATTTCTTTATAAATGAGCCAATTCGAGCAATTTGGTTTACAAAATACTTCCTTTAGTAAAAAGAAGTTTTATGTAAACATATAATTTGTATATGATGCATGAAGAAATGAATGTGTCCATTATAAAGTTAATGATAGACTTCAATATATATTCGTCAAAACATAAAATATAAAGGAAGAAAGAAAAGTTACTGGCTCAGCCTTATGACAGCTGTCAATATGGAAACATACTGTGTAGCGGTATAGTTCAAATGCATCTTGATAAAAGCTACAGCTATTTTCTCTACTCCTTAATATAAAAAAAATACATCTTAATACTTAAAAATCAGCAGCTTTCTTTACGCTTTTAATAATAGAAAATGTTCTGTTTCAAAATGATACCTTATTTATATTAGTGATATTAACTCTTAGAAACCTAGATGTTAACACATAAAGACATCGCCTTTCATAACGCACGGTTCCTATTCCAGCAATGAACAATTAGTTTTATTTGTTTGATATGCGTATAGAATTCTACAATTTTAGTATTAATTTTAATACTGTTTTATGTGATCCAAAATACTCACCTCGCTCTATCATAGTTATTTTCCGATAAATAATCTCCGTCGTAACTCCTTTTTCCGTATCGAAACGGCACTCGTATCGAACGTTTTCCCCATCTGAAGGGTGTCTTTATCCTGCAGTTACAATATGGTGTAGCAATACTGTTCATACAAATATAGTTACAATCCAGGCTCCTTGAACTACAAGTGTACGTCAGAACTGTCAGAATTAATCCTATTGTTATCACTTTTGATGACGTCATAGTTTTATACCTTAATCTAAAAGTAAAGAACATATATTACTAACTTTATTTGAGCAATGAGGAATAAACACCTACTAAATTCTAAACAAAGTAATTAGCAGCAAATGAACAATAACTACAGGATGAAAATGAGTCCAGACTGAAAAAAAGAAATTATTAAAGTTAATGAAATGAATTAAAACTCAATAAAGAAATAAAATAAAAATAAATCGATAAAACATATATTTGCTATACACCAGCATACATCAGCAGGTTACAGGAAACGATGATTGTAATCCTAGGAATAAAATGAGTTATAATGTATTTATCTTGAACAATGTAGAAATATGTAAACCATACTTTTCGATTTAAATGTGGACCAAAACACGATATTCCTTGTTGATTTCTGAAATATCAAAATCTCACAAACGCGTTCAGAACATTCAAACGCAAATAAACATCATAGAGAGATAAAACTATCAAAGCTTACGCCATAGCATACCTAATATTACTATAGATATTTACACGCGATCTCTCTAACCAGCGTGATACGACTCTAATTCATTAATGTTGTGTAAATCAATCGACGCTGATGTAAATATGAGGAGGCATTAGATGTCGCACTATATAATGGCGCGGAGTCACATTATCCGCCGGATATTACACACGATAGATGGCGCCCTGTCGCAGGCTAATGAGCCAATCAGCATGGGGGTTATAGTGAGTCGAATAGATAGAATAATATCTAATTGATTCACTACCTACTATCGATACTCCGACGGGCTGTTTATAGTGCGTCATTCTTTTTCATCTCTGTCCAATTTCATGGGGCTTTTCATCACTTCCTACGTTTTCCCTGAATTCAGACTTGTTCTAATTTAGCAACAAAGAATAAAATCGACATCAAAACACTTTTGCTGTCGCACTATCTCTTTAACAATGTTTTGTACATTTGGTAATATGTCATTAAATTATAGGGTCGTTGAATATATTTGTCATTTACGCATTGCATATGATTTTTATCTTAATCTATCCATAAAGGTATACATAGTAATCACAAGACTTTGAGGTCTCCTATCTGATTTTAATGCTTGAGATATAAACCTGCCTCACCGATTAAAGGACAACAAATCTCTGCTTTTCATGTTGACTCAGTTCTCGTGATTATTGACTTTGGCATTTTGGGATATAAACACGGTGGCGATTAAGGAAATGTGCTATTCCAAGACATTGGTAACCCACAAATTGATGGCTTAGCTGGTATTCAATGGTTGGAAATACTTTCTGTATTCAGATATTAACTAAATTGGAAGCTTCATGTTGTTTCCCTACTTTAAATAGTTCTCAATTCTTTAAGAATTAGTACAGAACTGATATTCACCGATTTTATTAGTTATTAAGCCATATATGGCCATTTGTGTACTGAAGGTCAATGCTGAGAATTTGACAATGTAGACCCATGCTTCTACTGGCACGCTTCCTTTCGAATATTTTATGTCTGGTGGGGAATTTTAAAGTTGATATTTTCTTATTTTATCATATTGATTTTATGGTGAGTGGGAAGATGTGCTCGTATCCTTTTAACCACACCAATTGATTGACTACTGTCATATTAAATGACCGTCCTATCTCGGTATCACAACCGCAGTTTAAGGAAAGTTTTTGTGATGTTCCTGTTTTATTGTTCTTCAAATTATTACATATCAACGGTGCATTTCCTTGGTGACTTGTGTCATTCGACTGAGTCAGATTCTTTTATCTTTATCTTTTCCCAATTTTAGTACGTATTATATTTTTACAACAGGGTGTCAATAGAAGCCGGCAACCGGCGAAAATCACAGATAATTTTAGCCGAAACCGCCTGTTACTTTTTTTTTTCAAAAATATAACTTTGAGAAAATGATTTTACAGTTGAAAATTACCGTATGTCCGAGCCCGTTACTAACGTTTTAAGTCAGATAATAGCCTAAATGATTTCTCATAGTATCGGCGTTTTGAATACAGTTCATATTAGTTAAGTTATATACTTTCTGAAAATCACCTAAAACTATGTTAGTAACATTCGTGGAAAAGCGCAATGCATACGTTTTGCATAGACCTTTTTAAGATATTAAAATGCGGTCTTACAATTCGTATATGAACAATAGCGTTTTCAGACGGCTAGATACAAAAGCTGAACGTATAAAACATTTCTCTGCAACTGACACAGAACATTTTTCTTTCTGGTTTGAAGCTTATCGTCCGGATGGTCTATTGCGCATACACGTGCAATTATCGTGAAAAGGTCTATGTAGTCCTTACCTCATTGAAAAGTGTTAGTTATGTTAAGATTACACCATGGGTCACGGATAATTCCAATCGGGGCGCACTGCTTAGTGTTGTGCCAAATGACACATTCTATAATTGCACATTTAATGTGTAAACGTAAACAAATAAGTAATAAAAACCCCCCAAAACAAAAAAACAATAAATCCCTCAAATTAAAACAAAAATTTTAATTAAATCAAATAATAATGCTTATTTTTGAATTGAAAATTGAAGTTGTGTTTATTGAGTAAAATTTCACTTATGAATTTCGTATTTATTATTATTATTTTTTTTTTTTGGAAGAATAAATGTGATTTTCAGAAAAAGTGGAATGTAGATTCACTATTCCATAAAGGTCATAGTGTATGCAGTACTACTCTACGAAGAATGCCGATTGTCCAATTCTCTGCGTATCGCGGTTGACTATTTTCACGCGTTCACATTACTGCACACCACTTCACCATCGCGATGGTCAATCGCGGTGATTCACCGCAACGCTGCGGTTGACTGCGGCTATGCATCGTATAACTATTAAGCATCTTAAAATATTGTCTATAAATCGAGGTGTTACAAGAGCGGTTTTGTTTAAGGGTTATTTGTTTCGCGCCATTTTTTTCAGCTTAAATGCATCATTAATTATCTAAGTGTGATAGTCATTTTAAATTGTTTCAAAAATGAGAGATTAAATATGAGAAAAGTATAGATGAGAATACATGTATCTGAATTTAGTGGTGAACGTTCATAATTACAATTACGTAAACATTTTTTTTCCAAATAAGCGTTTGAAATTACCAAACAATTAAACGTGCCGCATGTTAGAAAGGATTCCGAATGTAATCGAAAGCCTACATCTGGAAGCTTCACCAAATTTATGAATTAGTATTGACTTAGATTTGACGCCAAAGAAATTATCCAAGCAATTCCCAACATTCTCTCGCGATTTCACTATTGCAAGAAGCAATCTGATTAAAAGAAATCTATTCATTTCGTATTTACTACACATATGCAGAATAGATAGAAATACTTTTAATCGGATTATCGTCAAAGTGAACTCGAACCCTTTTCGAACAAAATCGTCAAAGGTTATTTTTTTCTGTTCGCTTTTTTATTTTAACCACACCATTTGTTTGGCTTTTGTCAAATTAAATGACCGTCCTAAGTCGGTATCGTAATTGCACTACAATCAAATATTTTTGTAATGTGTTAGTATATTACTTATATTTATGTATTGTATAGCTCCATGGCGACTTCTGCCACATAACTGAGCCAGTAACTCCTCTTTTTTCTTTTATAATACTTGCCTTTATATCACTATTTTATTTTTACGCAAGATCGCATAAAACTAATAAGGAATATCGGCTCATGCAATAATTAGTATTGGGCATTTAAATTAGAATATTTAACTACGGTTTACATATTCGTATATAGTAGAGTCACCGCGGATTGCCGCAATCCTGCAGTGATTCACTGCGATCGTTGCTGTGATTTGCAGTGATTCCGCGTTAACAATAGGTCAGTTAAAGAGCAAAGATTGTGGTGATTGGTAGCCACGACTTAAAAAAAAACATCGCGGCGATGATATGACAACTGGACAATACTAGTAGCCGTTGTCTGTAGTCTGTAGTGTACCTGAAACCCACCCCCAAGTATGGGATGGTCCGCTTACTATAGTGTATGTAGGGATACATCATACCTTTTACAATAGTACATTGTACCCATCTACGGCACAATGAGTTATAACTTATGTAATGCCATCACACTTTTGATGGATAATATTTATGTGCAATTTTAAAAGCTCACTGTTTTTAATGATCAGGATATTTATGTTTGCAGATCGCTAAATTTCTTGGGGTCTTTTTCAAAATTCTATTCCAACATTGTTCACTGCCTTGTTTTTCAAGTTACATGTATTTTGAACTGCAGTGAAGAAGTTAAATCTTAAAACATATGTATATTAAAACAACAAAAATTGTATGTGCCTAAATTAGACACAATTTAATCAAGACTAGTAGAAGGAGTCTTTACCTTGAACATTATTTCAAAATATGAGTAAAATAGTACAAAACATAAAGTTTTCAACAATTGAAATTAAATGCCAGGAAAGAACTAGACTGCAGGATTTTACACCATTTACTCCAGAGCTCCTGAGGCCCAGAACCCCCCTCCCTCCCTTGTATGAGTTACCTCGCAGGTGGCAGAATTCTCCTATAAATTTTCATAGTTCTCCTGTTACTTCTATACTTAATGACATCCCTGTTTACATATATAATATACATGTACATTATAAGTGAAGTTGTAATATAAATGGACGAAGAAATTCAAGTAAATCACTGTAAAACTAAGGAGTATCTCCCTCATGCATAGCTCTGTCCTTAGATAGATTCTTTGGTTCACTTTTCGGTCGTTTTGGTTTCAACACAGCTCTTCAAATATTTATATATTTTGAGAATACCAATCATTTGGCCACGAGCATCACTGACGAGATATAAGTTGTCGAAATGTGCATATGGTGCACTAAATTAAAAGGTATATATGTTCTATATTTATTATAACCACTAGGTCGGTGTCACTGCTGGCGGACTGATAGTCCCCGAGGGCATCATACGTCTAGTTTTCAGTGCTTTTGTACTGACATGAAATATATACTTCAAATTTTCAGTCATCAAATTAAGTAAATCACTCTAAAACTAAGGAGTATCTCCCTCATGCATAGCTCTGTCCTTAGATAGATTCTTTGGTTCAATTTTTGGTCGTTTTGGTTTCAACACAGCTCTTCAAATATTTATATATTTTGAGAATTCCAATCATTTGGCCACGAGCATCACTGAATAGACATAAGTTGTCGGAATGCGCATATGGTGCACTAAATTAAAAGGTATATATGTTCTATAATTATTAAATTCCTTGAAAATACAAAACTAGTATATAGTCATTCACGGATACCTCTCAATCAAAGGTGAGAGCATGTGCAATGGAAGCTTGGAGACAAGGGTTTTTTCGTCACTCATGTGTTTGTATTATATTGTTTTGATTTGATTGAGACAGCATTCATGTGCTCACGAATAGGTATAATTAATTGTTGAGAGAAATAGGAAATAGAGGGTGACATATCATCTACAAAGTATTAAGACAGTCAAGTCTGATACAAGAATCCTAATTGTAACAAATGAACCTCTTGCCAAATAGTGTGATTCACACTCACTGTTTCGCATTTTCATTAATTTGACGTTTCGTATAATCACGTCTAAGATCACGTCTTTCACTGAAGGAAAATATTGTCGATATATCCAAATCGAAAGTAGTTCCATGTACCTTTGTTGATAATGTATTTCGAATGATTGGTGTCGCATTTAATATCTACACGTCATTTTAACAATGGAACGTTTATCGAAATGCCAAACTCCATTACTATTCATTGGGCACTTTTATTTGTTTGACGCGCCCTACATTAGCAAACTTTTATGATTACGTCACTTTTATGGCGATTTTACATTTAAGCAGAGGTGAAAGGGTGGAAGTCAATGATTTTGCTTTTGTCTCTCTTAACAATGGTAAAGTAATACATCATATTTCATTAATTGTGATGGATAAGTGGGAATAAGTAATCCATCAACTTTATTCATTGAATTTTCTCCTGTACACTAGTGCTTTATAACACAACAACGGCACGATACAATACTAATGAAGTGTATACAACACTGAAATGTGGGTCATTTTTCTGTTGTGTTTTGTTTTTGGTATTTTATTTTATTTTAGTTTTTTGCGATACTCTTGATGATTGACAATGGGTTATTTTAATGTACCTGTAAGAAGCATAGACGAGTCAAGGTGCATGGCAGGAGGAAGAGTATGCATTCTCAGCGTAGGTGTCCAAAACAAAATCTCAATTATAAGGATAGAACACGTGAAACAAATGACAGTAAACGCTGTTCATAAAGTATGAGGGTTTTATAAACTTTAAATTCTAAAGAAAACTTAATGTCAAATAATGAAAGTAGAGTTTAAACAATATAAATGTAGTTTTGCTGGCTTTGGCAAGAACATTTGCCAACAGGAAATGTGATGAAACCAGGGGTCCAAAAGGAGAGAGCGTCTCCTGCTGGCACGTTTAACTCACTGACAGTGCTCCACAGACGGCCTGCAATGTGGCCTTCAGAACAGAATAAAAAAAGTACGCTCTATCAATATAAGTTGTGAAAATTACACGCAACAGCCAGACAAGGGCTAGGGTGTGTTTTTACCCAGACAGTGATATGGAAGTATATATCATTATATTTGTCAGAAAAGGAGGTATGTAACTAACTATCTCTACCGATATAGTAGAAGTTTAGCTATGAATCAGATCAGGTTCAGTGGGATATCTATGGTCAAAGTAATGTTTGAAATTCTGCATTATTTCTAGGAAGATTTCTCCTTTAAAAAAAAAAAAAAAAGGCGTTTGCTGAATAAATTTTGACTCGTGTGCGTTCAAAAAGAAGTCAGACATCTGGTACCCATCGAACTCAGAATACTACAATAGAAAACTGTTATTGTATAAACAACAAAAAATGCCTACCACAAACATCAGCATCTTAACGATATTGAATTCAGTGAATTTGTTCGAATTGGAGTGTCCTTTCACAAGATACGTAAATTCACAGCCTACAACGAGATATCTATCAAATATAGATTCCTAGATATTCTAATTATTCCTTGGAATTCTTAAAGATCCACATAAAACTGTAAAGTACACAAGTTATTATATTACATTCCAATAGTAGTGTCGATTTAGATCCGCCAACTGACAATTAATCTGTATGATTAAGCAATCTATAGTTACACATTTATATTCACAAGATACTGGTCAAGAGAGAATTTGACCAGTCAACACGGAATGCTTACTTATCCATGGTACCTGATCCCACCCTTGATTCATTCGGGGATTCGTGATATCCTATATCTACCTTGTTTGAGTCAGCACGGAATGCTTACTTATCCATGGTACCTGATCCCACCCTTGGTTCATTCGAGGATTCGTGATATCCTATATCTACCTTTTTTGAGTGGAATCGATGTGTTATATTTGCTACCGCTCAATGTCTTAGCACTTAGCACTATACTTGATAACTAAATTACTTGGCTTTGAAATTTTAATAATATGTGTAGGTATTAAATATTCATTTACATGTATTTTTTATATGAGAGGGAATAGGAGTTTAGACTTGAAGATATGACCGAGTCCAACACGACAACATATAAAAAAGAAAATAGACAAAGGCAAACATTTTCGTCAGAACACAGTGTAGTAGCAGTTATGATCGTGAAAGGGACACTATCGTCACTGTCAAAGCATACATATGTAGGTGAAACTATGTGCATATTTATAATTTGATATAGACTTACATGAAATATATTAGTGATTATAACCGCAGCACAATCAAATATTTTTGTAATTTTGTCGTTTTTCCGTATATGTCTTACTATTATTATGTTTTGTGTGCATGTCCTTGGTGATAAGTGCCATACAGCTCTGTCAGGCGTCTTCTGTTTTCTCTCTCATACATTTCAAATATTCATATATTTGAGTTTGTCGCATATTACACCCATAAATGTGCTCCAATCAGATTTAAAATAGCATGCAAGAATGATTCATATTTATCCTCATCATTATCAAATCCAAATGAGGCTTTGGTTTAATGAATTATATGTAAGCTTATAAATGCCAGATGATTACAAAGTTTAACCGATAATGATATTTGTTGCCCACATTTCCCATGATAACATTGTCAGATCAAAGTTACAATCAATTAATTTGTTGATTGGTTGATTATTGTTTTACGTCACTTCACGATTATTCCACGTATATTCTGATGGCATCTGCCTAATGCATTGGATAGAAATTTAGACCTTTGCAACGGACCCACCCGAAGCAGTGAGGGATCTTTCACGTGCCACGCCTACCAAGACACGGGGCCTCGGTTTATACTGTCTCATCCGAAAGACAGAACACCGGCTTTCAATTTATTTGTAATATATATTTATAAATGTGTACAAGGTTAACTGATGAATTATTTGATGTGTTTATTTGGTTTGTTGTTTGAGTGGTGTGTGACGTCGCTTTCAACAAAGTTTTAGTGCTATGGCGACAAGACTGTAGGAGGTTACTGGCCACTTAAAGATGGTGGTGTGATCCGGGAATCGAACCCGGATGGTCGAATCACTCAACCATTACCCCAAGCCTGCTCCTATGAAATATGTATAGCTAATACACAATTTATTATGTTTAAATAGAGTAAATATATGTTATTCAAGTTATTTAAATGTATGAATGAAATACAGATTCCCCCCCGCAAAGTGACAGTAATAACGGTTGCCAACAGAAAAGAATACGAAAATGTTACTTTGATAAAGATCCTTTGTTAAAAATATTGATTGTTTGGTATCATTAGATTAAGTGCTGAGTAGAAAGATGGGCCGGTAAATCGGTTAACCATACCCATGAATAGACGACTTTCACTTCAGTTGACCGTCCTAAATATTACAATCATGTGTTTTATGATGTGTTTTATATGCTTACTCTTATTTTCTCAGCAGCTGAATCAGAGTTTTTCTTATGTCTATATACATTATAATTCTAGGATATTCCAATACTCTTCCATAAATATGATAGGACATGGAGTACGTATTTTTATGATATGTTTTTAAAATGTAAATTGTATATTTAAGACCAAGTTCGTATCAATCTGAGTAACGTAACCATTTTTGTATATTTTTGTTTCAATTTTTGCATATTAATTTGGTGATTTTGCATATATTTATTTTAAAAGATTTCAATTCCATTTCTTTTCCCAATTTACTATTATCATTATTATTATAATTATCGTTGCTAGTATCATCATTATCGTCATTATTATTATTTTTATGGAAAAGTATGGTATGTTTTTTATCACCCAAAGGGGCAGACTTAGTGTATTGGTTAAGCGCTTTGCTTGTGGCGCCGACGATTCGGGTTCGATTCGCGGGTTGCGCCACTATGTTTAAGGAGTTGGTTACCTCCTGTTTCCATGTCGCCATATTACTGAAAAATTGAAAGCGACGTAAAAAAAACAATCAACCAACTAATTTATCACCCAAAGCATAATTTGAAACAATCCTTTATTTTGTATGTTTAAAGTGTATAATGCATATGTTCCATGAATGAATTTGTGTGGTGTATGTATATGCATGTTAGTAGGAATCACAATTCTTTACTAGTACTCTAAGTGTTCCCTGGCATAAGCCGGGCACCTGGTCTCACCTCGATTTTATTTGGGTTCGTATTTGCCTGAATATGACACTATTCACGATATTGTCCTTTTATTCCATGGACTATGAGATATGGTTTACTCTTGGGTACATCTTCGTTTTTTACTTCTTCATATTATTTTGTACGTTACGCTATTCATAGAAGTATATTGATTGTTAAAATTATATTGCACACAGACATCTTGATGTAATAACTGAATAAAACATTATTAAATTAAAAACATCATGAAGTATTATTTTTCTATGAATAACACAATACAACATTTAAGTTAACCATCATTTTGCTGTATCGACGGCGATTTACCATAGCATTTACGTGTATATCTACATATTCATGTCCGAATCTGATTACTGATGCGTAGTATAAAGAACCAAATCGGTATTCCGGATATAATATCACAAAGGGAGTTCTATTTCAAAAGATGTTTTATGAAATTGGGTGTGTTTTTCCCTAAGGAGTACTTGACTTAAGTGTTAGTATACTCATTTTTCTGATGCTGTGAAGCTGTGGTTATTACTAATTTTTACACAGTCATGTCATGGATATAGTGTTTAGATGTTTTTGTCGTCTGTATATTTCGAGCATCAATAGCGGGCATGGCAAGCCATACAGGAGACGTGTATTCCTCCCGGACACCTTGATTTTCAGTTGTCTATGACAATGCACTGCGGTACATTGTTATGACACTAGTGTCTTTCTTGCTGTCGTACTATATATTACATACTCTTTGGGATGTAAAATCACACAACACATGTCATACAACATAATAAATTAAAATTTTATTTTAATCTTATATTTCTGTATGGTCTGATATCACTAAATGCATTCTCATGCAGATACATATAAACGAATACAAAAATGTAACCCTGATAGGTTTTGAACAAGAGTCATTATGCTAAGCAATGTCAATTACGTCATTGTGTAAAATAATAAAAGGTTTATGTCTGTTAGAATAAGAGGACAATGTAAAACCATAGCATAACAGAAAATTAAATACTGTTGATAATATCACATTCCCGATATTTTTATTCGATATTATTATATTATTTTACACCATACAAAAGTTGGTTGGTTGGTTGATTGGTGTTTTACGTCGCTTTCAACAATATTTAAGTTATATCGCGACATGGAAGCAGGAGGTTACCAACCTCTTAAACATAGTGGCGCAACCCGGGAATCGAACCCGGATCGTCGGCGCCGCAAGCCAAGCGCTTAACCACTACACCACGCCTGCCCCCGCCATACAAAAGAACAGGTTGTTTGAATATATTGAGTAATGTTGTATCATAGATATTTAATGTACCGGAAATGATACTAGTATCCAAACTAATGGTACTAACAAGGGAATCTGTGTTTATAAATATACACATTGCATCATTAAATTTCAATTTAAAATTAATGAATTGAACAAAAATATGTCTATTGTCTTAGTATGACACGCAGTTGGATATCGACAATACGATGAGTAAGTAATCTAGAAAGGAGTTTGCTCTTTTAATATTTACACTTTCCATTTCCAAAGTTTGGGTCTTCACCATTACTGAAGAGACAAAAGTTATCGAAATGCGCATAAAAGAGAAAACTGAAGACTTTTGACAAAGCTGTATGACAAACATCATCAAGGACATGCACACAAAATGTCTACACGTATGTGTGTTTTGATATCTATTTTTGTAATTGTTTTTGAAATGAACCCCTTGTCAAAGAAAAATCCTGATGTTTTAAGTCGTCTAGTCTACTATAGTAAATCGTCTAGTCGACAGTTTACGATGCGCTGATAAAAATTTAGGTGTCGGTGGAATGTTTGATATATTTATAAATTCGTCATAAGCTTCTTATGGAATGCTTCATGGTTGAAACATGTATTGTGCATATATTGTGTATATGATTTTTTGCGTACATTCAACTGAAAGTGAAATGCTTACGTATCAAGCAGTAGTCATTAATAAGAATCTCTTTTAAGAGAGAGAGAGAGAGAGATGTTTGCTGTCATGGATTCCTGGATATACCAGAGATGGGGCCAGCTGCCATGGATGAGTAAGCATTTTTTGCTGACCGATCACACCCTCTGATGCCATTATGCGAGACTACAATTAAATTAAATCTGCGAAGTGTGGACTTCAAACGAGCTTATTTTTGTCTCAGTGTTAAAGTATTGTCGTATTTTGTATTTTTACAAAATCAAAGATTTTAGTTTTAATATAACATATACCATCAATATATCTGAACATTAAATTAAGAAAAAAAAAAGACAATTGTAGTTTAAGGTGAATCACATTTATCATAAATGCAGCTTCGCACGCATAAAGGCGTAAATCAGCTGATACAGGTACACAGTTATTGCCTATAGAAACAAATACTCTTTATATATTATCGAAAATTTCATCTCCAGAGCACTTACACTACGAATCATTGTCATGTTTAACAAAAAATGTGTCCTGATACTAACATATCTGCGACAACTTTTCTTGGTGAAGAAGCAGTTATTAATGATGCTAAAGAGTCTGAAAGAGGGATAGTAAGGAAAAGAGCAGAAAACCCATAAGACTTTTATTGTTTTGCAGTTGACAAATTCTTAGACATCAAGTTCTCTAAAACGTCTTTGGGTTTTTCAAATATCTAAAAGTGATTAACGTCTCGAGAAGATAATGTCCGAGTAAAGGTGAATCTTCCCGTAAATCCTAGATAATGTTTTAGTCAGGAAGGTTGATAGGGGTTTGCGGAAGCCTTTACTGAATTCTGCAAAACATCATTATTTGTTTGGATATATAAGATCCATTATCACATGTGATAAATAAGAATATTTCTAGTTAGACTGTATGCCAAAAAATGAATTTTATGTAGGCCTAATCTATACAAAAGTATGACCTCCATGCGATTTTTCTTACATTGACCCGTGATTGTATGTACAGTTCAATATTAGGAAATAATTAAGAAAAAAAAAATTCTGACTTTTCAATGTTGTATTTTCTCCTAATATATGTAAACATTCAAGACTGTGCATTAATAAAAGGACAAGCCTCTCCCAAAGCGTACAAGTTTTGTTCATGGGAAATGTGTTTGTTGAATATAAAATCATATCGGACGTTCGCTTGGCATGAGCAAGTACCCAGACCTATTATTGATAAGATGACTGCCATTTACATCCATTTACACTTTACTCTCTTCTCGTATGATATCAATAACATACGTCCTGTCTGGCAGTGATTTATTCTTAGTTGTTCTGGTAAATTATTGAACTAGCGTTCACGGGAAACTATAATTTGATATGATTCACACTAATTACACAGGGCCGTGAGCTATATATTCCACTTTTCGCAAAAATCTGTATATATTCATTATAAGAATCAACGAAAACTGAAATATGTAGGTCCCAACTGCTTGAAAAGAATGCATTATTTGCCAGATGCATTGCAGTGATCTATTACGTAACAATGTTTCACAAAGGAGAGTTTTTTTCTACTTAGCCATTCCTGCGTATACCCTTAAGCAGATCCTTATTGCAACCCTTATTAAAAGGATTTCAGAAATTGATATCTGCCAATTGACCAATTGCAGTCTTTAACCCACCTAATATAGAATCTATGTCATGTTTGTTTACATCGAGTCTGTGACGTTATGACGTCACATCGTCTATGATGCCATTGCTGTTCATGTTGCTTTATTACATAAAAACTCACAAGTATTAACAGGTTATCGGTGGGATAAGTTCGCTATGGAGTCATGTGTAGGGATGATGCATGTGTAGGGATGATGCATGTGTAGGGATGATGCATGTGTAGGGATGAGTCATGTGTAGGGATGATGCATGTGTAGGGATGATGCATGTGTAGGGATGATGCATGTGTAGGGATGATGCATGTGTAGGGATGATGCATGTGTAGGGATGATGCATGTGTAGGGATGATGCATGTGTAGGGATGATGCATGTGTAGGGATGATGCATGTGTAGGGATGATGCATTTGCCTCGCCTAATACAAGTTTATGCACCAGATATTACGCCGTATCTCCCCTGCAGATAACTCAGATTATTCCATAGACTTCGAGATGTGGTCAACCCTTCGACACTTCATCGTAATTTACTTTAGAGAAACAATTGATGTACTGTCAGTTCAGAAACCCAGGTTTGTCGGAAATTGCTTTTGTATAAATTACAATAAAGAAAGATTTTAAAATTGAATATTTGTAGCTATCTATGTAAATCACACTCAACAAAGTGGCCGATGTTCGGAGGTAATAAAACATGGAGTTATGCATATTCCCGATAGATTGTATATCTTCTTAGATTGGATAAAATTACATGCATTGTCATAATCCCGTTCACGGAAAAAATGCTAGATTTGATTGTCCTTAAAAAAGAATATGTAAAAGACTTTACTTGGCAAATTCAGAACTCTCCATAGGTCAAACAATTTTTTAAAATGATCATTCGGATGTCCGGTCGCAGGGATTTCATTGAATCATGTTTTTGTGTTTTAAGACTAACCCATTGTACATTACTTTCATGTCGTACATTTACAACTTTTAGGTGTGGAGCTCGTTAAAAAGAGTATATGACCGGAGTGTTATAGTATATCTCTTTTACTTTTCTGTCTCTGAGACACGTTCTATAATGCGTTAGTCAACACTTAGTTAATGAATTTTTAGATATGATATTTTCTTATCTTTGTATGTTTTAGACAGAACGGTGTTGCTATTAAGAACAGGAAAGTTGGTAATACTAAAATTCAAATCGTCGTGCCTTTCATAAAGACAAGTATACAAAGAACATTCACCATTAATTTATAGAGTATACTGTGGTACCTATTCAAAAGTACTCTTAGTTTTAATTTTATACCGAGTAAATTTCGATAGATGATGTTAAGGTTGTCCTTTTGTCTGGATTGGTGACTACAAAACGTCATCGATGTGTTTGTTTGTATACTTGAATCGAGATGCGTAGTTCTCTCTGTATGACACTATATAAAATATGCCTTGTATGGGTAATGAGTATAGAAAATATTGGCCAGAAGTTGAGCGCAGTTAATATCTAATGCCAGATATCCAATACCAGAATGCCAATACCACCAATGTATATTTCCGTCTGTATTTATTGGAACGCGCCACATGTGTCCCTGTGACACCCCAGTCGTTAAATGTTGTCCTCACGATTATTTTATTTTGTTTTATTTTCATGTAATATTAATTGTAGCCATAGTGTGTTTGTGAATACTCAATATGCTAAAATTGTCACAATTCTTGGACACTCCGTTTTAGTTGAGAATTCTGATATTTATGATTAAACCTGCATTTGGAAAAGCAATTGCAGTGGCATCCCGAAAATTAATGATAACTTTAACACGTTGGATTGATATTGCACGCATACGGGATGGGCGTAATGCATTGAAAATAGTAAGATAAAGTTGAATGTTTTACATTTGATTTCATATTAAGCTTAGCCCCACAGGGTGTTTTATTCAGAAATGTCAACCTAATGATTTAACCTCTCTTAATTTGTATATTTAACTTTGTCACTGTAATGTATATTTGTTCCACTACAAATAAATATTGAAATTAATGAATTAATATAAGGTTCGGGTTGTTTTCTGATCCCTGAAACTTTATGTACCATTGTATAAACGTCATAATTATGTGTATACTTATTAATTAATACAGTTTAAACTGAAAGTAAACATTGAAATTATAACGTAAGACTCCTAACTATAGTCTCGGACTAACAGAAAAGAACTACATATGCCACCAAGCACATGTTGCTATACCAGTACATTACCACTTCCTCCATCTTTCCATTCCCGAGAAGCCGGTGTGGCCTAGTGGTATCGCGTCGGACTCCTGATCGGGAGGCCGGGGTTCGAGTCCCGCTCTGGTCATGCCCGTGTCATGTCTTTCGGATGAGACAGTAAAAACCGAGGCCCCGTGTCGTGGTATGCATGGCACGTTAAAGATCCCTCACTGCTTCGGGTGGGTCTATTGCAAAGGTCAAAATTTGTATGCCCCACATCAGGCAGATGCCGTCGCCATATACGTGAAATATTCGTGGTGTGACGTTAAACAAAAAATCAATCAATCAATTCCATTCCCGAGTGTTGAGGGTTTTGTGTATATTTAGATATGCTGTAATTTAATTATTAAAATCCTTTTACTCCCTAGCCTTTCTCCCCTCTTGGAGCCCGTTTCAGCAAAGGATAAGTTTGGTGTCAATACCCGACTAGAGTATATTTCCAACTATTCTGCGTTTCATTAAACTAAGTTGTTACCACTATTAAGTTTGACGTACATTATAGTAATGACTTCTAGTACGCTTTATTGTTTCCAGTTAAAGAATAGCAAAGCATATTATCGTCATTAAATCGGAAACAACATTTGCCCTGTGTTGTTTCTTTTTCAGGGGATTTTGAAAAGGTATAAGTCATTAATGACATTATTTTACTTTCGTTTGAATAAGAATCATTGGTAGGAGGGAAGTGGGTAAATTGTCTTTTCTATTAAAGTCCAGCAAAGCACCGTTTTATATAGACGCGTTTTATCTTATCGGGTTAGTTTCTTCTCTTTTTTTTCTTGATGTGTTGGTGCTTACGATTTCATTCCTTAACTACATCTTTATAAGCGAATCATGTGAAATGTATATCATTCTCGTGTTGCAAAAATACATATTTTAACTGTTATACATCTGTAAGATGTATATCTAAAAGCAGCTGACTCAGTCGTATGACAGAAATCATCACAAAATGCACTTTTAATAATGTTATAATTTGAAAAACAAATCAAAACAAAGTATAAAAACACCACAAAAACATTCAATTAAAGAAAATTTACGATATCGACTTCAGACAGCCAATAGATATAACAGTAGTCAAGCAATTGTTGTGGTCAACTGGTGTATGGGCCCTCCTTCCCACTTACCACAAAAGCAGTATAATCAAAGGATACACACACTTTAAAGTATATAAATAATCCTCGACATTGAGTCTTTTCGTTAAATAGAGTTACGTCCCTTTTGGGACGGTACCTGATGTTAAACAATTATGACGTCATCAAAACGTCATTTGGGGACTATCATTTCCCTGAATTTTTGATCAGTTTCCATAGAATTTAATGACGTCAGATACCGTCCCAAATGGGAAGTAACTCTGTATAACAAAAAGACCGAATGAAAAGCAAAGATCAACAACTTTCCCAAGTTCAGAATTGACAGGTCATAAAAATATAAATACGTATAGTATTGTAATGTAGAGTATGGCCAAGATATTAAAACTATATAAATAGCCATCAACATGAATACACCGTGCTTGACCGATTGGGAAGTGAGCTCAAATCCTTGCTCTGTAGGGGTCCTGACTAACGGTCAGAGGGGATGAGTTTGTATGTCTGTAGAAGGGCCCAAATACTAGAATAATTGTCTTTTTGACAATGTCGGTGTCATGTTGTCGAAGGTTTAACTATTTTAAACTCCATGGGGAAAGACTATAGAAACCGCCGACACTTCTAAGTATGTACACAATATCACCATAGAAATTGGGAGTGGAAATTCTATTGGATACAAATTCTTGAAAAGTAATATTTCCAAATTTTGATAAATGTTCTGAATTAAATCTAAAACATTTCCATTTCCCCCTAAATTTATGATATCTGTGACCCTGAGGTGAAAGATTCAAAGATATTTGTATGAAAGTTCAAACGTTATTGTAGGATCTGGCAAATCGTATCAACTGAAATGTATAAGTACTGTGTAGTTGGATTCTAGAGACATCACCATGCACATAAAGGAAATTTACATTTACAATTGGAAATCCAAAATCGTCACGTTTATCGTATAATTTGTAAAAACATTATTGGTAATTATCTGAATGTTTAGGTCCAAGAAATGTGTTTCACAATACCTGCCTTATTTAATTAAAGTTCTCATTGTTATATGTCTGTAATATATCATTAAAACTCAGAGTATCGATAAATAAGTTTTCGTCAAGATACCTAGATGTATTATTTGATATGTCAACAAGGTCCAAACGTTTAGAATTTTGAATAGAATATAACAGTATAAATGCGAATCTAATGTGTATTTTTATATATTTTTTTCATGTGTATTACAAAAAGATGTGCCCAGGTATTACCCACAGGAATCCCATTATCAGCTGATAAGTCTTGCCATTAAATTGCAAATAAATATTATCCTTCAAAAAGTCGATCGCCTTACATAATTCAATGCAAGTCTAATATTTATATGAAGTGTATTATTTCTTGGGAAAACATCCCAAGTTATTCGAATGGCAGAGGTATGTTTTAGATTCTGTGCTTAAACACCAGGGTATGAGAGACAACGTAATTTTAATTAAATCATGTGGAAGATAGGTAAACAAAGTAGAAAAATCAAATGCAGATGTTTCAAAGAAATAAAATATACTTTATGCAAACATTTCCGATGTGTAAATTAGGTCTAATCGCTATTCAGTCCTTCATGCACGCACATACTTATGCGGATTTAACATATTTCGTTGAGCTAAGAATCTACATAAGTCAACGTATGTCATTAAAATTTCATGATATTAGGTTAGTCGAAAATTTAGACTTGTTGACGAAACGGGTTCCTGTGCTTTTAAGATCGCACCTTTTTGGTATTTTAATTCCATGATATTTGATTATACTTGTCTTGGCTTGGATCAATTTTTAAGCAAAGCCAATGGAAAACTATTAACAATTTGTTTTATTTTTTCCCCTAATGATTATGTTAATTTCAGTGCCTATTGATTTTTGTTTTGTTTTGGATATACATGTATGTTATGTTTTTATGTCACTTATCTTCGTAAAAACAACATAACCGCTTATCACATTTATCTAACTTATATGGCCGTGAGTTAGGAATAACTGTACGACACTTTGATGAAACCAGAAGTAAAAGAGAATACAGAAAACAACAGATCTCGCTGTATGATACAAATCACCAAGGATGTACAAAAACGCAAGATTTAAAGTCAAATAAACACAGAAAACGTCATTACCGAAATATTTGATTGGATAACAGTTACGATACCGACTTAGGACGGTCATTTAGAATAACAAACGTCACTAAAATGGTTTAATTTTGAAGTTGCAAGTGTCACAGAGTGAACGTTCCCCATTAGCCAGACTTCCCCCCCGGCGGTCACACTCTAGAGTGAGACTTCTTTCCGGCGGTCCTATTCTAGAATGAGACTTCCTACGGGGGAATCTGACTGTAAAGCAAGACTTCCCTCGGGGAAGGCTGGCTCTAAAACAGAAACCTCCACCTGTAGAAGTCTTACTATACAGCTAGCTATAGAGTGAGTGTTCCCCATTGCCAGACTTTCCCCCGGAAACAATATATTACGTCTTGTCCATGACATACTTTGTTGTATTAGCAACTCCGCTACGTAGTGGTCACTTTTTTCACTATTAACAGTGTCAGGATTGATATGGTAACACCCCACTTTAGAAGCTTTTATTGTCGTATTGGAATGACCTAATGGAGCATACCTCTGAGGCCTAGTGGTCGAGCGCTGACCGCAGGATCGGAAGGTCGCGGGTTCGAGCCATTCTCAGGTCATGCCGGTGTCTGTCTTTCGGATGAGACAGTACAAACCGATGCCTGGTGTCACGTCAGACGGGGCACGCAAAAGATCCCTCACTGCTTCGGGTGAGTCCGTTGCAAAGGTTTAAATTTGTGTATTCTGCATTAGTCAGATACCGTCACGTGTAATGATCGAGGTGTCACTGCCTGACGTTAAACAATAAGCAAACCTCTCTATTTAAGTAATGACGAGTCCATATATGGGTTATGCCAAGATAACAGCCAAGGGCACCAGCCTGTCACCACGGGTGCAAATGTAGTCATAAAGCAAGGAACACATTAAATCAGGTAAACCTATTTTCATACCCCCGGATCGAAAGATCGGTGGCATATTGTGTTTGTCTTATCTGTTTTGTTTATTTGCCTGTCGGTTTGTTTGTCTGTTGTCAACTTCAACCTTTGCCATAACTTTTGAACCGTGAGAAATAGAAACTTCATATTTGGCATGCAAACTCTACAAATAAGTCCCTTTCAAATGACACCAAGGTCGATGACCTTGGAGTTTAGCATACTTTTAAAGAAATTAAACCTTCATCATAACGTTTGAATGACAGGTAATTAATGTGAATGATATCAAGATCAAACGTGTGGTCTGGAGACAATTGTGGTTGGTGGACCACATTTGTATTTATCAATGTTATTGATGATCGGTAGACCACATATGTATTTATCAATGCTATTTATTAGACATCTACATAAAAGTTTGGGATGGGTATATAGGAATCTTCTACAAGTTTGGAAACACCGTGTGTCTGTCCACCTATCTGTCTGTCCGTCTGTTTATATCTTTGATGTCTCCGTTGAACTGAACAAATCGAGTCCGGGCCATAACTTCTTTATGCATAATGATTATACTTTATAAGTATGCATTTGTTATCCATGGTCCAAGAGTGTGTCAGGAAATTGAATCAATGTAATATCTGTTAGGTCAATGTCATACTGCACATATTGTCAAAATTCTTGCCTGTAATTTTACAATTATAACTTATATTCGGTTATCACTTCACATAATTATTATCAATGACCCAAGGATACATGGATATATCTCGATATTTAACCTAACCAAGGTCTTATCTCGTAGGTCAAGTGTACAGTGCACACAAAGTCGATGTCTGTGTCTGAGCCAGAATTTTACAATAATAACTTGGACTTAGGTAATATTACACAAGATTATTATCCTTGACGCAACGGTGTGTCATGATCTTAATCCAAGGTTTAATACCGGTATCTGTACGGTCAGCTTCTTAAATTCGTGTCTACGAGGTGACTACTTTTTCTATTGACTGGGATCAGGATAGTATTTCACGTGATTGACTTTGTTGTGCATGCGTACATGAGTGGGAAATGGCTTTGATGTTATATATTTAAAGTAAAGGTCGTAGCTGTAATTGTAAATTTATGGTTGAGCTTTCAGTTCGCTGCTTCGTTCGATCTAGATAAAATTTAACAAAACTGTTGTTTATACCACAGGATATATTATATATCTAAAGTCAAGGTCGTAGTTGTAATTGTAAATTTATGTTTGAGCTTTCAGTTTCGCTGCTTCGTTCGATCTACATAAAATTTCACACAACTGTTGTTGATACCGCAGGGATCAAGACCTTACCCAAGGTTGTATATAAGTCAAAGTCACAGTGCATGCCATGGTCAAAATTGTTTCATCATAACATTGACTTTTTGTATCCTGATACTTTACTCATTTAATTATGATCCTGTGACATTGAAGATTATGTGATGTATCAAAGGTCAATTCACTAAATTTCTCAGTGCAACCTACAGCTAATACTTTGGGTATCACTAGCTGCAATATTTAGTGTTGATACAGCGACGGAGTATTTATTCCTGTTATAATTCTAGTAGATATAAAGAATTACTTTGACAGCAATGAAAAGATACACAAGTATATTTTTGTTCGTTATTATTTTACTTCATTTTTTATGATTAGTTCACTGTTTAGGCCTGTCGATTATTTCATCATTATTGAACATTTATATTACTGAATAGTTTAAAAAAAATTGTTGTCCAATCACAGACGGCGTTTGCGTGAATAGCGTCAAAACAAAAGTTCCCTACGCTGGGAAGAAGAAGATTCTCCTTAACATTGACGCCATCAAGGTGTTTATTGCCCTTAGAGGGTATTATTCCACTCCACAATAAGGACCTGTCTGAGTTCAGCGACGTAATATGGTACGTTGACGCACTTCTAACCATTCTGTCCCGCTTGTCCCACAAATGCTCTATTATGTACAATTCTTGACTGTATGGTGGCCAATCAAGTACTGAGACGTTGTTTTGAGTAAGAATTGGGCTTTGTGTTGCCCTGCATGCTGCAGCGTTACATTTGGAGTTTACATGTACGTTGATGTAATTTCCTATACATTTAATTTCATTAACACTTTGATTCACATGTTTACTTTTAAAGTTTGCGGTCAAACTCTGGGTTAAACAGTTATAATAAATATAGAACATATATACCTTATAATTTAGTGCACCAAATGCGCATTTCGACAACTTATGTCTCTTCAGTGATGCTCGTGGCCAAATGATTGGAATTCTCAAAATATGTAAATATTTGAAGAGTAGTATTGAAACCAAAATGACCGAAAAGTGAACCAAAGAATCTCTCTAAGGACAGAGCTATGCATGAGGAAAATACTCCTTAGTTTTAGAGTGTTTTATTTAATTTGATGACTGAAAATTTGAAGTATATATTTCATGTCAGTACAAAAGCACTGAAAACTAGACTTATGATAACTCAGACAATGTCTGGAAGAGACAGATGGAAATACGGAGAGCAAGACGATCACGTGAGACAGGATCACCAGTAACTGATTGCTGGAGCTATCAGTAAAATATAGATCGCTACGACAGAAAAGAAAAAAGACATCTTACTCAGCCGTATGACAAAATCCACTATAGGCGAGCAAGCAAAAATATAGACATAAAAACATCACATAAAAGCTTAATAGTAATGCGGTAGAGGCACCGACATAGACGGAAAGAGACCTGAATTAAGGAGGGGAAGCTGATCCGCAGAGTTTCACTGCAGTGATATAATATTGGGATTGATTCTCACTCACAATATGGCAGACAAAAACTGGTACTAGAGTAAGTCTTTCTCCCTAAGGGGGAAGGACACTCTAGAGTAGAACCGCCCTGGGAAGTCTCACTCAAAATTATGCAGTGGGGAAGGTTGACTTTAGAGTTAGCCTTCCCCTCATGGGGGAAGGTTCACTCTAGTGTAGGGCCGCCGGCTGGAAGTCTGGCTATAAGGAAAGGCTCACTCTATAACACTGGCAGATTATTTCTCTTAAACATCATTTGTTTTCTTTGAGTCAGATAGTTTCGTAAAAGCGATATGACCGCTTATCATATTTGGCTCAATGATATAGCTTTATGTTGGGGAAAGCAAGTCAGTAGCTAGGCTGTCCCCTTTATTATCGATATGTTTATATACTCAGGGACTTTAAAAACGCCTCTCTAATATCATTATAGTTTAATCAACAACTAGGGTAAATAATTGCATCAAACGTGATTTATTTCGAAAATTTGTATTATATTTGACAATATGATTGATACTATCACACGTTTCTTTTAAAATCAATATCGAAGAAGTACCAAACCGTTAATCATTCTCAAAGTCCAAGGACATACAAAATGATTTGATTTCATTAGTTATGTATACCACGTCCAAAATTTCATGTGTTTTGTTTAGTAACGAGTATGCACCTATTTGCTTTAACGCACACACGCAATCTTGACCGCATGGATTGACATAAAGTTCGAATATTATTCCACTCTTTTTGAAGAGCACGTGCCAACTCATACACGGTTCTTGGTTGACGGTGACGTTTACGTAAGCGTCTCCCTAACTTATCCCACATGTGCTCTATAGGATTGAGGTCGGGTGAACGTGCTGGGAAATCCATTACATTAATTCCGTGAAAGTTTAAGGTGACTCTACCAGTGTGCGGACGTGCATTGTCTTGTTGAAACGTCAACGGATTGTTGACAGTTTGAAGACGTTGAATTAATAGAAGGAGCTCAGGCTGTAAAACGTCATCAATGTAGCGCCTCGCAGTAAAAGTGTTCCTCAAAATAACCAGTGATGACTTGAAATGTTGATTGATGGCTCCCCAAAACAATGCAATGACGCCACCACCGTAAAATTTGTCACGCTCAATTATGCAGTTTGCGGCAAAACGTTCATTGCGTCTCCTATAAATGCACTGTCTTCCGAAAGTCATGGAAAATTGAATCTTGATTCTTCGCTGAACACTACCTCATGCCAATTATGTCGATTAGCAAGCATGTTCCGGGACCAGATTGGACGATTTCTTCGTTGGCGAGAAATTAGGATCAAGCCTTTCAATGGGCGACGGCATAGCAAACCTTGCTCTTTCAATCGTCGGCATACTGTCCTGGGGTGGATTTGCCTACCGTGACGACCTATCACATCTCTTAACGTGCTTACGGCTGTCGCAAACCTGTCACGTAGATGACGTTGCCTTATGAAAACGTCTTGACGTCTTGTCATTACGCGTGGCTGACCACTTCGAGGACGATCCTCAACACTTCCTGATGTCCGATACCTCCGTACAAGTATCGTGATTGTAGACAAATGGACGTTGAAGCGTCCTGCGATGATACCTTGATTTACGCCGGCGTCTACAGGGCCAAGAACAACAAACCCCTGTTGCTCAGACAGTCTCGGCATTTCACGCGTTAGTTTTAATGAAGCAAAGTTTGAAATCAGGATAGATAACGACACTAGGTACTAGTACACGGTATTTCTGAGGAAAATGACTCAATGTAGAGCACGTGGTCGAGTACTATTTAAAAAGCGCGCGGGTGAGCAATATTACGTTATGGCTGAGTGATTTGTCCCTCCGATAGCATGAACGTTACCGCAATCACACAATATCAAGCAGATATTGAAATCGATTTATATTTAAAACATTTATCTTTTTTCATAAAAAAACATAGGCGTTTTAAAGTCCCTGAGTAAATATTGCCATCACTATTTGGCCGAGGATGTCCCTCTCTCTCTCTCTCGTTCCCTCAAGATAGTTATCGTGTATATCCTCAGAAAGCTTATCAATTGCTAAAAAGCAAGAAAAGTTTCAAAAACATTTTCTTCCAGGTTGATGCTAACATGGCATAATTTCTACGGCAAGCATCGTGCATATGCACTAAGTCAAGGCTTTATAATAGCTCGGATGTAGTATAACCATATCGGATTTTAACGTGGGTGAAACGATCGTTTTGGGTTCATGTGATTAGAAAAAAAAATATGAAATTGGATATTTACTTCGTACAAAACGGATTTTAGTTTTTAAACTAAAGTATTATTAGTTCTATTTATTATTATAATCTTTTTATTTATTTATTTGTTTGCCTTAAAGAATATTAAGAACAATAAGAATAAATTAGTGCAGGTAGAAACCAGTTATTCATTTTTATGTTTATAAATGATTTTATTTTATTTTATTCTTCTTTTCTTAATGTTAATATTTTTTGCCTTTCTAATTATCTTTGGGCACGGAATATAAACATGGATCAATGTGAATATTACAGGCATATTCATATTTCTTGGAATATAGCCTCTGCATGTATTGAATTATACACGGTTATATAATCAACTAAACAAACCCGTTAACGGACGAATGCTCAGAAGTCCTTCAATTCAATGTCAACATGATTATATATTTGGATTTCACTCTTGACTATACACGCCATGGGGGAAAACAACAACTTTCGCTTAATGCCAATGTGACAGTAAAATCCGTAGACATTTGGACACTATGGGGCCACAGATGAGACCAGGTTTGCTTTAGGATTTAAAGTATCCTGTTATTATTTCACCACCACCCTGAAGTGTTAATATGGTAAAACACTTTATTATAGAGAGTGTGACTCCGTTTCACGACAACCATGAAGTGTAAATATGGTAAACCACTATATAAAAGTGTGAAGCCGACATAAGAACAGTGGTAGAAAAGCACTTCCATTACAACAAAACAAAGGTAACAATATAATCCATAATGATGAAATTTTTGGTCCAGCACCAAAAACCGAGATAATACTTAAGTTATAATTTCATACTCTTCTGATCAACAGGGAATTAATAATTAGGATTTGGATTTTATTGAGTTTTATTCTATCGATAAATAAAATTAAACAGTTTATTTGAACGTTTGATAATGGAATAAATTAAAGTCAAATAATGGACTTAAGTATTTCGCAGTTTATGGCACCAGATCCTGAACCTTTTATCTTCAAATAATGTGATATAAGTATTTAAATCATCGTCCACTTTATAATTTTCATCATAGGGAAATACTTACAAATCTACTGAAGTTTTAAATTAACCATAAGATTGATTTTGAAGATGTCATTATTCTACTTAATCCAGCTTAAAATCACTTGCTCGGGTACTTTTAATGGTAGAATTAGAACAACCCTTTACATATTGTCTTAAAGTCTGAAGTTATAATACTTCTTGAATTTACATTAAGACCGATATATTGTTTACATTTAATTTTGATGATACATTTATTGCAAAACGCTCATATACTGAACATTTAATTTCACAATTTTAAGTATCTTGATAATAAATCTGACAATTTTTAAAGCGTGCAATTCCCTTTGGCATAAATGATCATTAACATTCAATTGTGTGGAAAAGTAAGGTTCTAACATATGGATCAACTCTTCTCTTAAAATTGAATCTAAACATTAATATCAGAACATAAACTTGTATAAATCTTGTCTCTTCAGTGATGCTCAAAGCCTACGCTGTCGTACTTCTAAATATTCGAAGTGCAAACTCATTTCAAAATTGACCTAAAAGTTAGAGCCAAATAATCCATCCATAGACTAAGCTATATAGAAAAGAAATACTCTTTAGTTTAAGAATAATTCACAAACTTTTATTTCGGGTCTAAACATTAAGCTGTCTATATCCTCAGGGGAGGGGGTATCCTTAGGACGAACCATGTATTTCGTTGGAGATTGCTTCATGATTATGTTGCCTTTACATAGTGCAGTTATGTTTGCTGTTCAATATCTGTTAAAACATACTTTTAAGCCCTAAATCCCTTTCTCATGGAAATCTGGTTTCATTCCGTATTATAGTGAAGACAAATATGGCCTAATGGCGATGAACAAGATATATGATAAGCCAACGTGCTAAAATAGAAAATATTTGAATTTGAACTACATTCAATTAATACAAGGACTGACGCCAGTCAATATAAATCTATATTACATAAGTGCATCAAATGTGATGCATATTTCAACAACATCAACGCCAAACATGGCATCCCCTCGCACGGCAGGAAACTCCATGGTAGTAAATTGACTTTGATCTTAGGATCCCAAAATCAATAGGTTTTGTCTCGTCAGCTACATATAGATTAAGATACATTTAAATATGTTTCAAGTAATAGGGAAAAATTGTGTATGAGCCGAAGAAGATCAGTCTTATAGGTACTTGGCTCCTGCATTAGAGTTCCACCGTCTCTCCAGTAGTCTTTTATATTTTCGGATGAGAGAGTAAAAACCGAGGTCTCATGACACTCAGGCGAGGCCCGAGAAAAAGATTCCTCGTAGCCTCTAATGTGTTCATGGTTGGTTGGTTGATTATTGTTTTACGTCACTCCACGATTATTTCACGTATATGGTGACGGCATCTGCCTGATGCATTGCATACAAATTTAGACCTTTGCAACGGACCCACCCGAAGCAGTGAGGGATCTTTTACGTGCCACGCCTACCGTGACACGGGACCTCGGTTTTTACTGTCTCATCCGAAAGACAGAACACCGGTATGCCCCGGGCGGGAGTCGAACCCGCGACCTCTCGATCACGAGCCGAGCACCTTATCCACTAGGCCACACCGGCTTAAATGGTATCGGCCTAGATGTTAGTGTGTTACACCAGACAGGTGCCGTCACCATGTTAGTGCAGTGAGTTTCGCATAAAACAATAATCAGAGAAACGGAGAAACATAATTGTTATTTACCAATGAAATCTTTATTAAATCCTATCATTTTCGCTTTTTTTTTTCAAGCTTGCAGACAAAAACATGACATTTTAATCTAGAATGTTATTTAGAATGTTATTTAATACAGTTATGTGAAAATTGTCAGTTTGACTTGTATTTGAATTAAAACGGGTTTCTGTTGATTTGCTCTTAATATGTAATCGATTATGAAGTTTTTAAGCGCTAAACAACGTTTTCGAGATTCCATTTCCGGGATGTGCAAACAAAAATATCAATTATGGATCATAATACTGGGAAATGTTCAGAATGCAAACACGATTTTCTGTTTTAATGATGGATTGAACAGTTACTGTAATAATGTATCAAGCATTGAGTATTTGTTAATAATAAGTTGAAGCTTCAGGCAAAATGTAGAACTCGGTAAAACGTAAAACTCTGAGATCCCATTTTCAAACTCGAAGTCCAAACAACAATAAAATACATACATACATACATACATACATACATACATACATACATACATACATACATACATACATACATACATACATACATACATACATACGGGCATAATGTCACTTTGTTTTACATATGGACATATACAATTGATGTTTATATTTTTAGGACCATTCAATTTGAGTTGTATTTTTATTCTAGTTGTCTATTTAGAAGATTATAATGCTATTTGAATGTATTGCTTTTGTTATGAGAGTTCAACTGGGCATGTAAATCGTTCACCACACCAACAGAGTACCGATAGTCACTTTATACGACCGTCCAAATTCGGTGACACAACTTCATTTAATAAAGTTTTATGTGATCATGCTTCTTTGCTCTGTCGTTGATAAATTTTGCCACACAATTAAGTCTAATGTCTTTCTATACAGATTCAAAGATTTCAAGATAAGTTAGTCTGATGCGTCAGACGTTTAAACAAAAGTGTGTTCAGTTAGTCTGATTTATGAGACATTTAAACAAAATGTGTTCAGTTAGTCTGATGTGTCAGACGTTTAAACAAAATGTGTTCATCACTCACACATTGAACCATAATCTAAGCATGAATTACTGTTTTCTATTCATTAATAAGCACACGTTTGAAATTGCTCATTTCATATTCTACTACTGTTTCCTCCCTCATGTGTTTACGTACTACTACGTTTTTGTTATTTCAATGTGAATTCGTTAACAATCGCTTTTTGAAAGCTGTATTCATCTTTGCGCATTTGTGAATTAACTCATCTAAATTTATTTGATAGAAATAACGATGAAATATAGAAAAGAAAACGACCCCGTCAAAAAGTAGTAAACAATAACTCATTTTCAATGCACCACCAACATTATACTCTTATCTATTATTACTCTATAGTGTTTGTTGACATAAAAGAATCTAGATGATAATTCCCCGCCTATGGCACAGTACTGCGTGATGTAAACACATATGGATGACAAGCATCACAATGATACAAACCAACACAATCGTCAATCAGGTGCGGTTCTATTCAAACATGATGTAGCTTTCTCATGTTCTTTACTGATGTTAAACACGTATCTAGGCATGAAATCTAGTCCTAATGCTTTAACAAGGAGTATGACGTATATACAATATAATGAATTTCTTCATTTAGAAATGTAGTTAGTTTTCCAATTCAAATGTGTGGGAAGTTCGTATGAAATACAATATTCAATATAGAATTTATTTTCCATGTTAAGACGGATGTATATTTAAGGGGGTAGTCTGGTGAGCTCGCAAGAAAATTTAAAATCAACAACTGGTTATTTAATGCATATTCTATAAGAGCAGGTAGAGGTAGATTAAAAAACAACAAAAAAGTATCATGTTATGGAGCAAATTATTGTACTAGAATCAATGTCAGTTAACACGATTCCATGCCTGTTTTTATTTTTGATGTACAGAAATAACAAGAATAAGATGAAATTCTGGAGTGAGTTTAACTAAAGTTCGCAAGCCTAAACGTAGACGTAGACGTCAACTTTCCGTCTAAATCTACGTGTACGTCAATGGAATATTTCTTGAAGTCTATGTTCATACGTAATAACATTGGTAAACGTTGTAAAAAGTGTACGTTACGTTTCGAACTCTTTAGGGAGGAGACAAATATTTCTTAGCAAAGTTTGCCTCTACGTTTACGTTTGGGCTTACGAACTTTAGGAAAACAGAAAGACATCCGACAAAGCTGTATGATACAAATCACAAAGGACATCCACACAAAACATGACAATAGTGAAATAAACATGGAAAAACTACATTACAAACTTATTTCGATTGTGCTGCAGTTACAATTCCGACTTAGGATGATCAATCGAAGCAACAAACGTCACTCGATTGGTGTGGTTAACCGGCGCTCACCTTCCCATTCATCGCAAAAGCAGCACAATTAAAGGACACATATTTAAAACTTCATAAATAATCTTCCATATAGAGAACAAGGATCAACAGGACGTAAGGTCATGATTTCTTTTTTACACACGAAACGTCTATAAGAATAACGTTGTCTCCTCTGAAAAGGTTTGTACAAGGCTCGTCATAGAGCCCTCACACCTTGTTAGTCAGCGTACAACGCTCAAGTAAAGTCTGTTTGGGGTAAAGGGACCCAGTACAAGACCTATGGCCTTAGCAATGATCTCGGGGTTATACTGTCGATGATGAAGGCGTTTAATAATTTTAGAACCCGCTGATCTGAAATTA
Source organism: Pteria penguin (assembly GCA_035048485.1). Classification (NCBI taxonomy): domain Eukaryota; kingdom Metazoa; phylum Mollusca; class Bivalvia; order Pterioida; family Pteriidae; genus Pteria; species Pteria penguin. Next base: position 13,696,305 of record CM068584.1, read on the forward strand.
TCGGAACCTTTGACCCTCCTTAGTTTGTACACTAGATAATCGTAAAATTGGGATAGAAAATACGTATTGTTGAAAAGTTACATTTCCTAATATAAATAAAATGTCTGAATAAGATCTGTAAAATTTATCAAAAGTTTTTCGAAGTTTATGATATCTATAATTCTGAGTAAGAAGTTTAAAAGTAATCTGAAAAACATATTTCCTAACTATGCACAGTGCATCAATATTTAGCAGAAGACGAATAAATATATTAGCGGTCCGTATACCGTAAATGTTTAAGAAAGCAACACTGCGTTTCTGTGGTAGTACTACTCATTTCTACTCAATGATTATGCATATTTAATAATGCGTTTTACCTAAAAGTTAAATTTAAATATATAATAGATATCATCAAAAGTAAAAATATTATTTATTTGCGTATTATATCAACAGCAAATTACGACATCATCGTTGCGGCGCTATAGATATGTATACACAACGGTGCGGTGTTCAATGTTTAGTTTATTTTAGGAACTTTGTTGTACGCGGTAGTATAGTAGGGATTACCGAAGAGATTCAGTTTACCGACATGATCGCAAAATCTACCGAAAAGAAAATACAGAATAAAAATTTACCAGTATTTCCCCTTATTATAATTTTAAGTAATCACTGAAGAAATCGTAATCTAATACGTATATGAACTTATGATACATAATGATACATATAATGAAGCATACAAAAATATGTTTTGAGTCAAGTTATACCGATTTAAGTCCTTTAAATCATTAATTCAAATTTTAATCCCAGGTCATCCTCTATAATTTCATACATCTGTCCAAAACAAAGTCTCGCAGATAGTACAATTAGCCTCCAAAATTAAGAGACGAGATGGTCATAAGTTCATAAAACAAAAAAGATATTTTAGCTAATTTTCAGTTACAGCTATATCACATCACATTTTTGAAGATGAATTATACAAAATAATGATTACTGAAAGATAAATAAAGACAACAGATCATGTTTGCATTTATCATCACTAATTATGTAGATATGAAGTTTGATTTAACGTTTTAATAGAAATTAGTAAGGATTGCAAGAAAATTAAAAGTAATTCAAAATAATACAAACTGTTTTGATACTACCATTTATATTACAATTTATAACTTTTTGTTTAAAATTCCAAAGGTATAATAGGTAAAAAAAAAATCCCCATAATTTTTTAAAATTAAACTGTAACATTTTAATTCAAACTTTTATTCATAGTGTTGATTTCATTGTAATATTATCAATTTGGATTCAGTCATTACTATTGATATTTTAGGATGCTATTTTTCAGTATGAAGGGGCATTATCCTGTCAAATATTATTCAACAAATATCACTCCTATAATTAAACTTTTTTCAAATTACAGTATTACTTCTAAGAACATATTATAATCTAACTTATACTGAGCTTGTTACATAAAGTCAAAAAATAAAATGGTGTTTAAACAACTGTACACCATAGGTAAGTCGAAACCTATAGTAATGGAAATATTAGTCAATAAACAATTTGGTAACACCCCGAAATTTTGACGCTTGCGTCAATAGATTTTCCTGTATTTATTTCATTCCGGAAATTATTTACGTGTCTATTGTTTCATTCCTGACTGATATTATACAATACGGATGGAAGTGTACATGTATAATGTAAACAGATATTTGTAATTACATTTCATAACATGATCCACCACGATGTATAGAAGAAACAGGGCTTTAGCTTCTGGCAAATTCACTCTTTGCCTTATCCTGTAGCCATATCGAGGCCCCGCGTCATCATATATGTTAAATAACCGTGAAGTGACCTATAATAATAATCAATTAGTCAATCAAAAACGATTCCCTTTTCATTAGAAATCGCTTTATTCTCCCCTGAGTTTTAATTTCAATAAGTCTCAATTTTAACAAATAGTATGCTCACTATGCACCCGCTGTGTAAACAGATTCCTTATATAATTTTGAAGATTTCGTTTTCAATAAATACTGTCTTCTTTTAACTTTAAGTTTTTGTGATTTAAAGTGAGCTCACTTTTAGTCACAAAATTTAAAGTTAGAAAAAGACAATACCATTTCCTATTTGCATGTTTCGTATTCGAACACTCCAAATATGTGTCAACAAACGGATGTATAAATTGATGTGCATTTGTTTACGGTGAATAATAAATGTATGAATACCATTATGTTTTCCAAATGTGGGGTATTGGAATCTGGCATTTGTAACTTGGAGAATGGATAATATAACGTGAATATCGTAAGTTCTCAAATTACCTATATTTCATTTGCCGTCCTACATTTGCATGAAGAGGACGAGGTTCCTTACATGAACAACTGAACACACGATTCTATTTGTAAGTCATACCTGGTAATGTATGTCATACCTGGTCATATTAAGATATATAAATAAGCAGTACATGCAAAATAGTTTTGTTTATTTATGTTACGTGTGTGGTCTATTGTTATAATATATAACAATATATATGGAATATAATATATATATATATGATACTTCGGTTTACGACTTCGTGTTGTCTTTGCCGTGTCTTCGAGCAAATGTCACGGTTGCATGACTCCGCCTGTGTTTTAGTACCACGAGCGAGCGCTCTGTTCATGCATTTGTGTCAGACGTTCATTTAGTATTCATAACATATACGGAAGCGAGGTTGAGCTATATCGACTGCGAAAATGTTTTCGAAATATCTCGGCTTTTATGGTTTTGTACAATATTGCACAATAATTTTACAAACACATGCTTAATCGACAAATTATTGAATAGTACTGTATCGACTGCAAAATTTTTTTTCGAAATATCTCGGGTTTTATGGTTAAAGGCCAGCTTTAAAAACGGTTTCGTACAATATTACTCTATAATTTACAAACACATGCTTAATCGACAAATTATTGAATAGTACTATCGTACTTTTATCATGAACAAATATTTCACATCATCGCGACATTACGAGTTACCTTCTCTGAAGCAAATTATTTTTCGGCATAAATCGTTACTATGTTATTAAGCCAGAAAATGCGCAAACGATATATTCATAAAAACATTTTACTTGTATACTTTGTAATGGATAGATATTTAAATTTCAATATTTTGAGGATTATTTTACCTTCAGTCTTTTTCAAATCAATATGAAAAACCTGTACTGATCCTTAGTTATTTTCAAATATCTGAGCATAATTTCTTCAATATATCCGAGGGAGTTAGCACTTCATATCATTCATAAAGATAGATGTGTATTTATCATATGGTATTGTTCTATCAATACAGCATACCAGATCGGTAAATGAATTCCTGTTTCGAATTTTTAACATGTCAGAAGTAACATCATTGTCTCAGGACGCCAAGATCGCTCGGTCATGTATGACTGTGTTTACACAACCAAACGTCAGACACATACAAACCTAAGATTAGAATAAAAGTAAAACATATAGAGCCTAAAGAATATAGGTATAATGAATCAGATATTCAGGAATGGCCCTAGTGGGGTTTGATCCTCATAAACAGTATATATAACATATAGGGAAATGGTCATCATTTGATTAGACTTTTATTTATACTTATAAATAAATATATTTATACTTATACTTATGCACAACAATCAAATATTTTTGTAATGTGTGCTAGTATATTATTTATATTCATGTATTGTATAGCTCCATGGTGACTTCTGCCACAACTGAGCCAGTAACTCCTGTTTTTTTTCTTTTATAAACTAAAGAAAAGTTAGAATAACACTCACAGCAACTTGTCATGTTTTTTGCCCATTTGAAATTATTAAATCTAATACCGTTTTTATTAAACCCTGACATTGGATCTTATTATACAGGACCCGATTGTATGAAACGTACATTAACTTTAATGAAACATTAAGCCTAAAATATCATTAAGTTTTTAATAACCCAAAAGATAATGAATACACAAAATATGTTGTATTAAACATTCATTAATGTGTCATTAGTTAATGTGTCATTAAATCTACAATTGTTCATTAAAGCATTATTAACTTCTTCCTATAATGCAATGTACCCTGCCAATATTTATAAGATAAAATTAATGTGACAAGAAAGTCATATTTAGCGTACTTTTCATTGATATTTACATGATCTACGGCGTCATAAGCTGATACGTCATTTGTCCGACGAATTATTACGTCATTTTGACTTTTTAGGCCACACGGTTACTTGAAAAAGGTTACTTTTGAAGTCACTGATTCAACAGCAAGAATGGCACACGAAGTCATGATAAAACCTTCGTGAAACAAAGAGAAATATAGAACATAATTTTCTCAACCACATCTGTCAGAAGCTGTATTTCGTAGCTACCGAAATTCTCCTTCTGGTTATTCATTAAAATGAGCATTATTAACGTTTTCCCATAATGCAGTTTAACTTGCCGATATTTCTAAAATAATGTGACATAAAAGCTAATAGTGTGAATCTAAATTGAAACTATAAATATAAATATATATTACAGTTTGCATGTAAACACTCTGAAATCAAATAAAATGATACGAGTTCTTATGTGTTTATATTATATGTATTATTTATACGATGTACAACTATGCCCATGGTAGGCTAAAAATACTTATTGTAAAGCATGCAAGATTCCTTCACAAATTTGTAACCGAGAAGGCAGAAATATCTTCGTGATTTTGTTCCTATATCAAACTGAGTTTTACGTCCCCCGTGAAGCAATCACTGATAATATAGAATACCGAAACGCGAAGCTAGTAGGAAATTTCTCTCTAATGTATAACAGTGGTGAATCCATCGCTTCTTTGCCGGGGGTAGAAAGGCGCATTTTGCACGTTTTTTTTTTTTGTGAAAAAAAACCAAGAAAGAAAACAAAAACAAACAATCAACCAAACAACAACAAAATAACAAAGCTTTAATGCAATGAATCAGTTATTAAAAATTGATACAACAGATTTTGATGACACATTAAATTATTGAGTTTAATTGAGGTTTAATGAATTATTAAATAGTGATACAACCGGGTCCATATACATCCAATGAAATAAAATATATACTTAAAGAGAATAAATTAGTATGATACAATAACGAACTAAAGATTTTATTGAAGCCCATAGATTATACTGACAAATTTGTCGGTATTTTATTCAAACTTTTATAGAGGAAAAGGATGTACAAAATCTAAATGAGCTACATGATAGAATAAACATTAGGTAATAGCAAAGTAGGATCACTGAGAAATAAAACAGGATAAGACAATTAGCAAAGAAAACGAAACAAAACCATCATATATCACATCATAGATGGTGTTAATTGGTACACATATAATCGATGTGGTTTGCACAGGACAGCCAGACTACCGAATATCGATATCTACCAAACCTGGACTATTAAAGTCCAGTTCCCTACAGAATAGTGATATCTACCATGTATTGATAGTCTGGATGCCTTCACAATAGTGCCATTTATTAGGTTTATATAGTGTAGTTGCTTGCAGAATAGAGGTATCCACCATATATTGAGATGTCAGTTAGAAGAAAAAATATGTATATACCTTGTATATAGAATGAAATTGTGAAATGAATCAAAACCTTTCATTTTATACTTTATTTACATATATAGCAAAATACGTATTCAATAGTATATATGTAATATCTGTTTACAAAAATGTTTTCCGTAAGTTTGTACCGAGTTTGAGAAGTAGACAGGGGATACATATATTTGTAAGGCACATGATTTAACTTCAGTGTTTTAAGAGGCCACTGAAATAAGTGCAATATTTTGCATATAATGGATTACTATGCTGTTCACGCTTCAGTACTTTAGATTTAACTTTACAAAATTACGGCATGTCCGTTCTATGACATTTTCAGTATTTTGATGACAGTTGCTCTTAATTTCAAGGAATGATAATCATGAATGTTTAAATTAATTTCTCAGCGACATATCTGATGTATTCTCCAATTCAAACAGCAATAATATTAGTATTCATTAGTGTCAATCAATAGAACACACTGAGGAAGTGCCCTATCATCACGCCTACTTTAATTATTGTAATTAATGGCAGACGAATTGACAATTATACATCCAGGCACTAATAAAATACTCTGTGATCAGTCTATACCTAGACGAATTCTTCAAAATAATATATGTAATTTCAATGTTATTTATGTTCAGAATCAATTAGGAAGAGAATAATGTGATTCACATGTATTGTATTATGTTTCTGTGACTCTTGACGGATGCAGCAAGCCAATGGGGAGACATTTACTCCTTTCGGACACCTGGTCTTAGCTCTGCATACTTGGAGTCCATAAAAGTTGAGCATGGGGCATTGTAATTCATGTTGTTGTTACATGTACATGCATGTTGCAAATTTTTCTCACTATATGCAGGCGTGTAATAAAGATACAATAAACTTATGTTATCATTATCTAACATACCTACTTATTGAATGCTAATAAAGATGATCTAAGTTGATAAAATTGGGTTGTCAATTTTTTCGGCACATACATGTATTGAGCAATTGTCTCCGATTATTCATTTTATTCTGTAGTCAGATTCCTGGCATTTAAACCGAACACATGGGTGTGGTAGCGTTAAGGTGTAGCCATACCAAGGTTAAGACATTCAGCAGATAAGCTTACTCGATAGTAATTATCGTGTGATAGTCTGATGTTTTACTGTCCGTAAACGCTCGATATACGAAGTGTTACGTAACCTGCTTTATAAGGTGCATAAATCTATCGAGAAAGAGTAAGTTAGGAAAATTGTAATTTGCTCTGACAGCTTGAAACTAACACAATAAAGGACACTTATACAAAGGTTCTGCACTATGCAAATATGTCTTGGTTTTTACCATGTAAGTGCTCGTAATAATATATAACAACTTGTAACATTGAAGTATTGTGTGATCAAATTGATGGTAAGCCATAATCAATCATGCTTTTACCATTACAACACTATTTTATCATACCATTCCATTTACACAGATGGCTACCTTAGCAAAACGGATGCAGCAATGAAACTAAAAATAAAAACAATAACGATTACACAAATATAAGACATTTATGCACTTAGAACTCACTCTTGATTTCCAATCAAATGATCACGATGAACATGCTCCCTAGACACATGTTTAGATGTGTTTTGTTGCTCAAAGTTCAATATCTCGAACAAATATAAAATGCATTTAAAATACATTTAATTCAGCTATACGATATTAATCGACACGGACATTCAGATCAAACAAAAGAGAACACATTACGGTACATTATAAACATTTTTAAAACAGCAAATATTAGTTAATTGAAGTGATCATTGTCACTCAGTTGGTGTATTGTACGGGCCAACTTTCACACTCACCGCAAAATCACACATTTGAGATTTCAAGAATAATTATCTATATAGAAAACAGAGATCAATAATTTACACAAGATGAGAAGTAACTATATTCAAACAAGAATAGTGTTATGTAATAAAATTAAAATATCACAATATTAAGTGACATCAATATGTACCATTAGCGCTCTGCCTGACTAGTAGCTAGCTAAAGTCTTTAGTGAGTAGGAGTATCGCTCTACAAATTGCTTGCATTAGTCTGTAAAAGGATCCAATGCTAGCTTTTATAGCAATTTCTGGCTTTTTTTGATAATACGAGGGTCCTTCTGTCGATATTTAACAGTTCTGAGACCAATGAGATGAAATAATAATAATTTTAACCCTTCATATTTTGTATATTAAATCACTGTTGGTATAGAGATAAAACATTCGTCAAACAAATCGAGCTGAAAAGGAAATTTTTCTAGATAAGAAATCTGAATAAAATGTTTTGAACTTAATAGTATCTGTGATACTGAAAGTTTAGAAATATTTTGTAGGTTTTCTGCTTTGAAATACAAAACGTTAGGGCAAATGGTAGAGAATTTAACTAGCTGGAAAATATATATACCATGTGATGGAAGACTGGCAACATCGCCATCGAAATTTTACAATCGGAATTCCAAAGCCGTCACGTTTATCATCAATTCTAGTATGGAAATTGTTTCAATTTTATTTAATGTGACGGAAAGCTGTTTCCTCATTAGAATTATTGGTTCTAGTGTTGTCAGTTAATTGTTACAGGGCGGTGGGGACTATATGACGGGCCTTGTCCAAACCTCTTTCAGAGGACACATGGTCCTGAACCTCGTCCCCTCTGACTGTTAGTCGGGACTCCTACAGATCTAGGGTCTTAGCTCGCTTTCAGACGGGCAGAGCACGGTTTATCATGTTGATGTCGCATATATTTTTATACCATTATGTGTTTTACAATACCTTACGTGTTTATATTTTTATGACTTCTCAGTATGCCATACCTGTTGACTCTTGTTCTTTACATGGAGGATTATTTATAAATTTTTAAATATACGTCCTTTGATTGTTCTGCTGTTACGGTGAGTAGGAAGGTGGGCCCGTAAACCGGTTAACCACACCATTTGTTTGGCTTTTGTCAAATTAAATGACCGTCCTAAGTCGGTATCGTAATTGCACTACAATCAAATATTTTTGTAATGTGTTTTATGTTCTAATATATTATTTATATTCATGTATTGTATAGCTACATGGTGACTTCTGCCACACAACTGAGCCAGTAACTCCTCTTTTTTTTTGATGAATGTCAATAATGTCTGAATGTAGATTTTGGAAATGAAATTTTGAATCCCTCTAACAAAAATACAAAAACAGGTCTGTTAAAAGAAGAGGAGCAGTCATAATCTAATGATTTGTTGAAAAAGTCCTGTCGTTAATGCTCACATAAATGTTGTCCATCAAATAGGTAGTTGTATTATATAATTGCAAGTCAAATATTTGTACTAATCATAATGTTTGGGGAGAAAAACTAGAGCAATGGGAAGTAAAACAAGTTTTTGATTGTAAAATTTTACGTGGAGGAGCTGTAGCAAAATCAAATGCAATAAAATTAGAAGCGAGATATTTTGTATGAGGTGTCTCTACGAATTCAAGAAAATTGCTTTTTCAGCAAAAAAAAAAAAAATGATATAAATCTTTATTGTAGTATTTGATGAAACGACTTTTAAGAACGTAGTCTGGTGAGCGACTTAGGCCGAAAAGTAATCTGCCTAACGGGAAGTAACGCGTAATGTCGCGATGATGTGACGTTTTTCAGTCGTGATAGAAAATGCAATATTGATATTCAATAATTTGTCTATTACGCATGTGTTTGAAAATTATATGATATTGAAGAAAACCGTTTTTAGAGTTATTCTATTAACCTAAACGTGTTTACGACATACTGGTTTCCGTCGCTCTAACAATCGACGGCAAATACGAAATGGGAAAAGTAAAATACGAAGGCATATTTAAAACCACAAAATCACAAGATAGGCAAATAATAGCGAAGGCCAGTCTATTTAATACGTCAGTTTCGAAATACAAATCCGGACCGTCAATTTTCGGTTTTTACGTGCTCCTTTAGACGCAAGAAGGTAAAGGTGGTACTCTCCAGACCGTTATAGTAAAGGATATCTCGGTAATTGTGAATTAGAAGGAATTTTTCAGTGAAATTACTATCACTAATTTGTTGAACGATGTCAAGATGAAGTATCCTAGATGTTCATGTATTGTGTTTTCCCTGATTATGTTTATAATTCTTTGTAGAAGCCAACTTTCCACCGAGATCCGCTGTACTGAAGATATAAACCGCCCCTAAAAGATTTAGTTCACTCATTTTTTTTTCAGTTTTATTTTTTAAATCTATCTGAACATACAAACATTATTATTCTTCATGTATTTATCGATTTATTAGCGTTTAAATAGAGCGGGTCACAGGGGCGGATTCAGCTTTTGAGTTAGGGGGGCGTAAAAATGGCGAGGGGTCAGGGGATCGCCTAGGTCCCCAGCGGGTCCAGGGCAGAGCCCTGGTAGGGGGTCTAAGGGGGCGGAGCCCCCCGGAAGCTCCTGCATTCATGGCTTTTTAGAACCCATTTTCGTGATTCCAAAATAGGTTAAATGTTTTGTGACCAGACATTTTTTGGCTGTGCTTTATGGTATATCAGAGGTCGATTTCAGGCATGATTGTTTCTATTAGAGGTAGATGTGGCTCAACTGTACGACAAGAAATCTGAACTTGTCTTCCCCGGGTATGCATGCAAAGTGAATATGTAACATCCCCCGGGTCAACAAGTCCAAGTAAGGAAAAAATAGAAAAAAATATCCGATCAAACCCAAATGTCAGGTGCACATCTTACACACCAAGTACCGAGTAACGCTCCGGGTAAAGAAACGGACAGACTAACGGACAATGCCGAACACAAATTATTTAATTGGGGTGCCATCGACATTAGTGGAATGTCTATCAAAGGAGAAATAAATAGTCATTTCATCAGTCACTCCCACCTGGATAAAAACCCTAGAAGCGGATGCAGCAATTTTTGAAAGGGAAGGTTAACACTAGTCCGCAGAATATATCAAAATGACTCGGTAAAATATTCTGTCGAAAAGAGGTCAGTCCCCAACTCCAGCCCCTTCTAGATCCGCCAAAATTTATATAATCGCGTAGTACTGGTTGAAAATTGAAAAATTAATTGCCCCGTCTCTATTGCTCAGCTCTGTTCCGTGATAAAGTTTGAAATACTAGTAGTTAAACATAAAATACAATTCTTCGTCATTTTTTGTGTAAACTAAACAATGAGAGAAACCACGTGGAAATGAGTTGCATGCGCCGATCCAGCGGTGGGGGGGGGGGACCGGAACCTCCCCCTGCTCGAATCCGAAAAGTTTACAAAAAAGGTAATATTTGGGCATTTTTGGGGTTGGACCCTTTCTTGGTAGGACTGATTGAAAATTGATACACCAGTATTGCAGCATCATTCTATTACATGTATTCTAAAGTAATATATTAATAGAATCTAGCACTCGTTTGAGTTCCAGATAGAAAAAGATCAGTCGAGGGTTGGATGAATCAGCAAATCTCAACCGAGGCGTTAGCCGAGGTTGAGATATTATGATTCATCCAGCCCGATTCATTCAGCTTCTTGTCTGTAGACATTGTATTACACAATATTTCAGCCTCGTGGTACTGATGGATTTAATACCCGAAATGACGTCGGAATGTTTATTTCCGGAATCGTGGAATGTATTTCGATCAGTAAATATTAAACTGATCAATTTTAAAACAATTAATGCTGCACTGCATTTGACAAATATTTAATCACACGTAGTTTTATGATCAGGATTTAACTTTTCATTTTACTTTGTGTATAGATGGAGAGTGATTGAATGTGTGCTACCTATGGTTGACCAATTTTAGGGGGGGGGGGGGGCGTACGCAATCAAAACAATCAAAGCTAAATTTAATGAACAAGTGATGGGTTTTATTTTTAACCCTTATAGTTCTAACGTGGACTGCAAATTTACGTCATGCAGCAAACGATGACGTCATTGTAACGTTGCGTAGTGACATGACGTCGTCGCACCTGCTGTATACGCACTGTGGAAAAGTATTGTATATTCGAGCCGTTATATCTCAGGACTCGTTCATAGTAGAGGAATGATTGACAGATCATTAAAAATAGAACATATTAAACTTTTTAATGATATTACGATATTGTTACTGACATATTCATTGAAGCAGTTATATATGTACAATAAATGCAAATTCTTCAAGGAAATATATGTACATGTATTATTTTCTAAATAGTCTCCATCTTCCTAAGGGGGGATTAATGTGTTTATATATTTTGATTATATCAGATCTTATTATGATTTTGATTTGAAATGTCATTTGAAGCTTGTATGGATACAAATCAATCTCTATCTTGATCATCAAAGGGAAATATTTATTCAGTACATATTCCACACAAAATAAATGAAGCTATAACAAAATGGGGGGAGTGTGTTATATCTCTCAAATTTCTTTGTAAAATTCCCCATTACCTATTATAATTTTATGTTGTTTAGACTTATAAGAGACCATTGCACATTACAGTATACATTGATCGTTTTCCTTCTTTAGAATATAATCGTGTTATGTTAAAAAGGGAAGTTGTTTTCAACAGAAAATGCTGTCTTAAGAATCATATAGGTTCTTCGAGAAAAAACTTTTTATCTGCTAATAAAACAAGATAATCAACCAAAGAAATTGATTCCCTACAATCTTACAAAGATGTTGCTTCCTTACATATACCAGAATATATTTCATTTTCTTACTGCCCACACTATTATAACAATATAAAATGAGAACATATAAAAATATGCGAGTCTAGACAAATTATAGATAAATATGTCGTAAATACAAGGGTATGACAAAGACAAAGGAGATTATTATGTAAACAGAGAAATTATCTATTATATAATATACAGCGTATTGTTCAATGTCAAACATTAAGGTAGCATGTCCTATAAACCAAGGATTTAAAGCAACATAAAAGCATATAAATAGGCACATGCCTAATTGAAAAGAATAAAGTTGTCTGCATATAGAAGATATCTCTTTTTCGCACTTTAGATAATGGGATACATATAATATAGTTACATTTGATAAAATATAATCAAAACTTTTTGACTTCTTTTGAAATTAACATTTTCGATCACACAAGTATGAGCAAGTGTTATACCTGGCAATCATGTGATATAATATTTGGTAACATGCATTGTTGCCATGACATAAAAGGTAAGGAAATGTCTGAAAACTGATCTGATACTCTAAATGACGAACTGCGGATTCACCATACTAAGTCGGCACCCATTGTAAACTGTTATCTATTATCATATACTGTAAATATTTTAGTTTTATAATATGAATTCCCCTTTTGGCGTCTATTCTGTAATTTGTTTGAATCAGACCTCTTATTTCGTCTCCTTATGTGCATTATTTGAGTGTAAATATCTCTACCATATGGGTCCCTGGTGGAATATTTTATTCAACACATCCAGAAGAGGAGAGCATGATAGGCTCAAATATATATATATATATCTTTAAAGTATGTCCTTTAATTGTTCTGCTGTTGTGGTGAGTGGGAAGGTATGCCCGTAAACCGGACCGTCCTAATGCATTATTTTTGTGATGTCTTAATGTTTTGCTTATTTGTCTGTGATGACTGTTGTGGTACGGCTGAGTGTGACAGATGTCTTTATACTTTCTTTTGTGTACAGTTAGGTGCATTTCTCATTTTATGTCTATTTGATTTACTCACTGCGTTATATCCATCAATTAATGTAAATTATCAGTTTACATTTATTATCATTGAAAAGAAAGTAGTATAAATGAAAAGGAAAGGGAAAGACATCTACTTAGCTGTAGCGTAGAAGTCGCCAAGGAGATGTAGAATAAAATGAAAAATTTATGCCAGGTGTAGTTAGCCAAAGAGGAGGTGCTAACATCCTACATATGCCTGCAGGTCTTTCCTCTAAGATTCATTAAATCTACCATTGTCCAGTTTTGTTAATGTCACAGTGACAACGTTATGTTTTATTTTGTAAATTCATTTATGAGTGTTGTGTCACAGATAAAGAGAATACAAACTCTACTTCGAATCCAGATATCATGCTATCTTACGACATCGATGTTCGCGGTACACCTCAATTCATGACAAACGTGGCAATTTCAAAATCAGCATCAGAAAAGTATCTTTTATGAGTAGCAATATCCCATCTTCGCAATGCATTATGCCAGACCAAGTTCAAATGACATTGTTTTGAGCGCAAAGCTACTTTAAGATAGAAGTCTGCTCAGCGAGAGAAATGTAGGTGGTAGACTAAACGTCACTGTTGAAGTTCTATGATCGATACAAGGCTATTATCGTACAATATGACATCATAATGTGAAGAGAGACCTATACCGACCAGTCTGTAAAATAATTTTGACACTCAAAATATATCCGATTCGACGTTTTATTGACCTCTCATGGGCGTTGCTGGCATGTGTAGATTGTTACTCTCCCCATGAAATCTCCATACTTGACATTTGTTCACTACATATATACTGCTCGTTTCATTTGCTAACAAAACAAAGAGACATAAGCTGTCGAAATCCGCATATGGTGCACTAAATTAAAAGGTATACATGTTCTGTATTTATTATAACCACTAGGCCGGTGTCACTGCTGGTGGACTGATAGTCCCCGAGGGCATCATAAGTCTAGTTTTCAGTGCTTTTGTACTGACATGAAATATATACTTCAAATGTTTAGTCATCAAATTAAGTGAATCACTTTAAAACTAAGGAGTATCTCCCTCATGCATAGCTCTGTCCTTAGATAGATTCTTCGGTTCACTTTTCGGTCATTTTGGTTTCAACACTGCTCTTCAAATATTTATAGATTTTGAGAATTTCAATCATCACTGAAGAGACATAAGTTGTCGAAATCCGCATATGGTGCACTAAATCAAAAGGTATATATATTCTATGTTTATTTAAGTTCACCTCATGAAATGAGTGAGAGCTTATATTTTCACACTCTCGACAATGCTACAATGTTAACACATTTTATTTTTTAATATGAGGAATAGGATGTTCAAGGTTACACCAATAATACATATATGTATGACCAATCTAATTTCTGATGCTGTGCCTTACCAATATTTTCCGGTTAATTGAGCATGCTTTGTAGATTCTTATGGTAATATCAGGAAGTTTCGTTTCTTTAATGTAAACAACGAAGTACCAAAGGGGTTACTACATCTGGAAGTCCAAGGGGAATATCGTGTACAATGTCATATTCAGAGAAATGCGAACTCCAATTAAATTGAGGTGAGACCAGGGAGGGAGGTGTAAGTGTTCCCTGTCTACACTTAACACCAGTCGCAAAAGTTCTGCAACACTTTTCAAGTTCGGGGTAATGTTTAAATGTACACCAAAGAGTCATCTATATGAACATGTCTTGTCCGGGTAATGATTTCTCTACTTCAATGACGCATGTAAAGAAATAGCCTTATCATGGTCAAAGCCCCGTGAGGTGATCTTCGTAATTTTAGATTACACAGTTTTATAATATTTTGTCTTTTCATTGATCTTTTATGTCCTTCATTTTCATGACCTTTGCACCACTATGTTGGTTTCATGACTTTTGGCCTACTAAATTGGTTCCATGAATTTTGACTACAGAGTTGTTTAATGACCTTTGGACTACTAAGCTGGTTTTATGACCTTTGCACTACTGAGTTGGTTTCATGACCCTTGCACTACTGAGCGGGTTTCATGATTTTTGCACTACTGAGTTGGTTCCATTCCATTACAAGTTCATTTCATGACTTTTTGGGCTACTGAGTTGGTTTCATGGCTGTTGGACTACTGAGTTCGTTCATCACTTTTGGGCTACTTAGTTGGCTTTATGACTTTTGGACTTCTGGGTTGGTTTCATGACTTTTGCTTTACTGAGATGTATCCATCATCTTATCTTTATAAACAATTTGTTTGTTTTTTGTCTTTTTATTGTTTGCTTTTGTTTTTGTAATTGTAATTATATGAAATTCCTCCATAGAGAAGTAGTAAGGAATAAAAGAAAAAAGAGGAGTTACTGGCTCAGTTATGTGGCAGAAGTCACCAGGGAGCTATACAATACATGAATATAAATAATATATTAGCACATATAACACATTACAAAAATATTTGATTGTAGTGCAATTACGATACCGACTTAGGACGGTCATTTAATTTGACAAACGCCAAACAAATGGTGTGCTCAACAACAAAACACTCGAATGTCCACAAATTTTTGGCTGCGTGGCCTTTATCAGGTGGGAAATATTGAAAACAGAATATCAAGTTACGTCCATATTGCTGGAGTATGAAAGCGTAACTTTCTGTTTGGCCGAAAATTTGTGGACATTCGAGTGTTTTTTTTTTTTTTTTTGGTTTTTTTTTTATTTGGGTTTTTTTTTTGTTTTTTTTTTTTCGGATTTTGTTTATTTGGGGTTTTTAGTTTTGCTTTGTTTTGTTTCTTTATTTGATGGTTTGATCGTGGAATACATCAGAACGAGATTATAGTGATACGCACTCACTTACTGGAGTCTAGGCAATTAATTACGTTAAATAGGTGACCGCTGAAAAATATAAATGTAAAGTAAGAAAGTGATCTCTATCGCTTTACTTAGACCCCCGAATAATATATGTGACAAAGTAGCTAACAAAACATATGTTTTAAGATTTATTCATGTGATCTACACTTTGAACTTCTTTAATCTTTCAACCTAAGTACTTTTCTATTGATCTCCATAATAAAGCAATATCAGGTACTCATTAACCCTGTGCAAATGTCCCACGAATGTGTTATATTGAGTTTACGAAATCTGTAATATCAAATAATTGGGTACGGTTTCCGATTGGTATAAGCTATTACATATATGCTCGTTTTATTTAACGTTTTATGACTGTGGGACATAAGTCGTTATAGGATTGTACTATTAATTATAAACGAATAAACATTTCATGGATATTACTTTTATGTACACTCTTACGTGTTGTGAAGATGATGGTACGTTATCTTATTTGTGTGCAGGTTGGTCTATTAATATAACTTGGTCAAACATCGTTAATCCGTGCGGAGATGATGATATTTGTCTGTTACAGGAAAAACCTGTTAACATGCGTTCACATACTTAGATCCCTTATATTGTAAAATGTTCCCATTTATTCTGGCAATTTATTTTCCGTCTCAAAATGGCAAATAAAAAGAGAAATTGATAATATTGATGCTAAAATATCTATATTCAAGTATTTTATCTTTATATTTGATGTCCTATAGATTTGTTTTGTTATTGCCTTATCTTATCTGTCTGTTTGTCTGTGGACTCGTATAATATTGGATAAAAGTTTTCATCCACACTAGTCAGTACTTTCGTGTGTGACAAATGTATTTATTGTGCAAAGACCTTTCAACTGGTACTTAATTTGTAACCTTCACCTTTACGCTCCACATACATTTGAAAAAAAATAATTATCCATGGTGGTAACTTTTTCAACCCAGTACGCTAAGGTTTTCATGTTTTACGTGTGATACTCGCAGAAGACGCTTACTCCTCCCAGGCACCTGCTTTCACCTCTGATTTTATGGGATCTATGAATATTCACCGTCATAGAGGTAAACTAGTCTGAATGCCGCAGTCACATGACAGTATTTTCTTACTTATTTTAAATTGTGCTGAGACCTTTTGATACCTTAATTTATAACTTTTTGACCTTGATAATCAAGTTGACCTACAATGTGCTAAATAAAAAAAATACTATCATGGGCCTACACTTTTGAACCATATTGTTTCACAAACCCATTTGGTTATTAATTTCAAAATGTTGGAATTGGTATTTTGGCTAAGGACCGCATTGACTGCGGTTGCAAAATCTCTGTACTGGTACTCACAACAGTGTTTTTAATTGTCGGTACAGTATCCTTTAAGATAGAAATCTTTCAACGCAGATGTCAGTCACACTCTTCGATTTCTCAGATTTGTCCATCAATAAACAATGACCGTTTAAGTGAAATAATACTAGTATGGAATGAAATCACTACGTGTCGTCCCGTTGTATTTTGCACAATTGTCGTAAATTATCTAAAGGTTCGTTTAAGAATGTAACACTACATAAAAGTCCGTATCTGAGAAATTGCTTCCCCTACTAGAGAATAATATTGACAGAAACTATGACGAGTCATGTATGATTAATAGCGTAATGGAAAATGTCGGAAAGTGATTGTATAGAACAATGGTGTCCCCATTAAATACATCGATCAGAGTCAACTCGGACTATGACAGAACGAATTTCAAGTGTTTACCGCTTTTGGGAAATCCATTATCGAATTGGCATATGGAAATTTAGTCCAGCATAATGATAATAATAATAACTCATTTTCATCTTTTTAAATATAACTGCATGTACCTAAAACTGCAAACGTCCAACTGTCAAAGTATTTGCAAATAAGTGGCTTTTGGCATTTATATCTTAAAGAAAATATAAATACAAAATATGTAGGAAATGCAGTGGTCAACAGGAATAATAAGATTTGTTCCATATACTTTTAGTTCAATTCTTTTTCTATAGAAGAAACTCTTTTTTGTCCCTCTCTCTTTCTTGGTTTTTTTTATGACGGTTGGGTATAAATCTTGTACAGCTGATAGTAAGAAAATAAATATATTCTGTTTTGTTTCCCTTTAGTGTATAAACTGGCTACCTATAGATCTATAACATTACATGTAGAGTGAATACCTTTTGATCATTTATATTCAAAACTTCCCAAAATATTTTAACTGTTTCCGAGAAATTTGTTTGATGATTTTGATCGGATGATAGTTCTTTTAGTAATGTGGCTCTGACACTTTCTACACAGTGTTTGCTCACATTCATGTATATGTACAGTTCTAAATTATATTGTTTCGTCTGTATGTCAAGGCATTCACGGCGGGTGTGGCTAGCCAAACAGGAGACGTTCACTCCTCCCGGGCACCTGGTCTCATCTCTGAACTTCAGGGGTCCGTGAATGTTCACTGTGGTACATTGTTGTTAGTGCCATAGTCATGTGACACCATTTATTTTCGTATTTTATGATAAGCCTTTATTTCACAGTAATGAAAATAATTCAATTCAGAGACAGAAATCATCCTTAGCCTAAGCGCATTGGTTATAATAAGAACAGAAATACTCAATATCACAATGTTTTTATCATACACAGACATATTTTGTTAAATTAAATTTTATGCCATACGTTTTCATTATTCATCAGTGATATGAAAAATAACTGCTCATATACTTCTTCTTAAACTTTCATGAATCCGTTTATAAGGATAGACAGATGAAGACAATTCTAAACTGGCCTGATTTTTAAATGCATATGGTAATTTCATATTTGAGTTTAACAACTTCCAACTTTACAAAACAGTTATTTAAGGAACGAGAATGAAGCAGTTATGTGGAGGCAAAAATGTTCTTTTTTATTTATCAAATTACCATCTTCAATCCTTAAATTTCATATTACTAAAACACCAAATGTTGTATACGTGTTTCATAAAACACCTTATACCATTCTTCAAAATTTAAAATAGATACACCTTATTTTCGTGCGTCAACGTTTGAACTTTGGAATCTCTTTTCATAAATAAAATGTGTACTTACAGAAGAGAAAGTCAAACACTTGTCAGAAACACTACTTCCGGCAAAGTGCAATCCACGATAAAATAGCCTGATAAATGCTATATAAAACAATACAACAGATGGCATACAAGAATGTTCATTATCGATAAACTTGACATCTTTAAGACGTTCCCATCAGTTGTGTGCTAAACAGTATAATAATCTACTATGTGTGAATCTAACTTAAAGGACAAGTTTCGCGTTTATTTATCCTTAAAGTAGCCTTAGTTGGAAGAGTTTAGAAATATTGTAATCATTTTTGCCGTTCATAGAACTCCTATATCAGCTATAAAAGTTACAGTTCATGTTCATATCTGACATCAAATTACGGAATTCAACGCCGAAAAAAACATCTGAAAATGTCTCAAACATTGATGATACCCTATACCTTAGATACATGCACGACCCATACATATATCTGTCATAAATGCTATTCTTAAAGTCTAGTATACATTTGGCAAAACTTTACACTTAATTTAGTCACTACATGCTCACACCTCAGCATTTCATCCGCTATTTGCTATGCTAGACCAAACTGTCGCGCTTTATGACATCGTTCTGACGTTATATGAGGTAATGTTATGAAAGGGGTTCACGTCACTAGGTAGATATTCATAAAAACACAAACATTTCTAGGTAGGGATAGGGATTTAGTGACTCGGGTGTTGTTATATGTTAACAATGAAATTGACTTGCTATCAAATCTATCTATCTCCCGGATGCGATACGTTACATGTAAATGGGCATTTATCCGATTATTGAGCAATTATTGGTCGTTATAAGTATTTACATATGTTTTATTTTCATTTCATTTTAAGATCTCTCATCACTTCCTACGCATATGTGTTAATTGAAAAATATTTTATTTAAATGATTAAATGATGGAGAAGTCCTTTTCTCAACTATCGTGTCACTATCATATAAAATCAGAAAAATAAATGAAAGAAAAAATGAACACAAAAGACCATTTACCAACGAGGGGTATGTAAACCCTAAAAAAGAAACTGAGGTCAGGTAACTGGGAGAGTTAGTAAATTAGGTAATTTCTCATTATAGTGTCTAATTCGTTGTTTAAAATATTTGGAATGTGTGTCATTCAACACTCTAGATAACGAAATGTCAAAGTGTATAACAAGATTGGTATCGACAATAAAACTTAGCTTACCACCGATATATCACTGACCGAGCAATATATATGAAAGTTCCTTTGTTCTCAGAAAAAAAAGTCATTGCAATTTGAACTTGCTTCGACATACGCATTAACTGAGATAGAGGTATGTCATAGGCAGGTGATACTGGAATATTGCAACTCATTCAACAGAAATCAGTTTTTTTCTTTAAGAAACCGCATTTGATTAAACTCGTTTCAAGAGTCCGTAGTCTTGTAGTACTTTTGTGGGCCAGAGTCTAATAAATTTTTGTAAGATCGAAAAAAAAAAAAAGATTTTGCGTTTCTTTAAGAGGGACCAGCAATAAAGGTGTCTTCATATTTAGACGAATCGTTGCTAAAGATACGACAAGTTTTTCAGAGGCATATGTTATCGTGGACAGATAAGCAATAATTTACAATTTTCTTTTTCTAAATATATTCTTGTCAGTCTGTGAAGCACTTGCTTAAAGTAATTAGCTTGATAATATCATTACACTAGCCTATGACAATAGTTATATTTTGAAATGCCATATTATACATCATTGAATGAACAGTGTTTGTCTTCAATTTATAGATTTTTCACATTATATCATCTTATCTACTAAACACTTAAATGAATTAGTTTCTAGATTAATGATTGATTCATTGGTTTACTTCACTCCATGATCGTTTCACGTATAGGGTGACGACACCTGCCTGATAGGTTATATAGAAATTTATACCTTTGCTGTGGACCTACCCAAAGCAATGAGGGATCTTTTATATATCATGCACACTTTGACATTTGGGCCTCGATTTTGAAGTTTTTCAATCTTACTGATAAGTTTAATAAGACATGCATGCAGATATCTAGATGATATTTTAATTATCGCTGAATTTGAGTTTAAAAATATTACTGCCGTTTTTCATTTAAACTTTAACAATTAAATAAAGTCATTTCTTCTGATAAGGAAACACCTTCTATCTTAATTCGTACATTTGACTTTCAACAATATGTATCCAGAGGAATTTATCAATTTCCACGGCTATATACGAGCTAAGGGGGATCAAAGGTTATGATAATTTCATATGGTCGGGTCCTAAATCAATTAAACACCTTCCACATCGACAGTACGACCCGGATGTGATGGCATAGACGAAATTCTTTTACTGGGCCCCATATACAGCTTTATACAGACTATTCTTTGAGCGTTGTATGCTAACTAAGAGCGCCGTGTAGACTCTATGACGAGCCAAATCTGTTCAGAAGATACAAGTTCTTGAATCTCGTCCTATCGGAGTGTTACTCCTGACTCCTACCGATCAAGGATCTGAGCCCAACAACAGACGGGCAGAGCACGGTTGACTTATGTTGATATAAATTAACATATATCTATACTAGCGTATTATTTATTCAGTAAAATGTTTCATGTTAAAAACAATTTATGACCTTTCGTCTTGAGCAACCTTTTTATTCTTGTTCTCTCTGTAAGAAGAAGTATTTATGATTTTTAAAAATGTATTCTTTGATTGTGCTGCTTTTGCTCTGAGTTAGAAGGTAGGCGCCCCTAAACTGGTTAAACACACCAATTGAGTGACGCTTGATAATTAAATTGCAATATAATCTTTTTTTTACATTTCTATAATGTCGTTTTCTGTGTTTATTTGATTATGATCATGTTTTTGTGCCTATCCGTGGTGTTTTGAAACATACTGCTTAGTGAGATGTCTTCTGTCTTTTCTTCTATACAGAATTTATAATGTATTAATATTCCTTTTACTACATCCCTTCGATTTAAGCTTTCTTTTATAGTCATTTTATATCATCTCATAAAGATATGAAACAAATTAACAAGGTTCAATAACCGATCATTCCACTTAAAAATAAAACTAATTTTCCTCGTACAAAAGCCGTAGACTGATGTAAAGCTATTTCATTAATATTTTAAAAGAAAAAAAAAAACGGAAATCAAATTGAAAAACAACTTAATTTGCTACATATAAAAACTGGAAATTGTCTTATATTATACATTATTAAATGAGTATATACACCCATATAAAATTGTTATAATGTCACAAGACCAGTTTCCAATCGACCCGAAATCTGTTGTTTAATTTTACTTTGATAAAATTTGTAAATTATTCTAAAACATGTAGAATCTCTTATCATGTACAGGTGAGTCCTTAGAGTCCGGGTTCTTTGGCTTTCACGTTTTGGGTCCAAATCGTGACTAGCTTGTTTTTTAAATATTCACACATCGGAGTTCACAGTTTCTGCCTTGAATCTCACTGAGGAGACCTACATTGCCGATTTGCGTATATGACGCATTTAAAAATGACGTATATTTGTCTTACCTTTAATTAACACAAACAATGCTCACAACAAATAAATACATAATTATGTTTCTTTGAACTAAATGTTGGGTCAAATTGGATCTGTTTTAGCTTAAATCGCTGTTTGAACATTATATTGAAGTGAAACTGAATTTTTGAAAAATTTAGGATTTGGTCTATTGGTCAAAGCAAAGTCATTCCTTTTCCAATATGGCCCTATATTAAATGTCCTGCAAGATTTAAACAACTTTCAGCATCTATTTTTTTTTAATATATATAACCAATGTACAAAATGCTTATCAGACCCTCCTCTACCAGAATTTTACAGTTTACTATAGATCATTCACGTTAATTTCTAGAAAATCTCTCTGAAAAAGGGTCATCTCCCCCCAAAATTGCCAAATTTCAAATCTAATTAGCAACTCCTTTTAAGGTCACAAAATCCGTGCATTAGCGAAAGAGGTAAATATAAATGATTTTACAGCAGAATCAATCTTTATTTATAGTCTGATCAAATAACTTCATCACGAGATCCTGATACATTGAACTAGTAGTCCCTCTGCTCCTATAGCAGATCAGCCAATCATCTCATCTGTCTCATACGTTACCAGGCTTTGACCAAATGGCTCTAGTGAAAAGAGGACGTCTACTCTCAACCAGAGGAAGATTAAATTAATTTTATTCTAATGTGAACGTTACCAATAATAAATATTGTTTAAGCTTATGTTACAAATAAAGCATGCTATGAATAGAGAACAATGTACTAATACGTGTCAAAATGTAATAAATAACCTAGTTTATTAACTTTTTATGACCATTTTTATCTTGTTATTTATTGCCTTTGATATTCCCCTGAATATAGATTACACCTAACATTATCAATGTTCATTTGTCCTGAATAGTACCATTTTTATTATCTGAAAAAATAAAGGGAAGGGGTACTTTATTCCCTAACACTTTTCAAAAAGACACTATTTCATTTACATTAACAAATTTGTTATGATGTGAAGAGTGGATTTAACGAAGAAGATGTACCCTTATTCTGCTTTTGGAATGTTTATTTGCCAAAATGATACCAAAACTATGTTGGTTTATTTTTTCGGAAATGCTCCCTGAGATACATTTCATGCTGTTATTTTAACATGAAACATGAAAGTATATTTTGTTGCTCAATTAATGGTTTAAAAGTTGAATGCTAGTTACATTTACCATATTAACTGGTGTATTCTATTGCATGATATTCTAACAAGGAAAATGAGTATAATGCTTAATTACATCAATTGCTGAAATCTATTTAAAAATTTTATAGTACATATTTCAAGAGTCCACGACAAAGAAAATTGTACACCAATCTACTGATGTTTTTACTTTTCTATCCATCATATGGTAATTTTCATATGGAAAAATGTTGATCTGCTCATGGGAAATACTTACAATAACAGTAAATTTACCCATCATATCAAGTCACCAAATCATGGAGCTCTTACTTCATTTTTCTAGAGTAAAACGTCATATGCTGTGTCAGTGTGCCTCAATACTAATTTCATATTTTGAGGACAATATTTCTGCCCAGCCCAAATGAATTATTCCGAGAATAATTACATAGTATACATAAATTATATTTAGAGGGTTCTGTTTCCATCACCATCATTGTCATCATCATCATTTATTAGTATTAATAATAATAATATCATTATTATTATTAGTAGTAGTAGTAGTAATTATGGTGGACGAAATAGTTGCATTTTCATGATTTTATTATCCAATCCAATAATTCGGAAACATCAATGATATACTTCCAAATCAAACCTTCAGTATATCGACTATTAGCAGTGTAGTATCTGGTTTTCGAGGTGAGGTGGCAACATCCTCTACATATAGGCAACGCCTACTATACGTATTAAAGTCATCACAGAAAAACATAACACTAAATTTATCAATATTGGTCTGCTTTTATTATCTGAATAATGATATGAAGTGAAATAAAGCACCGTCTAACAAATCAGTCTCTGCTCACTAAGTGACACCAACTATTACAAATATAGGCGACTCAGAAATAATAATTCCAACGTGTGCGTGGCTAGCAAACACATATTCGAACGATACTTTTTAATATAAAATGACTACATGATGTCTATAATGTGCAATATCGTGAAAAGTGTACCACCTACATCTTAGGATATGTTTTGTAAGAGGATTGATGCCAACTGTTAAGTATTATCACATGGTAAATATAATGAACGGAATAGTATGAAGAACTTAATTGAATACCAGACTTAAAGGGGGTAAGGGACTATCTACGTGGAAAAACACCCTAGTACACAAAGATGTTTTCCAGTAAAAAGTTGCCATCAGTAATCCTCAATTTGCCCTTAAAGAGGCATTGAAAGAACACACTCAAGTTAATTGGTATAAGACTGATCTTTCCAAAGTATGTGTTTAAGAATGTTTACAAAAGTCGAATTGCATGTTCAGAGAATTGTGAAAAGGTTTTAATGTATTAATAAAAACGTCTGCAATCTGTACTTGTTCTCTATATGGAGGATTATCTATAAATTAAATACGTGTCCTTTGATTGTGCTGCTTTTGCGATGAACGGGAAGGTGGGCGCCCATAAACCGGTTAACCACACCAATTGAGTGACGTATGTTACTTCAATTGATCGTCTTAAGTCGGTATCGTAACCGCAACACAATCGAATATTTTTGTAATGTCGTTCTGTGTATATTCTACTTTTATCATTTTTGTGTGCAGGTCCTTGGTGATTTGTGTCATACAGCTTTGTGAGATGTCGTCTGTTTTCTCTCTTAAAGATAATTAGTCTCGTGAACATTATTACTGAGAAAATGATGAATATGATAATAATTATTGTTATATTTATAAGTAGTAGTAGTAGCAATAGTTAATTAAAGTAGTTTTATTCTCAAATAATGATTGAAATGACATGCTTTCATTCTCTTGATATGTGCAATAGAATTCGAAAAGTTCACATTATATCTTTCTAAATAAAACCTGATGATTTTCAGCCGTCAGCATGTAGGTATGTATACTTTGAGGCTAAATGGCAACATGCTTTGCTTATTAGAAACACCTACATGTGTACCATAATGATTGGAGACAACACAGGAAAAACAAGACACTAAATTTATCAATATTGGGCAATATATTATCTCGATTATGATATCAAATGAAATAAAGCATTATCTAACAAACCGACCTCCACTCATTGAGCAACGCCAACTGTTTCAAATGTAGGTGACTCAGAAATCATATTTCCAAGTATGCGTGGTTAGACGGAAATGAATCCGCTAGATTGCTTATAAAATTGAATAAGAACACGAGGCCTTCAATGTGCAACAGTGTCAACAGAGTACAATGCAATAGGACTGTGATTGAGGTAAAATTAATCCTTTATTTAGAAAAACAAAAATAAAAACTGTTGTCACGGTGAATGTTAAGGATATATATTAGGTCAGTGCAAAAGTAATGCAAATGTGTTTGTGGTTGTAATCGCATGCTGTCAGTTAACTAGTAACGTAAACGATCCTTTAAAAGTAGTGTACAAACAAATATCAAGACGAATTTACAATATGCTCTAAACCTTGTCTCGGGTGCAAAATCAATATTTGTGATCCTATAAATAAATAATAATAACAAAGGAGTATTTAAATTCTTGTACAGAGGACCGAATTTTGTATTTAACGGTAGTAGATAGGTACTTTCGTGAATAACGAACAAGTTTACAAAGTTTAAGTAGTTCATACATCTGTGTTGGCTCTTCCAAGTGTTCCACCAAGACTCATGCCATGTTACTGAATAATATTCTGGCATACATCAAACATGGTCTTCAGAAATACTGCCCTACTGCTTACTCGAGAAGCGGAATTAATCAGATGTTAGTCCGACAGAATTACAAGGAACTTCCAGGGCACATGAAATCTATTTCTAAAATAATATCACTAGCATCAAGTCTTTTGACTTGTCAACTCTATATACCATGTCGTATCAAAGTCTGAAGAACGAATTAACATCAATTATTCAAAACTTCTTTGATAAAAATGGAACTCGCAGCTATTAGTATCTCGTTTTAGGCCACCAGGATACGTAATTTGTAAAGATACAGTCCGATTCCAGTAGCAAGTATATAAAGTGTTAGAGTTTCTTATAATAATAATCTTGTTCTATTTGGTGTGGAAGTGTTTTAGCAGATTGTTGGCCTTCAGATGGGTACGAAGTGTGCATCTCAGTTCAACTATACAGACAAATACATCGATGGCGTATTTTTTTATTTCTTTTTTGTATGATTAACAACACTGTATTTAAGGTTAACTCAACATCATATATCCAAGACGCTTACTCTCCCCGGGCACCTATTTCGGAGTTTACAACAGTTCCTTTTTAAAACTTACATGAATTTGTATTTGTCCTTGGACTTTGAGAATGATTAACGGTTTGGTACTTCTTCGATATTGATCCAAAGGAGCTGGTAATAAAAGATACCACTGAGAGCGCATTTTCTGCTTCGTACACTCCCATCACTTTGTGATGATGGTTCGTTAATCACCTCTCCTTATGACAGACATGACGATTTTAATTTCATTGTTACCAATTTCCTTTTCCTGAGTAGCAACATACCTTCATTTCCCGCATATGGCTTCTTCACATTTCACAACTTCTTTACAATGCCAGAGGATGTTCTAAATGCGAAAATTTTCTCCTGATAGACAGGCTTCTTGCCACGAAACTATCTTCACAAGTATATAGTGAGTAACCTTTGAAATTGTCACTGAGGAAGTTGTATTGTCGATATGGGGATCTGGTGCAATTTGCCATCCTCTTCAAGAATGTTAACCGACATTATGGCATCTGAGTATACAAACTACCCATCTTGAACATTTTGACTACATATTTTGTTATGTATTCGGTTCCTTATCTTGGAGAATTGTTGTATGACTTGACACATTATAACATGGTCTAAGAACATGTAATTATATTCATATATCAGTTGCAGGTCTAGGTTTTAAAAAATACTCACCTCTTGTGAAACTCACTTAAGACAATAACGTTAGTAAACTATCAGTAATATTATGTTTTGATAACTAAGCACACCCTTACATATGCACGGTACTGTTATACCCCTGTTTCTTTTATATACCCCACATTCATATTATACATGAAATGGTAAATTATTTGCATTATGCGTATGTTTTGAATTTTCTTGGCAAATTTCGTAGCCATGTTAAAGACATTTCGCTCTTGTTTCAATGAGTCAATGAATACTACGCATATCAGTTAATTTTGTATTTATTTTAATTCGGCGTCTCATCGTTGTTCTAGTCTTGAACTTCGTAACAAATGTAAAAAAGAAAAAAGAGGAGTTACTGGCTCAGTTATGCGGCAGAAGTCACCATGGAGCTATACAATACATGCATATAAATAATATACTAGAACATATAACACATTACAAAAATATTTGATTGTAGTGCAATTACGATACCGACTTAGGACGGTCATTTAATTTGACAAAAGCCAAACAAATGGTGTGGTTAACCGGTTTATGGGCCCATCTTCCCACTCACCGTAACAGCAGAACAACCAGAGGACGTACATTTAAAAATTTATAAATAATCCTCCATGTAAAGAACAAGAGTCAACAGGTATGGCATATTGAGAAGTCATAAAAATATAAACACGTAAGGTATTGTAAAACACATAATGGTATAAAAATATATGCGACATCAACATAATAAACCGTGTTCTGTCAGTCTGAAAGCGAGCTAAGACCCTAGATCTGTAGGAGTCCCGACTAACAGTCAGAGGGGACGAGGTTCAGGACCATGTCTCCTCTGAAAGAGGTTTGGACAAGGCCCGTAATATAGTCCCCACCACCCTGTTAGTCAGCGTGCAACGTTCAAGTAAAAGTCTACACAAGGTTGTAGAGGGGCCAAATACAAGACCTATAGTCTTTTTGATGATCTCAATATCATATTGTCTATTTAGTTTGATTATTTTATTACATGATAAAATAACGTTATCGGAGCCTTTTACTTTCCTTAGTTTATATACGAGATCACCGTAAAAATTGGGATGGGAAATTCCATTGGATACATACTGTTGAAAAGAAATATTTCCAAATTAGATAGAAGTTCTGAATAAGATCCGAAGAATTTGCCGAATGTTTTTCTTAGCTTGTGACATATGTAACCCTGAGTTAAGTATTTAGTAGTAATTTGTAAATTTCTTTTATGAAAGTCCAAAACATCGGTGCAGCCTCTGACAAATCGAACTAATTGAGATATATAGATACCATATGATGGGAGTCGAGGTACATCGCCATCCAAGTAAGGGAAATTTACAACAGGAAATCCAAACTCCTCACGTTTATCATAAATATTAGTATATATTAGGTGGTTGATAATTTTGATGTTTAAATCTAAGAAAGGTGTAGATTTATCTCAAGTATTAGCTTTATTCGATGTGAGCTCTGGTGGATATATTTCTGATATAA
Source organism: Pteria penguin (assembly GCA_035048485.1). Classification (NCBI taxonomy): domain Eukaryota; kingdom Metazoa; phylum Mollusca; class Bivalvia; order Pterioida; family Pteriidae; genus Pteria; species Pteria penguin. Next base: position 13,725,392 of record CM068584.1, read on the forward strand.
ATTGTTCGAATTCAGGGTTGTCGATAACCAAAATGTCATCCAGATATCTGCAAGAATTATTAAATTTGTCAATGTGGTCAAAACGTTTTAATTTTTGAATAGAAACCATAAAATCCCTCTCATAACAATTAAGAAATAATTCTGCTATCAGAGGCGCGCAGTTAGTACCCATAGAAATTCCAACTATTTGTTGATATATCTTACCATCAAATTGCATAAAATATTATTCATGAGAAAATCTAGTGCTTTACATAATTCCTTGCAAGTCCAATATTTATATAAAGTATATTGTGTGTTGGAAAAGAATACGGAGTTATTGGAAGTACATATGTACGTTTTAGATTCTCTCTGAAAACACCATTCTATAAGAGACAGCAACTTGCTTTTAATCGAATCATGAGGCAGAGAGGTATAAAGTGTAGAAAAATCAAATGTAGAAATTTGAGTCGCTTTGAAATTTAGCGAAAGAAGTTTGTCTATAACTTCATGAGAATTTTTAATCGACCAAAAGTAATTGATGTTACTATTATGAAATGTGACATCACAATATTTGATAATATGATCTTTTATAGCAGTTAGAGCAGACGTAATACGCTTCGATAGTACCGTAGTAGAACAGTGGCTAGAATTAGATATGAAATGTGATTTATATGGACTTTTATGTAGTTTTGGGAGCCAATACATGGTTGGTAGATCAGATTTATCAGTTTTAATTTTGAAGTCGGACATGGGCATGAGGTGATCGTGCAAGGTGCTGTCTTTTGAGATAGGGTTTCCACATATGTATGAGTGGAGTTTAATTCGTTTTTAAGTACTTCAATATAATATAGTTTTCAGACAACTATTATGTTATTACCTGCTTTATCAGCAGGAACAAAGACATATTTAGCATGTAAGTCAGCTATCTTCTTTTTAATAGAATTTGCCGTCAATGTATGAGGCTGTTGAAATAAATGCGGATTTTCCGTAAAGTTCTTAATACGGATATCGACAAGTCTTAAAATCTCGTATTTCCATTCATTAAGAGCATGAACCTTTACCTATTCTTTTTTACACCAACGTTTACAATATATAGTTAAAGCATCTTCTATAACGTCACGGCATTTATTGAAATCTATCCTGGACGGTAACCTATATTTAGGTCCTTTTCCAAAAAGGGTGCGCAATTTCTTGTCCGAAATACAGTTTAGGTCACCAGTAATAACATGACCTGCCGGTTTATAAACACATTTAGAATTTTCACAAGAACACGACGAAGAAATAGAGTCTGAAACATGAGGGTTAGATGTAACTTTATAATAATTTAAAATAAGATTTCTTATAGGCTTTTTGTACTGGTAACAAATAAGTGGAGGTTCTAAATTCTCAAAATATTTGGGGATTTTAGATGTGACTCTATAATCACGGAAAATATTAGAAATGATAAGTAGATCGAAGCCTTTATTAATACATTAAATTTTGAGAAATTGCTGCTTGGGTGGAAGAGACGGAATACGAGGAAAGAGTTTATTATATGAAAATAAAATAATCAAATTGAGTGTATATCAATCAGAATTGCGTAAACTTCGAAGATCAGCTTCGTCCAGGATAGGTTTCAATTTATTTACCGGAAAAGAGGATAGTGCATGCAAAAGTTCATGACGGCCATTATTTCTTGCGATATATAGAAGATCGTTTAATGACCTATTTAAACGATTACGTTTTCTGATGTTACGATTACGGCGACGACCATATGACCTACGTTTTCTAATAGTTTTATGTCTTAATGTAAAAATATTGATCTTATTCTGACGAGAAGAAATATTACCTTGTCGATATATTTGGTCGTTGAGACCGAGAGGGTATGGGGTTTGTAGTTGTTTAATCCAGTAGAGCTCGGTTTCCAAAAGTCGTTTTTTAACATCTGATTTCGTATCACCTGGTAATTTAGAGATATTTTCTACTGGAGTTATTTTCACATTGTTAATATTATGTTGGTATTTATTACAGTGGTTATAAAGAAAGTTCTGGTATTTACGTCGTGAATTATTACGAATTTTATAGGAATGATTCCGAAAACGTTGTTTCAAAGTTTGAGAAGTTTCCCCGACATACTAAGCCCCACATCGTCTAGCTTCTCAAGCGATGACATATATAACATTGGCAGTATTTCAATCTATGTCTTTGTCTAATACTCGAAAAAGAAGTTCACCTTTATAATAAAAACTGTTACATTGTTGGGGGTTTATAATTGTACAAATAAATATTATAATATATATACGTAATAATTCTGTGCACAAGATGCACATTTCGACAACTTATGTTTCTTCAGTGATGGCCGAATGATAGGAATTCTAATAATATTTAGATATACACTATCAGTTTATAACATTTGTATTTTCATTCGATATAGATTTTACCTTAGTCATAATGTTATTACTTTGCATTGCGAGCACCACAGCAAAATCAGAATGATACTATACAATTAGTTAATGTTGTAGTATTGTTTTAGCTGATCAAAGTGTTTTACGTGTTTTCTTTCTTAACCTTTAATTAATTAAGATATAGTCAAGTAAATGAAATTATTGTTTTAATGCAAAGTACGAAAGTAACTGGTGTCAAGTGACTCCAATACCCATTCACTTGCAACCCCTCCTCCAAACTCTTTCTCACTAAACCTAGTACATAGTCATATCCTTCCTTCACATCTCCTGCTTTGCTGAAACCTTCCGGAAACTTGATGTCCTAGACTCCGGTAGGTTTCCGGATTTGGGGGAGGGAGGGGGGTTGGTTGCAGTGCATACACGCTTACTTCATTTCAAGACCATCTTCACCTAAATTTCCCTTGTCACAAATAGCTTTATACATTTTTATGCCGTCACCATCATCACCAGGTATCACCACTGTGTGCGCCAGAATCGACCAGTATCTTCGGATGTGGGTGAAAGCCTACATAAGTTCTTTGTATCGCATTTGGTCACTTAGACCCCTGCCACATATTGATGTCATAGAACCGCATTATTAGAATGATTAGTCACCATGCACGGCACTAAAGGATATAAATGAGTTATTGATGTCACAATATGTAACTCTTCCTGAGCACACTCATCCCTTCAGTAAACATAATTATTAGCAGGAATTCAGTTTAATTGTTTCCTCCATTGCTGAAGCATGAACTGATACTTGCAACAGGACGGTTTGATATAAGGGAATGGCGGATAAAAGGGACGCTCCTACGGCGTGACGTAATTGGTTGATATGTAAGACACTGTTTTCCTAGTACTGAATAGCCTCTGGAACATGTGGTCTTGTCGAACACAGCCATATGTTTTGGGTCTTTTTTAAATTTCGTATTTTACATTGTCCGATAAAGCAATAATATTTCTTTAAATGAGTTATCACTATGACAGCTTTTGTACAGGATAGGAAAAGTGTCTAACATGGCAATTCATTTAAATGTGTGTAATCCGAAATTTAAATCCATTCAGACTTTAGTGTCCGAGCAACAAAAAATGCATGAGGCATTCTAGACATTCAATTGGCAAAAGAAAGATCAAATACTCGCCCCTTAAGAGTCAATAAGGGTTAAATAATAACTTATTCTAGAGATTCCACAACTTCCAATATATTAAATAGAGGACATTAAAGAACTAGATTTGAAATTTCCTCAAGTTATGAAAAAATGCAATGATTTAAAACCTCTGATTAAAAATAATAGAATATACAAAATAAAAATCTTTATGGTTTCTACGAGTTCACAAGTAAAATACGAAAGTAGCTGGTATCACATGACTAAAGCACTAATAATTATGTACCACAGTGAACATTCACGGACCCCTCAAATTCAGAGGTGAAACCAGGTCCCCGGGAAGAGTGAGCGTCTCCTATTTGGCTAGCCACACCCGCCATGACTGCCCTTACATACAGACAAGCATATATATAATTCAGCACTGTATATATACATGAATGTGAACAAACACTGTATAGAAAGTTTCACAGCCACATAACATCAGGGAAAAGGATATAATAAGTCTAACCCTCCGCGGGGAACTTTTGTTTACGAGCTCCACACTGCAAAAGGAATAAGTGTGAAAAAATTACGAAGATAACCTATGCTATTTTGCTGTATCCTTCATAGTGAATATTTATTTTTCTTTATTTTAGTGTCGTTTGTCGCTTTCTTGTATATATATATATATATATATATATATATATATATATATATATATATATATATATATATATATATATATATATATATATATATATATATCCACTAATTACAAAGTTTAATCAACATTTTATGGTTTGCATATTGGTATTTGCTAATTTATAATGCACACAAGCCTTTTAATTCGCAGTACAATTTTACATTTGTTAAGGTTATTTAGTTAGGGTGATTAGATAGTTTATATATAATAGTTATATATTTGTATGTAGACTATTACTGGTCCCAGGTTGATCCAATGGTGTGGAGTTTATACCTGTAGAAGTTGGATCGGACGTCATTGAGGAATAAGCATCTCATGTCGAACCCACTTTTAGCCCGAATGAACAAAAAAAAAAGGTAGTAAATAGAAATATTCAGTATTAACAATTACACATCTCTTGTTTTGAAATATTCAACATATCATGCTAGATAACAGAAGCTTTCCATTTGGTTGCAATGAATAGATTGATAGTATGGGTAAGTTTTCAAGCCCAAGATGTCATAATATCAATGCCAACACTAGACACAGGTGCAGTTATTGTCATAGATACAACAAACCACGTATACATAATGTGTATGTTTCTACGCCTTGTATTAATCAACAGCTGGGGTTTCATCATATCGGAACAAAATTATATTCAATTCCTCTTACATTATTTCATCAACTAAATGATGAGGAAAAGCGAAAGAAAACCCATATATTGACCCTGCTACACCTGAGTATAGACTACATTTTATGATTGTGGACGTTGCGAAATTTCCATTGTTCAATCCAGTTCGACATACAGAGGAAAATGTGTGTCAACCTCGCCGCCTGGTTTTGAAAGTGAGGTTTGCCACCAAAGGTATATACTCCTTGAACATTGGAAATATCTCAATCATAAAAAGCACAGTACTGTATTCCACCATATTTCAAAAATAAAATAACACTTTGTATTTCATTTAGCTGTACTCTAACCATTGCTACCAAACTATTTGATAATAAACAAACGCTGCAGTGCCTAAATATCAATGATCTTACAGATAATCCTGCCACGTGTTCATGATCCCCATTGAAATTTCTGTACAGTTGTCTTGGACATGGTATTACCGGCGATGTCTACATAGCTAATAATGATATTCTTCGCCAAATTATTAAACAAGACACTAAATTTAGACAGCCCAAATCATTTATTTGAAACGAAAACTAAAATGGATTCAGTTGAGTATCATGCCACAAGATGGACGAAGCATGAAGACGTCTACATAAATACACTGATTGAATGAATTAAAAATGTAAGTTGCTTGATTACGCCCAGAAATGACAAACTTTAAAGGAACATGAAGACTCGCTCTGCGTTCACTTTCGATAATCCGTATACACAACAGTTATTTAACACAGATAGCCCACAAAGCTTCTAACAACATCGTATTTGCTCTTAACTCAGATACAGGTAATCCTACATATACTCGCTCTTCATTCACTACTGATGAAATCTTTGACAACCATAAATCAGTAATGAGTACTTTTAACTTATCTACCAAAAAGAGTGTTCGAGTTATGATTTTTGGACTTGTGGTTTGGATTTATCCATCATCTTTACATTCCATACTTATATTGGATTCCAAACCTGGGTAAAATTCCACTCACAGGTAGATATATTGCAGGACCCAGTAAACATTCTACCAAACCCTTTATCAGCCAGCCTTACAAAACTTATAACCGCAGTGAAGGAGAAACTTCAGATGTACTTCAATTTCTTCAGAGAATAGACACTTGATGTTTATTTCAGGGTGTCATTTTATTTTACATTCAAGATGAATAACTAATCAGCATGCTTGGTGTAGGGAACATCAATGCATATAACCAACAGTTTGTTGGCATTCCGATGGGTACTAATTGTGCGCCTCTTCTAGCCGACATATTTTTGTACTCTTCCGAAGCAGAATTCATACAGTCTCTGCTCTCTGAAAGCAATAAACAATTAGCATCTCGGTTCAACTTTACATACATATATAAAGAAGTCGTCAAATAAAGAGCATCTTGTGAAGTTACGTTTTATATATACTCATGATGATATGTGTTGTGTAACATGCATACAATAAGTACTTAAGAGAGGACAAGACACTGTCAATGAAATATCTCGAAATGAAATTTTCAACGAAAATTTTACATCTCCTGACTTCTTGACCTTGATTAGATAAAGATGATACTAAAAGGTTTCCAGTGTTAGGGAAGGCAAGGAGATTAAGTCAAAAGAGAATTTAAGGAGTTCAATCAAATAAAGCTAATGAAGAAAAATGGTCGTCTGTTAAGGAGACACAGGCAATAGATGTTCAAATGATTTTTTTTCTGTTCGAGTAAATTTGGAACGACATTTTACCGATCGAATATAACTTTGCCATTGTCCGTCGCATTGACATTAATATATCGTAATTAGACCTGGCTTCCAGTGAAGTAAACATCGGTGGACATAACGTATAATTGATATCTTTAAATACATTCCTTTAGACCGCATACATGCTTTCTTGAGGACATAGAATAATCATCAAACTAAACATTCTTTATTATAATATGGTAATTCAGATTCCTGCAGTATCCACCACGGTAGGATCCGCATAAAAGAATGACGTATTCAAAGTTTGGTTCTAGTATTTAATACATTTCCGTTATTTTCCGGCTGTGCTCTTCACAAGTGATTAGATGTATATATAAAGAGAGAGCAAACCAAAAGAATTCTGACTCCGATATATAAACGATGTCGCCACAGTAAGAAATCAATATTAAATAATTATTATTAAATACATTGCAAAACGTGCTTTTTTTATAAGATCGACAAATTATATCCTTTCATAGGCAAATACCACAGAAAGTTAAATTAAATGTCATACAAAACACATCCGTTTAAGTGATGATAACAGTATACACATAGTATTCACTGTTGCGTAAACGACGGGATTAAATACTTCATCAGATGAACTTTGGAAACATCGCATTTTATTTGTAGCCTGCAGAGATATTTCTTTGAAGAGGAACGGCAAAATACGCTGCTCCAAGTAAATGGTTTAGACAGGAAATACATTAAAACTATTTCAAAATCCAGATTATTTCTATACGGTTCTACAATGCTATGAAAGAAATCATCAATAGGGTCATTATCTGCAGATAAATATGGCTCATTACCATCGAGTTACCTTCCTAAATCATGAGCAGTACATCTTATCAAATTCTATAACAGTGGATACAGAATTTAAAATAGGATACCTACAGACATAATGTTACTACAGGCAGCTATTGAAATATCCCGTGTGCACCTTAAATTAATTACAAAGACATATTCCTATTTTTGTCTTTTACTGTCTGGTAACTTCGTTATAAATTTTTTCATTGTGCACACGACTTTGATTAAGTCCAAAAAGGAACTTGGTTTCTATATTTTATTGAACGTCCTTAACAACTAAATCTCTAGTAAAGTTTCCACTTCTTTTATGAGCCACACTATCAGATACAATGGAGGTCTGAAACGCATATGTCTTTAATTATGAAAATCCAATATTAAAAATATAAACCATTTGTTTACATGTAACATCGTTGTTTGATATGTTGACCTTTTTTTCAGAGTTGTTGGGCCGTCTACATTACTACTTACACTCTTATAATACCGTATTATTTATACTGACCTGACGATTATGACTACGGTTCACTTCTAGTAATACTAATACACAAATATTTCTGGGATCACGGCGGGTGTGGCCTTTAGGTAGGGGATGCTTACTCCTTCAGGACAATTGATCTTTCCTGATATATATACAAATGTATATACAAAATATAATATTGCATTATGCATTATGTATGTCATTCCCTAATATAGTGCATTGTATTTCCATTCAAACAGCAAATCACGGATTATGTTAATTAGCCACTCAAAGAAAAAGGGGTTAAAAAAGTTTCACAAGTTTAGCGTGTGTGACCACCATTTGCCCCGATGCATTTTTCAGACCTACTATGCATTGAACGATTCAGGTTATGCAGAGAGTCCTGGGGAATGTCCCGCCATATGTGCAATAAAGCACGAAGCAAATCGCCCAACGTAGCCGAGAGCCTCTTGACGCAGACGTCGTTCGATGTCATTCCAGCATGTTTATTGCCGATAAATCCCGGTGAAATCGCAGGCCAGGGTAGCATAATCACGTTTTGCTGCTATAAATAGTCACTTACAACGCATGTTCTGTGCGTTCGTGCGTTGTCCTGCTTCAGAATGACGTTACGCAGATTTTTGTGAAAGAATTGAATAACCTGCTGATATACGATCTCGTCACGGTAGCGTACGCCATACTAACTGCCATCCTCTATCCCTAAAGGGGTCCATCTATGTGTTTCAATTCCACCCGAGAACATAACTCTCCTTTAGCGATATGGCGGCAATGAATAACACAGGCGTCAATCAATGTAACGTCCTCCGGCACGACGGTAAGCGCAAACACGACCGTTACAGCTGTCGAGATGACATCTATACTCGTCCGTAAACAGAACTTCCGCCAAATATCTATCATTGAAACGACTATACCTCTTACACCATGCTAATCTCCCATCACGATGACGCAGGCGCAGAGCAAGACGGATGGTGGGAAGGCTGTTGGCCTCTCAAAAACTGTTCTATTCTTTATTAGGACTTGTCCGTCTTTATTCAGGAACTTTTCTAGAGGTCAAAGAAGACGATTGGAGTCGATTACGCAGATGAGACAATCGTATATACATATCGTGCCAAAGTGGCGATACAGGCGGGGTTCTTGATCTTTTGTGTTCCCCAACGGCTCCACTTTGCTGATATCGTCTTCACAAAGCATTTACAGTGTTAATATGAACAGCAAACTGCCTTGCTATATTGCATTGAGACATCCCAGTTTCCAGCATCCTAAAAGTACTCAAACGATCATTTCCAGTCGCAATAAAAATTTTATAACTAAAACCAATGTTCTTCTGTTTTAATACATTTTTAATACTGTCAATGAATGGGAAAAATTCTGATAGATTACTAACCTTGTGTCTCTTAGACTCGAAACTCCAGGAAAAAATGGGTTGCCATCAAGGCGAATCGAACGCGATATGTTACAAATTGAGTACTCAAACAGGCGTTTAGTATATTAAACTATGCCTTTAAAAACAAAAATAAAAATTGCTAAATAATTTGTTGTCATCATTTACTAACATGTTAGTACGTGTCGTGATATACATGTATTTCTGTATATCATAAGTCTGCACCGATACAAGGACAAAAAAAAAAAACAACATTCGATGGCGAACTCTCTGACTTACATTGTAATTTCAGTTTTCCGCCCTATTAACCATCCTGTAAGACACTGTACGACGAAGCAAAATGTGTCTGTCAATAGACCATATTTCGGTTTTGATAAATGACGACTTTTTGTCCGAGTTAATACCTTTTAGCGTTGTTTTTCATAGTGACGTTATAATGAATCTATGTCATGCGTTATGACGTCACTATGAAAAACGCCAAAATGTATAAGCTAAAGACAGCAATTATCCAAACCGGAATATGGTCTACTATGCATTTTGAGTATTGCAAACGTTCGATCACATAAAACAAAAATGTGATAGGTTTGATAGACAAAGCATTTTAAATTATGTTAAAAGCATTTGTATGACCAGTATTTATAATTTGGCATTATCGATACAAAGTGTGCTGTACAGTACAAGTAAGTTTTAATATACATGTGAAAGTACACAATCATAAACATGAACAGTCAAACTTGTGTTCAGCTGTTGCATTGGGGAGAAGTAAAATGTGGCTGCTTAAGAAAGGTGGCCTTTGAGTACAGGTACTTGGGAATTTAGAAGCACCAACGTGGATATACACAAACAATATAAAATCTTTATTAAACAAAATACAATATGCTTCATACCTTGTATGTACAGTATTAAAACAATAAAATTTAGCATCTTTGAAACATTCCCAAAACAGATCTTTAACGTCTTCATTTCCAGTGTCGCCTCCTTTTCATGTCAGGATTTACATTATCATCAAAATCCTCCTGATGTACAGCTTTCCGTTTTAAAATATTTTGAGTTTGCATTTGACCAACACTAAACTCTTCAGCAATTTTCCTACAGGATAACCCTCTCTAATCCATATCTATCACTTTAGTTTTTTCGAATAACGTTAAAAATTCCGCTTAATATTTGGTAAAGCTATATTTCAACTCTAAGAGGACAAACCAAATCAATTGAAGTCAGTGAACAGCTATCAAATTTATTATTAAGTGTACGTGTATTGTGATTAAATTTCATAAAAACCTAAAGGCAAAATATCGCCGGCCAACAGACCTACCTGTACAGGTTAATTACCAAAGGTGTGAAAAACAGCTGATCGATAAGATTAGCTTCCCATTCAAAATAACCTGGCCTGATTGATTCAGTTGACTGACAAAGTGGCCGTTGAAAAGAGGAGACGATCGGTTAAGATTTTAGTGGCCGCTGACCGCGTTGAACAAAGTAGTTTTATATAGCAACTGTTGTTGGGGGAATTGAAACTGGCCATTAGAAGGGAGTGACCGCTAAAAACGAGCGGCAGCGAAGACAGAAACGGAACATCACGAAAAGTGTATCTTGGACTCCATGCTCCAGTACATGTGCACCATCTGCCTCTGTGAAATGCATGTCTTTTAAGTTTTAAACATGCAATTGTATTATCGTGCTGACACTAAAACTGTGATTTAGATTTTTCTTTCACAACTGGGTGTGTCGGTGTTTGCCAATAAATCGTTTACTCATTTTAATAGTAAATATGTAAACTGGAGCAAAGTCCTCCGTCTCATCAAATACTGCCATTATGTGTTATTGGTTCAACTATTTGTGATGCACATTTTCATACGTATAGCTGTAAATAAATCTATATTAGTCGGTATCGTAATTGCACTACAATCAAATATTTTTGTAATGTGTTATATGTGCTGGTATATTATTGATATTCATGTATTGTATAGCTCCATGGTAACTTCTGCCACATAAATGAGCCAGTAACTCCTCTTTTTTCTCTGATTTCTTTCCCCTATTATAATTTCCGAACTGAACATATATATATTCACATCCAGAAATCATAATGCGTATTACCTATATTCATGTAAATATGATTATTTATGTCATTTTACTAACACATTGAATATACAATGTTTATGTTTGCACTGAAAGAATGAAAATGGATAACTGATGAGATATTTAGAAATATATATCAAAGGATCAAAACTCACGCTGCATTTCATTTTCGTCTACAAATTTCTTTTCTCCAAATTTATAAATAACATTAGATACTCGAAAAGTATTTGATGGTGAAAATGAGGGGATTTCTGAAGAGATTTCCCGCCATGTTTTTTTTTATAAAAGTATACACTAATAAGTATATTGGGGTTAATCCGATCTCAATGTGCTAAATGTAAGGGACAATATCGTGTAGGGACACACAGTAATGGACAATATCGTGTAGGGCCACACAGTAATGGACAATATCGTGTATGGCCACACAGTAATGGACAATATTGTGTAGGGCCACATAGTAATGGACAATATCGAGTAGGGACACACAGTAATGGACAATATCGTGTAGGGCCACACAGTAATCGACAATATCGTGTACGGCCACACAGTAATGGACGATATCGTGTGGGGCCACATAGTAATGGACAATATCGTGTAGGAACACAGAGTAATGAACAATATCGTGTATAGCCACACAGTAATGGACAATATCGTGAAGGGCCACACAGTAATGGACAATATCGTGTAAGGAGTCACAGTAATGAACATTATCGTGTATGGACACACAGTAATTAACAATATCGTGTAGGGCCACACAGTAATGGACAAAATCGTGTAGGGCCACATAGTAATGGACAATATCGTGTAAGGTTACACAGTAATGGACAATATCGTGTAGGGCCACAGTGTAAGGGACAATATCGTGTATGGCCATGCAGAAATGGACAATATCGTGTATGGCCACACAGTAATGGACAATATCGTGCATCGCCACACAGTAATGGACAATATAGTGTAGGGACACACAGTAATGGACAATATCGTGTAGGGCCAGATAGTAATGGACAATATCGTGTAGAGCTACACACTAATGGACAATATCGCGTAGGGCCGCACAGTAAGATGAATGTAAATCCCAATTTGATTGGGTGACTTCTGCTTATATGAAAGACCCCAGGAGAACAGAATTTTTTAAATCTGGTAAATATGTCAATATCGTTAAAACGGTCACTTTACATTATCATGTCCCAAACTATTTGTTCAACTTTAAATTCGAAATAGGAATACACTTGAAGGTACTCTGTGCACCACAGTTATGTTAGTGTTGCAACAATATTCTTAGGGTAGGAAAAGTGACCTGATCCTGCCCTGTGGCAAAGGCAAATATATTTTATTTCACATTACAGGAGTTACTTAAATTTGTTGTGAACAACTACTATATGTAAAATTAATAGAATTCAAAACTGAACAATAACACTGAAACCAAAATATCAAAGAAATGATTTCCTGTTGTAAAAGAATCATAAGTTGTCTGTAAACAAAGTACAGAATGAATAAGATACACAAGATGGTTCTTTCCTTTGTTACCTATCTTGCAGTTAATATGCAACAAACCGAATTGGAAAAAATAGTACTGTCCAACTCCTGGGAAATATAAACACAGTGACTATATTATGCGTAGATGCAGGAAATTATAGATCTATTAGATTTATTTTCAAACATACCCTTGTGAAAACAAAATTAGAGAGAAAAAAAACTTGTTCGACCTATAAACTCTGATTCTTGTTAAAATGAATTAGTGAGGAACCTACGTTTCTGAGTGCTGAATATAATTTGGAATTTTCATTCATCCTAATCAGCCTCTGTGATCTCACCAGGATGCCTTACGGAGGACAGAAAAATTCTGCATTCACAGTCATAAAGACGGAGATGACCGCTATAGTCAACCTATTTTCGCTTAAAGCTTTCTACAGTCAATCCCTTAATTCTGTTATACTTTTCTATAGGAGCTCTTATATTCTTCAATCAAACATTAAGCACCATTACACACATTCATAGCACGACTGTTCTGTGTATAGCGACAAAGGTCTTACAACTTTACCAAATAAAGACTGGATTGGAATGAGAGCATTATAAGGGTTTCTAGTGGTGTAATTATCGCATATTCTGTCCTACGTTCTTCCTGTAGCTTGCTTGATATTGATACGCTATCAGACTTAAATGATTCGGTCAGAAAACCATTGTGATTGGAATATTAATCAATTTGGGAAGAAAGTAACACAGGCAGTTAAATGGATTTCATATAGTGTTATTTATTCAATAATTCTGACTTATTTTGCTTCACTTGTCAGTAATGTTTGAAACATCATCCGTTGACTAGAATTTTATGTAGATATTTAACTTTGATTCAATGCACCTCTAATGCTAGCCTGTCCAGCATAAGAATTAACTTCAAAGTAAATTTGTCTGATTGGCAATAAATAAATAACATATTGTGTATAAAAATCTCGTATCATTCTTTTTGTTTTTATTTCCTGTTTTTACTTTGGTCGTTATACACTTAATGTTTTATATCGGTAGCGTATAGCAATTACATCTCTGTAGCGCTCTTTTATTACTAAGACAACTATATATAAAAGCACAGGTAAGCGATAACGATACTAAAACAATTTAAAAATCTGCTTCTTCTTCAGGGCACACACAAACAAACACTTACATAAATATAAAAACACGAAAAGAAAGATAGAAAATATATACAAAGCACTAGTCTAATAAAAACTGGTTTCTTGAATTATTAAATTGTTTTAGTATCGTTATCGCTTACCTTTGCTTTTATATTGACCCCTTTTTCTCGAGCGATTTGCATTAACCTTCATTGAGGTTGATCCGATACTTATGAATGGTGAATGTTGTTACAATATCCTTTTTTGTGCTTATATATATATATATATATATATATATATATATATATATATATATATATATATATATATATATATATATATGTATGTATGTATATATATTTAAAGCACAAAGACACTACAGTTAACAAGGCATGATAGCTAGGTGATTCTTTGTGCTTTATATGTTTGTCTAATTTGTCTTTATTTTCTATAGGTATTTCCTCGGAGATCCAAGGTCCATAGTACTCCTAGGTGTTTCACTGATTCTATTTGTGCTATATATATATATATATATATATATATATATATATATATATATATATATATATATATATATATATATATATATATATATATATATATATATATATATAATCCGATGCTAAGCAATCAACACCCAACTCCCATTATTAGTACATTAAAACAAGCAACTTATTTTTATGAATATTATTACCATTATGATTATCATTATTTCTTCCGTTTTTATTTCTTAATTTCGAATTTTTTTCCTTTAAATCTATGAGCTGTTACAACTGTCTTTGATACAAATAGATATATGTCAAATTCTGCAGCGTTTTACTAGTTTCTTTACAATAAATATGATTTAAACACAGATCGAAATATCTAAGAAAATAAGCAATATTTAAGAAGTATATATTCCGCAATATTAAATATAGAACATATATACCTATTAATTTAGTGTACCTTATGCGCATTTCGACAAATCACCTCTCTTCAGTGATGCTCGTGGCCAAATGATTGGAATTTTCAAAATATATAAATATTTGAAGAGCAGTGTTAAAACCAAAATGACCTTAAAAGTGAACTAAAGAATCTATCTAATGACATAGCTATGTATGAGGGAGATACTCCTTAGTTTTAGAGTGATAATAATCTCTTATTTCAAGACTAATTTGAAATCTTCCTTAAAGAACAGTCAACAAAATAGATTTTCATATCAAAAGCTCAACCTTTTTTTGTAAAATATAGATATATGTGTACTTGAAAATGCAAAATGAAAACAACAGACTTCCGTCTCACATGTTTTGATACAATGTTTTACCATTACAACCGTAGCTTTTTAAAAAGCTTAGGTTGCAATCGGAATAGCTTTAAATTTTCAAGTTCAAAAAATCAAAAAGTTAAATGGCTTTATGTAAACAGGAACAACATGTACTTGTTTTTAAAACCATCTTTTTATGTGCAGTTGTGAATTTTCCCTCTAAAATTTCTAAAGCCACGTCTCATTTTTTCCTTATTCTTTTTTGGGAAAGTCTCTCGGATGTTCTCGTCAATATTCGGAAATAAGTTGGTTTTTGTAGTGAGCAAACTTTTTTTTTAATTGTGAACATTTTATTAGATTTATTTCTAGAAATCTCAATATTTACAGCAGAATTATGTGCTAATATTGTTTCTTAGTACTAGATTATTACCCAACATGCCACGCTAATGGAGTCTGCACATGCGCTCTCAAAGCGAATTTACTATCGTAATATACAATCGGCCGGGGCCGATTGCAATTACTAGTATAAATGACGAAGGGTGTCTAAATAAATATAGAATATATATACTTCTAAAATTTAGTGCACCATATGCGCATTTCGACATGTGTAACATTAATAGTAGTGATTTCATTAAACCTTTGCTTTCTAACATCTCTTCCTACCACGGCTTTCTGAAAATGATCCATTTTGATATGCAAAAGTGAAGATGATGAACAAGTGCCCTTGAAGTATCTAATAATTCAATTGTATTTATTTGTTATCATCAACGAATAAGATAAGATAAGTTCTTTTAAAAGACAATTTTTCAATCAACTATCATATGTTTACTTGATTTTCATTTATGTCAATCTTAATATTATAAATAACAACAAGACAAACCACTGAAGTAGAACTGAAGAATTGTCTAACGTATGTCATGGCTCCTCTTCTCATAATTGTTTTTCATTCTGGCATCATGGTCCGTCAGACTTTAACTTACTTGTGAGATCACAATGAAATTGCATGCGTAATGCGAATGATTGAAACTGGCGATACTTCAATAATCCACTAATGATAACAAGTATTACTACCATCATTTTAATAAAAATATACCTGGTTCATGGTTTTACCTGTGCAAAATGACCCGAACACTTGGAATCTTTTAGTGGCTCACGTAGCCACAACGGTCTATCCAGTTGTATTTTTGATTAAGTTAATATGACATTCAAGGAAATCATATGCTTTGAAAGATATAAAATAAGCACTCCTACATGCTGCATAAATTGTCATACGGTTGCTTGATAGAACTTAGATGTTTACAATGCGATCCAAGACTGACAATAAACATAGCAGGGGTCTCCAAAGTCAATAAAGTACAAGCATTTAATAATCAAATAGAGGGTTAAATAATTCACAATCAGATGATAATAACGAACTTAATTCTATTAAATTCTGTTACTCGATTGCTAAAATGTAAGATGGAATCATTTAGTAATATAAATAAAATATAAATGTATTTAGCATCACTAATTTGGATTTGAGAGTTCATAGAGATGCCAATCATGTCCGCACATTTTAACTACAGAGTAATTTATTTCTCTATGGCGGTGTTATGTCATTCGCTTGTGAGACAGTATCCATTAACTAATCGAACGCTTTCTTTATGCTTTGATACTTTGGCATACTAAAATGATTTGGACAGATAAGTCTGTTGAATACTAATCACGTACCAGCTGTACTTTCATCGTTGTGCAGAGATTCATGGACGGGGCCTAGCATTTAAAAGAATTTAAAAATAACACCTCATCGGCATTAAAATATGTTTCCATCTAGGATAATCCCAGACATTTTAGGTTTGCTAACGCGCTTTGTAATAATCATATAATTTTATGACCTTTAGCTACTTGTATTACACTTTTGAGAAATGCGTATTTAAAATATTTAAACTATTCATTCACAAATGTCGATTTTACACGAAGCCAGTCTTTCGAAGAGCTATTTATATATTAAACTCTACATAAAATGAAAAAAAAGATATCTTCATGCTTGTAATTCATCTATGTCATTTCATTAGAGGAAAAAAACTACATATACAAAGTAATTCTCTGAAGCAAGATATTAAGTTAGAATGATATCTGAATTAAAATAAAGCTCCTATAATTTAGGAAGAAAATTGTATTAAAAATGTTTCCTTTAATAGAATCAAACATTATTAACTCTTAATAATGCACTATAGAGAAATTAGGTTTCCTGAAATGTCATTATGTAAATTTTCGAGGTTTTAGAGGTTAGTGCATAGAAGATAATGAAGAAAAACAAAAAGGTATTTCATTTAAATAGTCTGCTTCTTTTATCAACAAACACAATACTTACTCGATTGTACTTACTGTTTGATAAACGGAATGGCCGGCACAATTCTACGCATTTCGGCATCAAATAGAGCAAATATCTAACATATATAAACATAAAGCTAACGATCGGCAATAATAACTTACCCCCAATCTGTCGTCCCTCTACACATATTTTTTCCCAACCTGTTTCAAATTTGCCGGTTTCTGTGTCAGCCATTCGGTCTCGCAAGATCTCGTTAAAAGAAACCTAATAAAAAGAGGTGGAGCTGGCGAAAAACACATGGTCATCGTTATTTTTATGTCATTTCTCTGTTTACATTTTATTTATCGGCTAGTTATTTGGAAAGAAGAAAACTCAATTGAAATGACCAGAAATGCGGTAACTAGCCGATAAACAACGAGATCTTGAATGGTCGGGGGTAAGTTATTATTGCCGATCGTTGCTTTATGTTTATGTATGTTAGATATTTGATGCCGAAATGCGTAGAATCGTGCCGGCCATTCCGTTTATCAAAAATGCAAGTTTACGCAACGTAAGGAAGTGTGGCCCTATCATTCATATAGGGCCACTACTTGCGGCTACATTACAGACTGGTGTACCATGGCATATGCGGAAAGTGGGCGCCTCAGGATCAACCTTCAGTATTCTCAACACACCCAAACGATTTGTACAGTGCAATGATTGAAATATACAGCTTTTATTTGAGAGTGTAATACATATGTTATGACCTGAAACTAATTTCTAATACACACTGATATTCAGTGCATTCAATGCATGTTTGTCATTTCAGCTCACAGTATCGACAGGCATCTTACGCGTGGATTATTAGGCACAATTTATATTTTATGATAATATAAATACCGCATTAATGTCTTGCGATCCTTATTGAATATATGTGCTTACAAAAAGGTCATTGTCGTAATCATTTATTATTATGGTGTAATGGTGCTTTACTATCTAATAAACACGCAACGCCCAAAGGAGTGTTCGATTTATATTACTCGTTACACGGAACTATCAGACAAACTTATTTTATAACACGTATAAAGAAATACAATCTGAACACTCCCGTCATTTCTGGTGTCCAACACCTGTTGTGCTTCTGGGATTTATTGATGTATTTGATATGGAATGAATGTTTAGATTCACGTGTATCAGTGCTGCGCAACAGGTCTGAGGTCTTCGCGCAAACAGCAATTTTCTCACGGTTCTTCATTGAACATCTGTTCTTTGGGAGTTATTGACACGCTTATTATGTACAAAACCATATGCCAAAATATCATAAGACAAACATCAAATAAAGTATCAAAAGCAATATATTAGCTTTCTTAAACACCGGGGCAATCCCCATTGTTTAACAAGGCACTCACAATATCGCAAATGTTCCTAAATATGGAACGATATGCAGTGTCACAAAAGGTCAAAAAATAGCCTTCAGAAATGTCGGTCGAGATTCTTAAGGTATCTTAAACCTAACAATGTAATAAAAATTTCATATTCATAGCTCTGACTCGAAATCCGAAAGCTATACAAGTAAAATAAGAATTAATAATAGAAACAACCCTATATGGAAAAGAAAGCGTACTAAACGCTGCCCAATAAGCGATAGACATATAGCAGTTAAAAGTATTAAACGGATTCGTGTATGTAGGATTAATGAGGTGATCAAGTGCATAAGAAGATTTAGCATCTGCAATGTATTGCATCATTATAAGATAAGGTCAAACATGGCTTAAAATAACACTTATTTTTCTTGGTTTAATATCGTTGTTTTGTAGAAGCTATAAGCCAAGACTGAATTCGGCTCTAAGTATCTATATAAGGGGACCCGCACATATATAGATAACACATAACAGACCATGACGGAAGATATGATTGTCAATATATTAAATGAAAGCAAACCATTATTGTATATAACATGTTATATTCTTATCGTTGTTTGGGTGCTTTTCAAGGAGTTGCTTATCACGTTACTTGTACAAGCCTTTGTCCATGGTAACATTCTCGTCATATTGCCTTAATTTTCAGTCATAATTTCCCTTTATCTATTTACCTTATGAATAATTGTAATAATTACAGTAGTTATAGAAATTATATGTATTATAAAATTGATTAATTTATAAAAATCATTTCTGCATTTTATCTCTTCTGGATAATGTCATTTGAATGTTGCAAGCGTCGACTGGAAAATTAGTTGTCAGTATTTGATAATGCTACCATGTCATGATGACAAATAGTGCTTTACAGCAAAACAAACAAAACGTGTGGAAGAAATCAAATGAAATTTCATGATCAGCAACGCAAATGAAATCGATTTTATGTTACCGCTACTTTTGTTCGCCTAGGTTGTACATTAAGTTTACGATAGCCCCCAAGTTTCATTGTAATTTTGCCCTTGTGTAGACCACTCACTTCTATTATATCAATATCAACTTGTCATTTATAAATATAACACATAAATATTAAATCACCTTGTTTTAGTGAGATTATTTGCAAAAGTAGCTCTTATATATATATATATATATATATATATATATATATATATATATATATATATATATATATATATATATATATATATATATATATATATATGGCCATAAACCATAACATTATGTGGACGACAGAAGAGAGAGTTGGCAACTTGTGCTTAAGCCAGTAGAACCTAATGGTCTCAACAAATTGATGGATGTTTACCAAATAAACAAGAAATATAAAACAGCAGTCCTGTCGACTTTTATTCCCTTCTTTTATTTATTTATTTATTTTTTTTAATTATTATCAATTTCATTTTTTCATATATTTATCTATTTATTTCTCGGTGTTTTCTTAGTCCTTTGTAATTCTACGTTCATCTCTTAGTAGTCTCTAATTTCACTTAGTCTGATTACAGCATGAATGGTCAAGGCAAACCGTAATAAGTGTCGCCCTATTCCCCTATGACCACGATATCGGATACAGACCAGGTCATTTTACATGTATAGAGCAAACACGCAATGTAGCTGACGTCCGATATCATCGTATTCTAATGCACTTTGTTTGTAACACGCGATCTCATTGGCTGTCCGATTTAAAAACTACAAGGGTATTCATGATACCCTTGCAGTTTTTGATATGACGTCACGATACCCTGCAGTTTCTGATTTGTGACGTCACGATACCCTGCAGTTTTTGATATGACTGTGATTAGCAACTTTGCTTAGAAAACCATAATTCTGTGCTTCTAGTTGTAATTATTTTGTCAAATGCATTAGAATGGGGTTACCATGCTTGTGTTTTACAAAAACTGACAGGGTATCGGCGAATACCCTGTCAGAAATTGAGTTTCACTGAGAGGCGTTAGCCGAGCTGTGAAACGGACATTTCTGACAGGGTATTCGCCGATACCCTGTCAGTTTTTGTAAAACACTCGCATGGTAACCCCTAATTATTAGACAAGTGCTTTGTATCAAGTTTTCTTTTTTCATATTTCTATATTTCTTTATTTTAGTGTCGTTTGTGGCTCTCTTGTGCATATATATATACAGGTATTTCTTCGGAGATCCATAGTACTCCCTTCGTAATGCAAGCCTAATTCTATATATTTATCAGAAGGCTTACAAACATATATAAAATTCTTTAAATAAAAAAAAAAACGCTAATGTTAAACTCCGCCCCTCTTTTTTTCCGAATTTGCCAGGTCCCTATCAACCTTTTAAATATTTTTCTCGTTTTAGTTGCAGAGGTTATCTGAGTTATTTTTAATGTTAATACATTTCAAATACTTCAATCATAGATAGAATATTATGTAATTTCAGTAATAGAACAGGAAAGCGCATTAAAATCTCTCATAGAAAACAAAATTGAACTTCCCAACGCATGCCTAAACCTCGTTTTCACATCTTGAGCAATATTTTTCCATTATGTACTCTCAAAGGGGATTTCAAGATATCTAATAAACTAAATTCAGATCGTCATACAACTATTGAAAGAGTTTGATGAGAATGGTTCGGGGATTTTACAGTAGGAACTGGTGAACTAACGTTATAGAATCTTTTGTCCATATGGATTGAACACGATTGTAGTCTTCCGTACCATTATTCCTTTTCGTTACTAATGACTCAGGGGAAATGCATCAAAAGAAACAGGAGACACTGGAACAGATTTGTAAAATATAGAAATTTCAAAGTGTGGCTTTAGAAAAATAGGAGGGAAAAAAGAGATTAATTCCTAATCTGTTTTCATCATCTACACAAAGCAGACAAATTGCTGATTTGAAATAATTCTCGTCATGAAATAATATTGCAACGCACAAGGCAGGAAACATAAAAAGCATTTGCAGAATCAAATGGTTGAGGAAAACGGGTATTAATCAGTCTTAGCTGGCGGGACCTTCAAGCTGTAGAGCCAATCATCAACGGTAACCATGAGAACTTATAGCAAAATCACTTTTATTCCAAAATGTAATCTATAACATCTTATCTAGACCTCCACAGTTTTGTAGCTAATTTCGCTAATGTCTCACACTATTATAGCTGTAATTCGTCCACGATAAAGTGCCACATCTTTCTCTTTCTATCATAACAACAATTTATTATTACATAAATTGTGGTATACAACTTAGCATTACCAACACGCTCTATAGAGTCATATATGTTTTAATATTTAAAAAAAAACATTTTTATGTAGCTACACTGACATATATGTTATTAGTGGCATAGCTGAATCCTAAATAGTAGAAGGACGCAAAACTGGTAAATCAAACTGAAGGAAAACTAATAATGATGATGATGGTGATGAAGAAGAAACTGAAAATAACATAAAAAGATAAAACTATTTAATTAAAAAAGTTGTATTGTATGTAAACAGCAAACAAAAGTTCCTAGTTATACATCTACCAAGAGACTTTCTTTAGAAATCTTTACTGAATTTAAACAAAGCCTTAATGTTTCTATCAAGGAATACCCGAATTTATACCCGCGATCAGAAATACCGATATTTATAAATTCTGTAAATATTGACAAAACTAAAATACGTCATAAAAATAATTGTAAAATTAGTCACAACTGCAAAACGTACATCAAGTGTATATAGATTCTAGTAGCTTTATTGATTTTCTCTTTGAAATTCGTTTTTGCAACGTCATTTTACACGCTAATTTCTCACTTCAGCAAAAAATACACTTGCGTCATTGTATGAACATTTTTTCTTCTCTCTCTCGTCTCTCTCTCTCTCTCTCTCTCTCTCTCTCTCTCTCTCTCTCTCTCTTTGTTTGTTTATGTGTGTTTTTTAATTCATTGCACTTGAGTGCGGTGCGATAATATATTCAAAATATAGTAGTTTCAACTACTATGCAACTCAACTACTAATTCGATCAAACATCTCCACTGCTACACATAAAATACTTTATGTACAGAGCAGCTCGGTCATCCGAGTTGCGATAAATAGCATATCAATACACTCTTCCTATCTTCTTTGTTGCAAACTGTGGGTAGAAGAACATTAGTCTGCATTCTAATATTATGTAACGTTGCCTTCCCAGAAATCACTAATTACAGCATTACCAAGGGTGTTGTTGGGGTTTATTTTGTCGAATATTATCCTTTTTGTAAAGGTCATTCCAACATTTTCTTCTCTTGAGATTTTATTTACTGATATGTATTTCTCCTTTATTGTTTTACTGAAATCCAATTTAGCAACGATATTATTCATGCGGGTGAAGCGTGAAATTGCTTAGTGCAGTTCAAATCACACAGAAACATTAGAATGTTATATTTATGTCCAGTGCGTAGCGCTGTAAGAATCAAGGACTGGCATGTCGAAAGAATTCGATTCAACCTTGTTCTATTTATTTATTGTTAAACATTCTGAATGCATTACGACTTACAGCGGCGAATCCAGGATTTCTGAAAAGGGGGGGGGGGGCACACGTGAAATTCAAGTATTAACCAAAAGTGTTACTCATACTTTTCGCAAAAAGGGGTGTCCCCTCTAAATCCGCCACTGCCTTACGCATAAACATATAAAAGACAAACGTTGTAGAAATAAAAACGCCATCTTACCATTTGATTATCTGCAAATAAAATTCAATCTAGCACCAGATACAAAATAATGTACGGATATATGCATGCAAATGGCATTACTTCTTAAAACTACTGTGTATTTGTAAAACTCAAATATGGAAAGTGAAAACCATGGGTCATTACATGGTAATGATATCAAACGGTCAACTGGATTTGTAAATATCTCCTACCGTTTAACAATGTCAGTCCTGTTTGATATCATTAGATATGGATATAAAATACCAAATGTAACAAAAGCAATGTGGACACGGTGGACAACAGTTATAAAAGAGAAAACAGAAGACATCTGACAGAGTTGTATGTCGCAAATAACCAAGGAACTGCACACAAAAAATGACAACAGCATAATATAAACGGAACAACATTACAAAAATATTCGATTGTGCTGCAGTTACGATACCGACATAGGACGGTCAACTGAAGTAACAAACGTCACTTAGTTGGTGTGGATAACCGGTTTTAACAAGGCCCGACATAGAGTCCCCACCGCCCTGTTAACGTGCATTGTTCAAGCAAAAGTCTGCATTTGGTTGTAGAGGGACCCAATACAAGACCTATGGTCTTAGCGATGATCTGGGGGTCATACTGTCGATGTCGAAGGCATTTAATAATTTTAGAACCAGCAGATATGAAATTATCGGAACCTTTGACCTTTATTCAGCGAAAGAAATCTATCTAATGAATTCTGTCACCCTAGAAATTGGGATGGGAAGTTCCTCTGAATATATATTGTTGAAAAGTAACATTCCGAATTTAAATAAAATGTCTGAATAAGATCTATAAAATTTACCAAACGTTTTTCGAAGTGTATGATATTTATAACCGTGAGTAAGAAGTTTAAAAGTAATCTGAGAATTTTTTCGCGAAAATCCAAAATTTTAGTGCAGGCTCTAGCAAACCGAACCAATTAACTAATTAATACCATATGATGGGAGTCTGGGGACATCACCATCTAGATAAGGGTAATTTACGATAGGAAATCACGTCATCACGTTTATCATATATATATGCATGAATATTGTTGTATGGATAAATATCAGATATATATTTTCAAACTCAGGGTTATCGATTACTAAAATATCATCAAGATATATAGAGGTATCATTGAACTTTTCAATAAGGTCGAAACGTTTTGAAGTTTGAATAGAATGCATAAATTCTCTCTCATAATAGCATAAAAATAAATCTGCTATATGGGAAGCGCAGTTAGTGCCCATAGGAATCCCAATAATCTGTTGATAAGTCTTGCCATTCAATTGTTCATAAATATTATCCATCAAAAATGAAATGGCATTCAAACTCAGTACAAGACCAATATTTATAATTATCATATTGTTTGTTAAAGAAAGATCCAGATGTAACTGAAGTACAGAGGTATGATTTGGACTTTCTATTGAAAAACCAGCGAATGAGAGACAGCAATTTGGTTTTGATTAAGTCATGAGGTAAAGAGGTATATAGTGTCGAAAAATCAAAAGTAGAGACGTTATTAGCCTAAACATTTCTCAAACGGAATTGTTCAATGACTTCGTCAAGTAATTGACGTTACTGTTGTTAAAGACAGCATTACAAGACTTAATAACTAATAACATGGTCTTTTACTGCAGTGAGAGCAGAGGTAATGTGTCTAGAAAGCACAATTGTAGAGCAATGACTAGAATTTGATATAAAACGTGATTTATATGGATTTTATGTGATTTAGGAAGCCAATACATTGTTGGAAGATCATTTTTATCAATGCCTAAATTGAAGTCACGCATAGCTTTACAGTGGTCAG
This sequence comes from Pteria penguin, assembly GCA_035048485.1. NCBI lineage: Eukaryota > Metazoa > Mollusca > Bivalvia > Pterioida > Pteriidae > Pteria > Pteria penguin. Next base: position 13,750,691 of record CM068584.1, read on the forward strand.
AGAGAATTTTGTTTTTAAACAATGGGGTTTCAACATACGTAGAAGTAGAGTTCAGTTCCATTTTAAGAACTAAAATACAGTATATTTCTCAAACAATGATATTATTAGCTGCTTTTTCAGCAGGTACGAAGACATAATTAACTCATTTTAAACTTATCTGCTATAGACATACCTGAACCTACATTTCCTGGCGATCATGCCAAGTTTGAGAAGTACGCGACAAAACAATATGATCGATGACAATTTTTTATTGCGTGCTAGCAAATCCAAAGACAAATTAATAGATAAATCAAAGTTTTCGACATAACTTTTTGCATATATTGCCTCGAAAAAGGATGGCGACCCAAATTTAAAGATATGATATAAAGTTCAATGTGGAGGCATGTATAAATATACTACAATGAAAACGCAAACACCCCCGTGGACTAATTAACATTTTCCAATCGAACACGCCTTTATTTTGCTGACTTTTAAAGGATGATTTGTTAAATGGTCTCCTACGAGATATAACAGATACCAAGTAATTAATGATTTTGCACCTCTGTGACAGTAATACTTGAATGGTATATGGATGGAATGTTCTCTTAACACTGCAGTGGTTTATCATTGTTCTGTTTGATATTTCTTTGTAGTGTGTGAATAATGTTCAAGATATAGATACCATGTCTTCTGATAATCGATCACATTTTATGACGTCCATGAACTTTCCAGAGTAATAAATACTACTTAATGTATTGGAATGCAAATAGGAAGTGGGAGCTAGTAAATAGCATGGGACCTTACTTTATTTAGTACATATTTCTTGAACTAAAAATATCCATAGGATTCTTTTATATATTTAAATATTACTTTTATATTTTCCATCCTATCCGATTTTCAGTTCAGATTTATGTGTTAAGATTTCCAGAAGTAAAACTTTGTATACAATTTTGTTATAAAAACAGTATCTTATTGTGCAAGTTCGACCTAATGCGCTTGTCTTGTACTTAACAGAACGAAAAGCCCTTATCATAAGGCTATTATGAGAAGGAGATAAAATCAATCACTTCAAAAGACATGTTTTTTAATGGCGATTTCGCTTTAATGACCACTCGTACCCTATCCTGACTATCATTAAATGCCTATGACTGGATGAATGACAGACTATACATTTTGTTACATAAAACAAATTTACTATACGTGAAATCTAACTGCTATGAGACTTTGATTGCTTTAAACTGATTTAATAAAGAGAGATGTTTGAAATTTATTTTCGATTACCGGACTTTGGAACCGATTAATGGAACAAAGCTGATAGGTCGAAATAGGTTTTGATTGAGAGGGAGTGGGATGGGAGTGGGGGTCACACAGAGGAAACAGTAAAATATATCTTCCAGTGACTGTTCGATTTATTTGTTAATTAATATAATACATACTCCCTGTCCATTTAATACAACGTTTTATAGCATGGCAGAGTTTGCGCATTCATCCTACTCCCATTCACTTTGCTCACGCTGTGAATCTAGCTATCATTCCCTATGTATCAGAAAGAACGCTTATTGAGCAACACTGTTTGCCATCCCGTTAAGAACTTTATTATTATTATTATTATTATTATTATTATTATTATTATTATTATTATTATTATTATTATTAAGGATTCATTGGTCGACCTTGGCTAATTCACATTGTGTCTGTGATGTTACCGGTCAGAGAGCTTGTCAAATCAAACGGTCAACGATAATTCTAACCGATCTTGCCAATGGAACCAGCCTGTTTTATTATTACTTCCTTTATAAGAAATAAAACGTGCTGATGTCTCTGAGAAACACTTTAAATTTTGACAATGATAAAGTAAAGAGTATTTGCTGATTAATTTTTCTTAGATCTAAGGCTAACATCTATTAATTTCTTAGAAACCGTTTCGTATATTGACATCACTATGACTTTCCATTTCTTTAAAATGTACAAAATCATACAAGTATTTTCTAAAGTGAAGTATTTTAGTGTTTGACTCACAACTCTCCCTTACAGCTCAATTAAAAGCTGTGTTCCACTCAAGAGTCTCTCTAACAACTGATGAAAAATCGTTCAAATGATGACAATGCTTAGACTGCTTGGTTGTCTCTACATGCATTAATTTGTTTGCTTCTTGTTTTGCGCACAGGGATTATTTCATTTACATAGGGACACTATCAGAGCTCTCGGAAGCAGCATTGCATCCTTAAGTGCAAGCAACGTCTACAATGTCACGGCTTCACAGGCATTTGCTGTTGTTTTGCTGTGTTTTGGGGATTATGGAAATTAAGTCATATATATACTCGATAAAACTATATAATTGAATGCAATTATATATATATTCTGGAAATTGTCACGGATGCTAGAAAAGAGAAAACAGAAGACATCTGACAAAGCTGTATGACACAAATCACCAAGGACCTACACACACAAAAAATGACAACAGCAGAATATACATGGAACGACATTACAAAACTATTCGATTTTGCTGCGGTTACGATACCGACTTAGGACGGTCAATTGAAGTAACAAACGTCAACCAATTGGTGTGGTTAACCAGTTTACGGGCGCCCACCTTCCCACTCACCGCAAAAGCAGCACAATCAATGAAATAGAAGTGTAATCTAGATAAGAGAGAAGGTTATAATACAAAGCTGTGTTTTAGATATAAGATCTAGAAAATAAACATCTTTTTTGTCTAGGAAGAAAGAAAATATACTTACTCGGCCGCATGACAAAAGTCATCCCAGAAAAAATCAGTATATAGGGTAATGATATTTAAAAAAAAAACAATAAGGACATCACAAACATATCCAATTATAATGCCGTTAGGATACCGACTTATAACGGCCATTTGATATGACAATAGTCAACGAACTCGAACTATTCACCATGGTCAATGTTTGATAAATTCATTCTAATGAAATCAAAGTATTGTTGGGAAAGTTAGACAGGACCGTCTTACCAATAGTGGTCGTTTGCTCATTGTAAAGGAACGTGAAGGTTTTTGTCATTTGTACAATTGAATTTCATTTTACACATTATCATATCTTACAATGATGTTTTCTGGGCGATTTGTCATGCGCATTGTCTTTGAGAAATGTACCACAGATGCCATCAATCTGCAAATAAATATTTTGCCTCTAGATTACAGATTTATCGAACAAGTTCATATTCTTTAAAATTAACCAGCAGATTTCTTTTATCTATAGTTGACTCAATCTGAAAATAGGTTTCATACTTGTCAATAACTGTTTTATGTCTACATAACGTACGTATTTGACTGCAAAACTATTGACTAAATCCGAAAGCAGAAAATATTACAAACATGTACCTTAATTTAAAATGACGTTTTGCTATAAGGAAATTCAATCCAAGCAAGCAAAATATTTAGAATCATCCTTTACAATGAGATTCCACCACTGTAGATTATGTGAACTGACACGCTATGAAATGCATGTAAAGTAGGCCCATGAGCTTGAATATCTAAAGAAATATATATGATATTTACAAATTGTATTTCCAATTTCCGTTATTACACAGATTCTGCAACAACTATTTTCTGTGTAGATTTGAAATGACTTATTATGAGGTTAGTATCTCCTTTTGAACAGTGTGACAATAAACGATGATGGACCGATATAATAACGAAATCTCCCTTTGTTACGTAATTCGGCATTTTATTGAGACCTCCCTTTTAAGCATAGTTTATAGGTATTAACCATTTAAATTCACAGTTACTAAACATTGGAAAATTTCCAGTGTTTGTTTGCATCTCGGACTGGCCTCAGCCATATCAAATACGCATATTAATTTAGAGTGAGCGGAGCATATCTAATAAGGATCGTTGATGATCAGAGGCAAATCGCTGTTGGTAGGCATTCCTCTCAAAATGACAAACGCCATTACAACATGTCGCAATTCTTGGCAAACCATAGATTCATGGACTATTCCAACTTCTAGAAATTGCACATTAAATTTCAACGTGTGAAACTAACAGCATAAATAAATAGCAGAATGGTGCATACATGCTTCCGTCGTGGTGTTTGTCCGACATGTTTACATTGATAACTGAAATTCACTTCCGACGCGGGTTTTAATTTTTCAAATTAGACAATTTTGTTCAAATGAATAATCTCCTTGAAAATGCTAATACACATTTGAAAGTTAGAATCCTCCAAAAGGAAGTGCAATATCAGTAATAAAACACAAGCACCCAATTGCACAAACTTTCAACCACCTGCCCTTTTTCTTTTGTAGAAAAACGGCTTTGTTACACAATTATTTGACATCCATGTTGATCATTCCAAAAATATGTCCTAACAAAGTGGTTATTATAAATTTTTAAATGTGTCCTTTGATTGTGCTGCTTTTGCGGAAGTTGGGAAGGTGGGCACCCGTAAATCGGTTAACTACACCAACTGAAATATATTTGATACTTTAATTGACCGTCCTAATTAGGTATCGTAACTGCAGTCCAATCGAGTATTTTTGTTATGTCGCTTTCTGTCTTTTATCATTATCATGTTTATGTGTATGTCCTTGGTGATTTGTGTCGTACATCTTCGACAGATGTCCTCTCTTTTCTCTTCTGCACTTGGTAAAAGGCCGGGTAATTGAAAATTTATGTAACTGAGTGTTTGTGTTTTAGTACCGATTTTGGAATTTCAACTTGAAACTGTTTATGAATATAAAAAATATTCAGCAATAAATACACAAAGTCTCCATGTCAATCACTTTCATGTCATTCAAAGAAAATTCGAGTGTATTTTATTTTCATAGAGACCTTGTGTAAATTCTCCAAGGAAGGGGGGGGGATAGACATAGTTAGCTGTATATATATATGGGTATATTCTACGAATATGTGAACTGTATTTTAAAAACTATAATTTAAAAATAAAATATATTATTTAATTTTAATTGTATCGACGATTTTAATGGTTATATAATAGATGTGACTTCTGTCACGCGAACTTCTCTATGGGGACACGCCCACTCTAATCGGATCAAAATATTATGATACATCTGGGATAAATAAAAGCAATTTCTTTTAAAACTCTTTATTTTCTGAAATGAAAATGTAGACGGCCACTGTCTACGAGCTACTGCTATCCAAGCTGTGAACAAAGTCGTATTCGCTGCAACATATCATGTACATGAGTAGCCATCGTCATGGAAGGTCTGTGCGTAGTTACAGTCGCACTTGTTCCGGTCAGAAAAGAAACAAATCAGTGAGACACTAACTTCTGTTTCCACTGGAACTCCTTCAGAAGCAAAGGCCTCGTGAAGGCAAATTCCACAATGTCTCTAGCTCTGACGACTAGCTTATCAGGGAATAATTCTGTTGTGACTGCTAAATTCCATGTAAAATACTTCTTTCACAAACTGCATATTTAACTTCTCTACAAATCAATATTTACGCTTTGACTTTTGAAGTACTGCTCGACTTTGAACTTGTACATGTTGTTGACGTCGGCGGTTGACATGGGCAATCAGTTGATACTCATTAATGCGCGCTAAATTTGAGATTGTCTATCCATGTAAAAAGTGAATAGAACGTTCAAGGGTTATGTATTCATACTTATCTTTAAATAAAATTATAACGAATGTTTCTATAATTTTTCACTGTTATACAAATATGTATATTATTTTTGCTTTATTGACCGATACACAAACGTGGTATAATTTTATTGATATATTTCTAAGTCATATGTAAACACGACGTTATTTTTTGCGTTTATTGTATTGTTCATAGTTAATTATGACCTCATGCCTTTTTACATTGCGCTGAGCTGATATAACGAACGACGAAAGCCTATAAGGCTTGTTTTGGAGTCGCGAAACTTTTGCGTTATATCGCTTAAATTTTTCTAGTTATATCGCGAACCTTTGCGTATATCGCTCTACTTTGGCGTTATTTTTTTGAAATTTTCGTGAAATCGGAAACCTCACCATAATGATGATATCACATAAATAGATAAGCGATATCACCACAATGATTCGGTAATATCACCATAATGATTCAGTGATATCACCATATTGATTAGCAATATCACCATAATGATTCATTAATAAAGCTTACAGGAATAGAATGTAAGACTGCGCCCCATGATGATCTTATTACCATTCTTCATCTTTGTAGGTTGAAACATCTCTGAGTTTTTTTTGTGTGTGTGTCAGAACCTACGTGTTGATATTTTATTTGATAAGTTTGGTTTACTTGACTTTGATCTTTGATTTCAGCTGCAATTTCATAGACATTGTTCTTGTATTGCAGTTTAAATCCAAATTCGTTTTTACTTTTTTTATTATTTTTTGTTTGTTTGTTTTATTTTAATTAATTTTTTTGTGCCTTTGTCAGACATTTATGCACATTTTTGTGTTATTTCTTTGATTACAATGGGTGGCGGTTTAAATCTTGATTAGAGAAAAACATCTTATTTTAATAATCTTTATAATCTTCGTTTCGTAATGAATTATAGGTCAATGTAATATACATTGGATTCTATGAAACAAACAACTTCTGTGTTCATAACTAAGGCCTGGGGGCAACAAAAGTGTAGCGTTCAAAAGTTTCAAATAATTGATACCAAGATGACCAGTTGGAATTTTTGTATTATATAACCACCACAACACCTCAATTCTCACTTGACTATAGGTTTATTGTGAGTTTATGAAATATCTTTACAATCTTGACAATTTCTCAAATTATGTATAAATTTTGCTTTGTTTGTTGGGCTTCTTATCTCAATCTAGTCTTGCTATTTATATTCATGAAAATTATTGTTCTTGGTACCATTTTCTCTTCATGGTACATGATTTATACATATTGTATCTTTTTGAAAGAAGATACCTTTATTTAAACTTTGATATCTTCTTCTCCTACCCAATTTAATGGCTTGCTTCTTTTTTATGTGTAAACTCGAACAAGTTACATAAACGCAGTTAATGCGGAAACATATCATAGGTGATTGAAGTGTGTTCAAGATTAGATTAGAGAATTTGCCAAATAGTGATTGTCTTTACTTCAGATATCGATATGTGGTTTACCTGATACCCTACAAAAATTGCTTCTAATTCTGATCTCCAATCATTGCCAACTGGTGACAATTCATGAACGCACAAGGTGACAACGAATGGTCAGATGGATACACGGTATATTTCTACAAATTATAACGATATGGCATAGTTTGTCACTTATCACTTCATCGTTATCATTCAGGTGTTGTGATACCTGACAAAATATATCATGAGTAAATGATGAAGTATTTCACTCTCTATGCGGAGCTCATGATAGCCGTGCTGAATATCAAACGGAAGGTCGTTAACCGATGTAAAAGCCATTAATTTACAATTTAAAGTATGTTTAGCAGATTTGAAGATGCAAATCATTTCGCTTACGGAAGTTTTGATCGGTGAGTAGAGAATATTTCCCTCGATGGCACCTGATCCCAGCTCTTGTCTTTCAACTGAGCCCATTATTGGTCATTATTTCTATCTCGTTTTTACCTCCTACAGTTTTAAGTGTTTGTTACATATTCCCTCATACACCGGATCTAACTTAGCATACAAAAGGTCAAATTTTACATAATTCACATTTTGTCCGCAACATGTTTTCATAAAAGGAGAGCAAGGTTTGTCAATCTGTGCAAGTAACACTTTTCTTGTTGCTTTTCTTATTGGTTTTGCTTGGGGTGGGAGGTGGGGGTTCGGTTTTTAAAAAAAAATTTAATATTCATAAAATCAATAATAATAGTATTTCAATAATATTCGACCAGATAACTTTAGAACATGAAAATAATGTAACAAGAACAGTAGTTGTATCGGCGCCGATGTCATGATTAATGCTAGTACTACGTTGTTCTGACGTAGATAAAACTGACCATGTAACTTCCGTGTTGATATGATAGAGATGGCATTTCTTGCGTTACCACTATGCTGACACAAAGGATATGGCATTTCTAATGTTACTCTATGTTGATATGACGCAGAAGATATTGCCGCCTATATTACCACTGTGTTGATGCGATGACGATAACATTTTCAGTGCTGCCGCAGTGTTGATAACATCGATATGACTTTGCTAATGTTATCACCATCTAGATACCATAGAAATGACATTGCTAGTGTTATTACATCTATACAATAGAGATGACACTGCTAATGTTATCACCATGTAGATACCATAGAAATGACATTGCTAGTGTTATCACATCTACACAAAAGAGATGAAACTGCTAATGTTATCACCATGTAGATACCATAGAGGTGACACTGCTAATGTTATCACCATGTAGATACCATAGAGGTGACATTGCCAGTGTTATCACATCTATACAATAAAGATGACACTGCTAATGTTATCGCCATGTAGATACCATAGAGATGACACTGCTAGTGTTATCGCCATGTAGATACCATAGAGATGACACTGCTGGTGTTATTACCATGTAGTTACCATAGAGATGACACTGCTAGTGTTATCACCATGTAGATACCATAGAGATAACACTACTAATGTTATCGCCATGTAGATACCATAGAGATGACACTGCTAGTGTTATCACCATAAAGATACCATAGAGATGACATTACTAGTGTTATCACATCTATACTATAGAGATGACACTGCTAGTGTTATCGCCATGTAGATACCATAGAGATAACACTGCTAGTGTTATCACATCTTTACAATAGAGATGACACTGCTAATGTTATCGCCATGTAGATACCATAGAGATGACACTGCTAATGTTATCGCCATGTAGATACCATAGAGATGACACTGCTAGTGTTATCACCATAAAGATACCATAGAGATGACATTACTAGTGTTATCACATCTATACTATAGAGATGACACTGCTAGTGTTATCGCCATGTAGATACTATACATATGACACTGCTAGTGTTATCACATCTATACAATAGAGATGACGCTGCTAATGTTATCACTATGTAGATACCATAGAGATAACATTGCTAATATTATCACCATGTAGATACCATAGAGATGACACTGCTAGTGTTATCACCATGTAGATACCATAGAGATGACATTACTAGTGTTATCACATCTGTACAATAGAGATGACACTACTAATATTATCACCATGTAGATACCATAGGGATGACACTGCTAATGTTATCACCATGTAGATACCATAGAGATGACACTGCTAATGTTATCACCATGTCGATACCATAGAGATGACATTGCTAGTGTTATCACATCTGTACAATAGAGATGACACTGCTAGTGTTATCACCATGTAGATACCATAGAGATGACACTGCTAGTGTTATCACCATGTAGATACCATAGAGATGACACTGCTAGCGTTATCACATCTATACAACAGAGACGGCATTGCTTATGTAACCACTGTTGCGATGCACGTGTTACGGTATTTATTGTGTTGTCACTATATTGATGCGACGGAGATAGGAATTCTAATGTTACCACCATGTTGATACAATGGAGGAAACTTTACTTGTGTTGTTACCGTGTCCATACACTAGAGATAAATTTTCTTACTTTACCAATATGTTTATGCACGGGTATGTAATTGATTGTTATCGCTACTGGCATGTTAATACAATAGAGATGACATTGCCAGTATAGATAGATTTCATTAGCATTTACTCCCGTTGTCGGTCATGTTTGAGGTCAAGCAGGATTCCTTGCCTCATATTCGTACTTTCGTATTTTTGTAGCAATTGTTCATGTTTAAACTTTTTACAAACTTTTTTACATTGTCGGAATTTGCATCAGCATTGCAAAAAACAGAAATTATCTCTAGTTTACAGAAATTACCTACAAAATGTGGTTGATTTATGAACAAATATTCAGTTAAATACCTCAAAGATGGCGGGCAACTCCTCAAAAAGGGAAGTAAGAGGTGGGCAAATAGTCAACTCTGAAAGCAGGACGTCAAAATTGATTTTCTTGGGTTTGGTTTTCAAACAAGATAAGGACAGGACATTTTATAGATAGTAGGAACTAGAATATTTCTCTCAAAAATGTAACGGTACAATGACAGTTTTTCGGTTTTCATCATCATTATTTAATCGTTGATGTCTAAATGTCACTTACGGTCTTTATTAATGTACATGTATTATGGGGCTTTAGATGTAAGGGGAAAAAAAGAAAAGTCAAGCGATTCCTTTATATTTGGCTCCAGTTGTCTTTCTTTTAATGCTGACATGCTATGCAAAATGAGAAGTTCTAAGATGACGTCACGTCCCTCGTAGATCAAGATTTTAACCGGAAAATAAAATTTCCACACGTTGTTCAATATGAAAAAGATAATATCGAGAAAAAAATAATATCGACTAAAAAGAGAAAAAGAAGAGGGAGTACCTTTCCATTTGACATTTAAGCATTGGTCGAAAACATTAATGTTCATTCACTTTACAGTACATAAATATCTATATACTACTTACAATAATTCTGTGTGTCACTTTGAAACTGAAAAGGTTCAGATCATAATCATTACGGTAATGATATTATCATTACATATAGCCATACACACATTTTTTCTAGACCGATACCAGGTCAAAACTTTTGGTCATCTTTGTGTTTTTCCTTGCATGAGTATCGGAGGTATCGGAGGCGGCAGAAGTGGGAAAATCAAACGATTACAGAAACAGGACCAATTTTGTTAAGATACGGTGAATTTGAATCAGTCATGGCATTGTATGATAACTTCATTATTATTTACCACGACATTGCAGCTATAGTGCCCTTTCTATATCATTCCCCATTTACTTAACACGGTGTAATCAGAAATTACCTCTCTCACCTCGAAGGCAGCATCTGAATTTCATTTGCAGGAAGTTACTTACTGTATAAAACATTACCGCAAAAATGTAGTAAAATATACAGTTCAGATTCATTTTTTTTTCAAGTTACTCATGTGAAAAAGTAAGGTCAAATGCAGCATCTGACAAATGAGTCTATCTCGATATCTACGATGAACCACTGATGCACATTTTGTCACTTTGGCATGAGTACATTGTCCAATCCAATAATGAGAAACCCAAACGTCTTTACTGAGTCAGTCAAGCGGAAAAAGTAATTCAGATGCGGCATCTGATGCATAAGTCGATCTCAGCAACTTGAGATTTTTTCCTGATGCAAAATGCATCACTCTGGCATAAGTGCTGTGTACAATACTGAGCTACCTAAATTTCTTAACCGAGTCACTCAAGCAGAAAAACTAAAAATAAATCAAAGGACTGAAGGTCCTGAGTGACACTCATATGAAGATGAAGAGGAATTAGTGTTATCAATAGTATTAATCCAGGACTAGTTTAATTCTTAGAATTTACGGCACAAATTCAAAATTACTCTTGAATCATTATTGAGCTATTTATATCAAATTTCTTTTAATGAAACAAAATTGAAGTGGAAATAGTTATACGAAGCATGCATTCAGGTCTGCATCCCAAGATGAACCATTAGCGCAAGTATGTGATTTTTAATACACTGTTTACTCGAGATGACTTGGCATACGGCCATGTCAGAAGTCTTTTATCTTTACTAGTTTGTCGAAAACTTAGGTAACTGAGATACTCGTGCCCCAAAAATGTTACCAAAACGACTCAAACGGAAAAAGTATGTCAGGTACTGCTTGAAACATGTTTTCGAGTCTGCATCCCAAAATGAATAATTAGTTAGTGTAATTTTGGTATTTGTAGCTTGTACAGAATTGATATACCCAAAAATATGTCACTCAAGCCGAAAATTATGTCACATTCAGCATCTAAAGCACGCAATCAAGTCTATATCCCAAGATGTTTGCTACTTGCAGCATTAGTTGTCCAGAACTGAGTTTTCCAAACAGATTAATTGGTTGCGGATGTCTGGCCTATAGCGCAAGATCAACTAAACTATGCCAAGGTGATCTAAAACTGGCCTTGCTCTGAGCATTTGCTGTGGATTTGATGTGTACAAAGACAGAGAAGACATGGTGAATCCATCTTTGTAATTATGATGTTGTAATTAGGAGGGGTTGTAATCAGATGAGGGTGTTCTTACGGATACATAAATATCAAGAGGCAACAAACGAATTCAAAGAATTCTAAAGGTCAAAAGTAATATTCTTAAATGGAAGGTCTCATCACAAGGAATCAACATGTGAAGTTTCAATGTCGTATCCCTACTGGATCAAATGTTATAGCCCAAGTTAAAGTTTTTGTGACGGAATAACAGACGGAGGAATGAGATTTAATGTCCCCTCGATTTCACAAAAGCGGGGGACAAAAAGTGATATTAAAAAGACATTTTAATTTTTCAGTAACAAATTTATTGAAAATTTAAACCTTGAGAATAGATACAATCACAATCTGCATGAATTGTTTTGTTGTAGATCATATAAAATGTAAAATCCTCATATAAAATCTACAAAATACACTTTTTGAATATTTTTTTTACTCCACGCAATGTCTTTATTGTTATTTTAACGATTATATTTGAAACAAATTATAAATATTTAACGCGTAAATTTTTGAAATGAAAGATTATTGCACGACATGTGTTTGTCTTGTTATATGCAAATTGGTAAAAAAACGTAGGCTTCAAATGTAGATCACGTTAACACCTAGCTCCGGTGAAGCTTACATAGAATGTTTACAATACGGATAAGAATAATTTAACTTATACACTCTGTTGTCCCACTTAAGTCAAATAAAACATCAATTTTTCGGCATTACGTCCTCAAAAGCATGTTGTTATTGAAGTTGGCAAGGGCCGTCGGAAGGGCCCGAATATGTGCGATCAGTGCGTAGTAATCACGACTGAATAAAACATAGGTTACATGCCAGTAATTCTCATAAATAATCATCTTGTTTGTTCAGCTCTGGTATAAACTTTCCATACATCTTCGTAAATAATTTGATGAATAAGTAGTTCTTAACATACAAACAGCATCAATTTTTCATGAATATATGCATATTTAATGCACATAACCACAGACCTGTTTCCTTAGTGTAGGAATGCATGAGCAAAGGGGTAAATCCCAAGAATTCAATATGGCGGCGTCCAGGACGCCGACGTTAACAGAGTAATACTTCGTGTCACAAAAACTAAATCTGAACTGAAATCCCCAGAAGTAACCGGTGACCTTGGGCAGTTTGTTTGTCAGACTTTTCCATTTGTACTGTCACACTTACATGTATTCCCTTTGCAGTGAGGAGCTCGGTAAAAAAGTTCCCCGCGGAGGGTTTGACTTAAGTGTTATTATACCCCTTTTTCCTATGTTAAATGGCTGTGACACTTTCTACACAGTGTTTATTCACATTCATGTATATATATAGTGCTGAATTATATTGTTTCGTCCTTATGTCAGGGCATTCACGGCGGATGTGGCTAGCCAAACAGGAGACGCTCATTCCTCCGGGCACCTGGTCTAACCTCTGAATTTCAGGGGACCGTGAATGTCCACTGGGTACATTGTTGTTAGTGCCATAGTCATGCGACAACAGTTATTTTCGTATTTTACATGACCTATAGGAAATGTAATACAACTTACCTTTCAAAAGCAGGTAGTTGCTGTCCTCAACAAATTATGCAGTCTTGGTACACGAAGGTATGTAGATCAACAAAAACACGTATTTATTATTATATTCGTTCTAAATGCGAGATTGACGTATTGTCTTCAACGTGAGTGATTGTCAAAACCCCTTTTATATCTCCAGCGCTAAGAGAGTTCTTTCCTCTTAAAGTGTGTTCATGACTATAAGTATAATATCACCAAATGAAAATAAAACCTCTCTCTATCAATACCTCTTTTAAATGATTTTATTTCTATTCAAAATTGATTTATTCGATGGAATCGTTTTAATTCCTTTCAATACGAAACTTATATAAGTAGAATTTGATCTATTGTTTTGAAAATTCCGTTCCCGGCAGTGAAGTTATTAGAGGTTTCGATAGAGATTGATAAACGATACTCTGCTATTATGTTGCACGAATAATGAAATGGTGAGGAACTTGATCAAATTTACCGAAATTGATGTAAATATTTTTATAATATGATGACAAAATATGATATTGCATTTTATTTTTGTCAAATTCAATACAGGAACATTGAAATGCTATTATTAAGCAGGGCAATGTGTCCAGTAGTAGCGACAAAAATCAAGATTATAGGATCAAATCTATTGTATCTTATTTCAATTATTTAATATAGGCGCACCCGATTGTGTAAATATCATTGACCTCTGATATAGAAACAGGACAGAATTTCAAACGAGATAAATTATCTCATAATGTCCATTATCTCATTTTGTTTTCTGATTTAAATGACATCTCGATCGCAGAGAGTAGGAGCAAAGTCATCTTTCAAATTAAACAACAACAACAAAACAACAAACAAAAAACAACACCAAAAAAAAAAAAAAAAAAAAAAAAGAGAAATAAATTTCAGCTTAAGACGACAGCCGGTCCGGAATCGAACCCAGAGCCTCAGATATGAAGTTCAGTGAAATACCACTGAAACACCCTGTTCCATAGCTTATATCTTATCAAAGCTAAATGTCTATACGTATGGAAGTCACACAGAAAACCGTATACATATAAAAATTCCTTTGATACAGACTGATGGGAGAAATTCTCCGAAATCAATTTCCTGTCGACTATCATTCTATACACTTCGTTCTATAGATGCAGTTAGTACTAAGCAATAAACACCTAGCCAGTCAAATTTGTTTTAGTAAGATGATATGTGTTATTGTTCATTTTATGTCACAAAATACTGTATTATCTATGTTATAAATCTCCAACACTGATTTATTCCTTGCTCTATACATATATCAGAAAAGGATAGGAGAAATATAATGTTCGTGTAAAAACTTATAGCCATCTTTATCCAACGCAATTTACTTTATAGTCAAAATATATGACAACAAGCCAAAAGGTTGATATTTTTAAATATTCAGTAAAACCAATAAGTACCATAACATATTCAAAGTCTGCAAAACTTTTTGTTGTCTTGCAAGATATCTTTAAGAAAAGAATCGATTAAGAGACTTCACTGATGAATGGTTGTATGGATGATTATATTATATTATATTATATTATATTATATTATATTATATTTGAGGTTGGTTGATTGGTTTTTACGTCGCTTTCAACAATATTTCAGTTATATCGCGACATGGTTAAACTCTTAAACAGTGGCGCAACCCGGGAATCGAAGCCGGATCGTCGGCGCCGCCAACCAAGCGCTTAACTACTACACCACGCCTGCCACTAAATTATATTATATTATATTATATTATATTATATTATATTATATTATATTATATTATATTATATTATATTATGAGTTCATAGGGTTTTGTAACATTTCATCTGTCTGCTTGATGTACCTGTTCGAGAATTACGACGGGTACGACGACAAGGCCAACTTCGTTAAGGTAAAGTGTAAACATACTTAGATAAGTTCTGATTCCTTGTTGTGAAAAGAGATGAGGATACCGTGTATTATACGCCAACGTAAGGAGGTTTTAAGACTACTGCTTCGTACTTCATTTCTTTGTATTTGTAAGTGACATATTGTAGAGATATTAGTGTTGTCACACGGAAGAACGATGATATTGTCTTGTATGTCAAATAATATCTCTTCAAATACAAACTATACCTTTTGCCTTATAATCAATCTAATATCGCCCCGGGGAAGGTAATATCACCTTGGCCCTAGTTGTTATCACCTTGAATGGGAAGAGAAATCACTAATAATAAATAGCAGACAGCGCCTCAAGTGCCAGATAAGAAATATCTTGTAATAACAAATATATGTACTTTAGATTCTCTAAGACAGATGACTGGTATTTTAACGGTTCTAAAATAAGAGTTGTCTCCTCTCTATACTTATGATGGGTGTGACGTTGGACTATAACGATAAATCTGATAAAACGCAGAGTATTGTTGCCATTAAATGTATGTTCAGTATTTTAAAAAATTTGTTATGATTATTTTTTAAATGTAGAATCAAGACTCAAAGTACTTCATACGTATGTTTCTTGTGTTTTAACCAATGCCTGTAAAATATGGGGGTATTATAGTGCTAAAGATATATAAAAAGGGCGAATGTATTTTGTAAAAGAATATTAAAGGTACAAACGCATTTCACCAAATTTTATGGTGTATACTCAACTTGGTAGGTGTTCTTTAAAAATTATATGAATAATAAGAGGCATTAAGTGCTGGTTAAAGCTTTAAAAAATTGATAACTGTATTTTATGTTCACGCTTAAATGAAATGTTTGTTAATCCATATGAGAACAGCTAGCCATCTACTGTTGAAAAATATTTCATGTGCAGCTGGCTTTGGTGAAATATAGAACAGCCAGGCTGTTTAAAAAAATAATGCATTTCTGTATATTTTCAAACAACACTAACGATTAAATTTCTTCATGAGAGAAATATTTCTTACGATGTCTCTCCAAAATGTTTGTTGAAGATACCAAACCTGATTAAAACCAAATCTTTATTCCGCTTCTCTATTTGTCCCATTTCGGATATCTAGATTAAAACCAAATCTTTATTCCGCTTCTCTATTTTTCCCATTGAGGATATACTAATATTAGATTAAAACCAAATCTGTGTTCCGCTTCTCTATGTGTCCCATTACGGATAAAGATCTTGCGAAACCCCGTGAGGGGTCATGTTCTGATGACTTCTGATGACGTTTCAGTCACCGAAACCGTTATTTCCCATAGCCAATCAGTGACTCGGCTAGGCACGTGATTGTGACGCAATATGTAACAAACACTGTTCAAAAGCTACCTCGTTAATTTCATTCCTAGGAATTTGTAGCTGAATCCACTGATTGGCTGAAAATCAGAGTTCATCAAAACATGACCCTTTACGGGGTTTGGCTAGATGGTTTTATTCAGATTGGCATATACCTCGATGACTCTTTTCTCTTCAATATTATCTTTGAAAATCTTCATGATCTTGACGATTTGGTTGCTGTTTTGTCTAAATTTAGCTTAACATTTCCTACACTACAAATTTAACAAGGTAGATCTAGCAGAATGAATACAAATAACCGCGTTTGCCTGTTTGTTCTTGTTTGACCTATGTATTAAGATATACGGAGATTATGTATTAAACAATATTATTGGATTGGTCCTTCAATATTCAGACTTGTATATCTATTTGCAATCCAAAACAGAAAACAATTATGTAATCTTGGTAAATTGAAATATGCTTCTCAAATGAAGGCTTTCAGAATGTAAAATGACACACGTATAAACGCTCACTGTTGAACTATTGAAACTCATTTTCATTTCCAACCATTTGATTTTTTTTTTTTTTTTTTTTTTTGCTATTGTACATGTACTTTATAAAATATTGTTTCTGTATTGTTCAATGTACATATAAATCGTTTCCTTATATACATTTACACTTGTCATTGTCTGTCCTCCCCAAATTTTATTAATGTCTGAACGCTCAGTCTGCAAGACGTTTGAGAATCTCTCGTTTCTGTATGCATTGAAAGCATATGGTACTTTTGTTAATAGACTATGCTATACTATACTATATACATCTCCCATGTCTAATGTTTGGCACCATTCGGTCTAGAAAGGGGAAGGGTTGCAGCGCTAAAACTGGCCGAAATAACCTTTTTGGGGGTAAAATTTTCCGACCAAAACGGGGGTGGGAGTGGGAGTCGTGTTGCAACCCCTGCAACACCCCCTATATATCTGCCAATGTGTACTATTCTATACTATACTTTTGCTATGCTATGCTATACTAAACTATACTTCTATACTATACAAAGCCGGTGTTATATAGTAGTTTTTCCCCCATGGTAGTTTTTCCCCCCGGAAAAATGGCTATATAGTAGTTTTTCCCCCATAGTAGTTTTTCCCCCTTACGTAACGGTTTGGAAATTACACACATTTCGTCTATATCAGTCAGATAACATTTGAAATACAAATGTACTATAGTAATAGCCTGTGGATCAAACCGATGGTGCTATGGTTAATGGGTTTCTGTATACTGTTAAGTGTTTTGTTTGACTTGTGCGTGTGTGTGTATTTATTTTTTGTTTTATTTATTTATTTACAAGTCTTTCTTTTTATATATTTACCAATGTATTGTAAAAATTGTCGTTTTACTTGCGTATAGATGTCAATCATGACGTCAGGCTGTGACTCAAGATTCGATCCCAGGCAACTTTTGTAATACATCATAGGTAAAATAGGAATTTATCAATCTAAATGTTCCAATGACAAATATTAGAATTGAACGTGCAAGAATTCCTTGAACATTCAATTCCTAAATAAATTAAGACTGATGCATTATATATATCACAATATCGCTCATCATGTACAGAGTACATGATGAACATGAAAATAACAGAAGGGAATTCCATCCAGATGTCCACGATTTGCAATCTACGACAAGGCTTGTCTAGTCGCAGATGTTGTAAATAATGATCACAAGAATGTGATTTCCTTGTCCCTTACGCACTGTATGAAAGGTTTCATTTTAAAGTATCTATATGCTAAGTTTCAAAGCTCTGCACCCTTTTGTGTAGAAGATATAGTCAAGGTTAAAGTTTTTGAAAAGTAGGTCACACTTCAAGGTCAAGGTCATTAGGTCAGAAGTCATGGGCCCAAATTAAAGATCTTATCACAAGTAATCTGTATATGAAGTTCAAACCCCATTTCTCCTTTTGGTACAAAATATACAGCCAAAGTATACGTTTTTGAAAACGTAGAACACCAAGGTCAAAGTCACTAGTTAAAAATCATGGTCCCAAATAAAAGGTCTCATCACAAGAAAACTATATGTGGAGTTTCAAAGCCTTGTACCTCTTGGTACAAACGATATAGTTAAGGTTTTTGCCACAGAGTAAGAGTCACAGACAGGTCAAAAACTAGATGCCCCCGAATTTCATTCTGGGGGCATAAAAACGAACTTGTTTTTCTTTTTTCCATTTGTATATATATATAGTTTTTTCGGATTAAATAAAGATATCTCGAATGAAATTCTAGTAGATAAATCTTTGTTCTAAATATATGCATTTGTATTTCGAAAAGAGATTAAAACTGAAGACATTTCTACTTAAGAAAATGAGATATCTGTAAATTAATTGGATATATCTCCATGTAAAAAGTTGAGATATTTCTATTTTAAATGGAAATCTATTTATTGTTAACAATGTCACAAGCTGGATTTACTTACATGTATGTGTGAAAATAAAATCTGGAATTTCACATTGGGGGGAAAATCCACTATATAGTAGTTTTTCCCCGGGGGAAAAATGGCTACAAGAGGGGAGAAAAATGGCTATATAGCCAAATTTCCCCCCGGGGGAAAAACTACTATATAGCCATTTTTCCGGGGGAAAAAACTACTATATAGCCATTTTTCCGGGGGGGGGATGGCTAGGGGGAAAACTACTATATAACACCGGCGTGGCCTAGTGGTATCGCGCTAGACTCCTGATCGGGAGGCCGGGGTTCGATTCCCGCTCTGGTCATGTCGGCGTCCTGTCTTTCGGATGAGACAGTAAAAACCGACGCCCCGTGTCGTGGTATGCATGACACATTAAAGATCCCTCACTGCTTCGGGTGGGTCCGTCGCAAAGGTCAAGATTTGTATGCCCCGCATCAGGCAGATGCCGTCACCAGATACGTGAAATATTCGTGGTGTGACGTTAAACAAACAAACATCAATCAATCAGTCAGTCTATGCTATACTATACTATACTATACTATACTATACTATACTATACTATACTATACTGTGTATATGTGTATATATCTTCATGAATATATTAGTTCTATTTGTATGTTCCATATATATAGACAACTCAGCTTACAATCATAATTTTATAAATTTATACAAACATGCTTTAAGGATACCGTGTATGCATCTTAGACTCCGAGTAACTGTTCGGGGCAAATGTTCATTAGCGCTTTCTTGCCTCAATCGCCATTGTCGTATTCTAAATCATGTGATTACATTAACAGCGACAGTCGTATACATGGCTTCATATCGACTTGCTCACAGTCATTCAATTCCTACCATATTATTTGCGGTGTTGTCCGCATGTATTTGTAATTAATATCTCTACGTCCATATAATTATTCATAATTATAACACCTGTATATAACAGGGTTTATTATTATTATTATTATTATTATTATTATTATTATTATTATATGTGCATACGAATATTCAGTGTGCGTTATCATAACTATTTGTCGATGGAAATCGAAAATATTTAATTAATAATATATACACATCATTTCATGTACAGATGAATCAGACTTATTTCGATCGTAATGAGGTATAGCCATGTACAATGTATTTGCATATACGTATACATGTATGTCTTCGGAGTTGGACGTTTTACCCGCCTTATCGTTTGATAGCGGTTTTCCTATGCAAGGAATTCATGCGCGGATACAGAGGGGGGGGGGGGGGGGGGGTGGGGATCCGATAATTTTAAAAAAAAATTTAATATTTGGGCATTTTTGGGGTTGGAAACCCCCCCCCCCCGCGTCTAAGAGAAAAAGGGGTCTAGGGAAAAAGTTTAGATTCAATAATAAAGTTTTGTACGCAATTGAATAGATGTGTATTACATTCACAAGATTTATTTTCGTCTCCAAATACCATAACTGTACATGTGGGTGGAGTAGAAAGGGAGCTTGTTAGGATTTGTCTGTTTGCTATTTTGAGGCTAATCTTAAGCATTATGTTCTTGCTTGTGGGCTGACATGTAATATTTTTTGTTTTTGGTTTGTACTTGTGTTCTGGTTTTGGGAGAATGTGGTTTGGTGTTTCTTTTAACTTTTTTTTTCGGGCAGGGGGTGTATTGGAGTTATTTCGGGATTTGGGGGAGGTTTTTTGGGGTTTTGTTTTTGGGTTTTTCTGTGGTTTTTTTTTTTTTTTGGTTTCTTGTTTTGCTTTTTGTTTGTTTGTTTGGGTTTTTTAGGGATGGGGGTGCTTTTGCTTGGGGTTTGTTTTTAATCGATTGAATTTTTAGGTAAAATAACGTCAGCAAATAGTAATTATGTATATTGAAGATATTGATCACAGTTAATGACTACTGATCAAAGCTTAACGTTTGATGTTGTTATTTCCACAGGTATTTTCTAAAAGATAAAAAGATAATGTATGTGAATTTCATAAAAGTGACATTAATATTTGGATAATCCACAAAAAGACCTTGGACTTATTTCCAATGGTGTCCAACAAGTGTTAAAACGTTTGACTGTATTAGAAATATGATGTTGATAATTGAAATTTAAAACTAAATAAATAAGATACAGTTGATTTAACAATTATGTTGACAGATAAAATTACAGTAAATTTGTTGTGCAAAGATTTTGGCAATGCAAAAGCCACAGATATTTATGAAAATATTGCACCAAATATTTCAAATATGTATTGCACTTTTAGCTATAGGTATAAATTAAAATACTGCTTATACACTGTCTAAAGATAGAATTTCTACAAATTTTATTATTTACAAACCATAAAATTTAGGCTAACTGTTCTGGTCTGAAAGCCGTTCATCTAATAAAAACTTTTTCGTTGCTATTTTAAAACTCCTTTTACGTCTTATGTTTTTGATTTTACGGGCAACAGATTTCCTATCCTTAATGCCATTGTAATTAAAGGTCCCCGATTCACATGTCTTAATTCATGGAACCATAAAATCTAAATAGGAATATGACCTAGAGAGTCTGTTTTTTTCAGTACAGAATAATGGTTTAGCTAAGATGACACTTCTCCCTGAAGAATGTTAAAATATGAGTAAACCTCATTTTGCTGTCATACGTATCCTTTTTTCAATATTTAGAAGCCGTTAACAGAGTGCCTAGGATGAAAGTCTAGTATGTTCAAATTACAATGACTTTGTTCTGAGGGCTAGGCGACTTTCAGTTAAGCTGCTCAACCAGGGTTATATATGTGCTAGACTAGCAACGTCACTGAGGAAGTTCTACGGTCGTTACGAGACTCTTATTGCTCCATATGATATCTCGTTATCCAGACTTTTAAATGATATTCTGGACTGAGACCGATTCCGATCATTTTACACAGATCTGACACTTTCTATAGTAGAAGGTTACCTACTTTGACTTCTCCATATATAAATATATATGGAATTTACACGATTTGACTCTTTCTACTGGGTATATGTGACGGGTGATGCTAGCAAGCAGGAGATGCTCACTCTCCCCGGGCACCTGATCTCACTCCATCGCAGGGGTTCACGTATGCTTTTCGGGTGGACATATTTTGTTTTTTCGACTTGTTTTACATTTTCACTGATTTTGTGTGTCCTCTGGTTTCATGATTTTTAGACATGGTTTGATTTATCCATCATCTTTACATGAATATAACAACTTTTTTGGCACATTTGCAATTTTTGCTGAAAAGGATTTTTGAGTAGCATTTATATTTAAGATGGCATGATATTAAGGCAGGAACATAATGACATTTTACTTTTAACGTCTAAAATTTATCAATTTTAATACAAAATATCATTTTGGTTTTAACTTGGTGTTATATAATGTTCAGTATATACACCATTCCATGCCTTGCCAAATATAACACCTAGGTATTTCACATGACCAGTTGCAAAGATGGTATGACCTCCAAAGTAACATTAAAATCAAAATTACACTGTAGTACAACTGAGGAAATCTACAATTTATCAGACGAGGAGCAGGCAATTTTTAAAAGATACGATTCAAACCGATGTAAAGATAAAACAATAACGGCTTCTAGTATTTACAATGTATCTACGGTCTACTATATCAACAGCCTTTTAAAGACAAGAAATAGCATCCCGGTTAAGAAACTCTTTGATGTACTTGATTTCAGTCAAAAACACCGATCATACAACTACCAGAATAATGTCTTGATAAAGAGATATTGGCATTCATATAACCTATTATTTTAATGCAAAATGTTTAAATCTGAAAGATTCTAATGTACTGTTCTTTTGAATAAGGGCTAAAATCTATTTTTTTTTCAGCATCTCAAAAAAGTAATGTAAATTATAGTCCATTTCACAATACACATGTGATGAGTATTTTCAACTTATTTGCCCCATCTTTAATAAAGCAAGCTGGGGAGTTATCAAGGAATGTACTTTTTGATGAATTAAAACTTAAAATGTCTTCATATATGAATTGTCGTAGTACAGCACTAAGTTTAAAAGATAGATTACAAGGTTGCAATTTTCATAACAAGATTTAAAATTATCACCTTCATAGTCATACAAAATAAAGTTATAACTAGTTTACTAACAAGTATCGAAACTATGTTTGTTTAAAGACTATAGACATGATATGCAAGTAATTTTGAACCATGACAGTTTTTTATCACCAACTTTCAAACAAATACTTTTGTCCCTTTAAGTGATAAGTTACGACAAAGATTATTTTGATCTGATGATAGAGAGAGAAAGAGAGAGAGAGAGTATACCATTTAACTCCATTAATTATAATAAAACAAGAAAAACGTTGATGCAAAGCATCCATTCGCCGGCAAAACCGAACACTAATGAAACTTTTCCCTCCCTGATACTAGAACCAATTACGATCATCGTAATCGGATTCAACATAACGATAGTGTAAGAGAAGCAATTCACAGTCTGTAATGCACAACTCTTTTCATAATGTAGGCAAAAGGGTAAGAATAAACAAAATCGGTGATAGCAACAACACTATGAAGAAATCAATTGACTAATCTTTGTATAAGGACAAATACAATAAATCCGAAATTAAACCTAAAGTGAGTTAACTTCAGGGGAGAAGGCATTAAGTTTACAAAAAAAAAAAAATGCGTAGAAATATTTTGTTTTTGCAGTTTTTACATTTCATAAACTAAATGTTAATTATGCCCTTTCGTCTTATTTTCGTAGTGGTTTATTTCCTTCTAATTAGTAGCGCTACAACACTATAATAAAGCTAATACAAAATATGACAAAAACAACTTTTCTCGGAATATGCGAGACAATGAGCCCAGAAAAACCCTAGCGATATAATCACCGGTCTTCTGTCTGGCGATAATAATGAAAGCGATATTAGTATTGGTATACAATTTGGAAGTATGTGACTGAGAAATAAGGAGACAAACGTTTTAATGGTCTAAGTTGATTATGCTATTAGACTATTTTCGGGTTTTGATTACAGTTTTTGCAATTTTAAATACTTATATATTGCCCCCCCCCTAAAAAAAAACAAAAAAAAAAAAAAAAAACCAAAACACGTGACCAAAGACAAGCACATCTTCACAACGTCAAATTATGAGATCACTCTACGCTACACTGTGAAGAGCAGTGTAATCTCAAACCTTGACGCTGTGAAGATGAGACCAATCTGATTAAAACCGTATCTTTATTCCGCTTCTCTATTTGTCCCATTGCGGATAAAAATCTGGTAAAGGGCCATGTTCTGATGAACTCTGATGACGTTTCAGTCACCGAAACCGTTATTTCCTACAGCCAATCAATGACTCGGCTATGCACGTGATAGTGACGCAATATGTAACGAACACTGTTCAAAAACTACCTTGTGGGTCACGCAGTAGATGTTAATTTCATTCCTAGGAATTTGTAGCCGATCCACTGATTGGCTGGAAATCTGAGTTCACTAAAACGTAAATCCTTAGGCCACCCCTCCCCCCCCCCCCAAAAAAAAAAAAGAAAAAGAAAAAAAAAATGGAAATCTTGTTCTTCGGATTTTTATGATGAAAATAGAGAGGCGGCGAGCGATTTTTTTATTTTCATCGAACGATTTTTTTAAAAGTGTACCTTCATATATATTAAGACTGTTTAATTAACATGCTTACTCCAACATATGACCATTTCACTGTATTTTTCCTGTATATTTCAGTGATACATTGACAACATCTAGATGACTTATTCAACGCTGCCTAGAAGTCAAAGAACAGTAATTACCGAAAGTCGTGATTAGCTGATGTGATGTAGGGAGAGAGGGACTTCTATTTCAGTGTATCAGGGGCTATGATTGGATGAAATTATTTGATCAATCTATAAATGAAGATTGATTCTGTAAAATCATGAATTTTTATCTCATTTCGCTAATGCAATTTGAATATTGGCATTTGGGGGGGGGACCCACTTCCAGCATGACTTTCTCCAATTTAAGGTGGGTAACCTATGGTAAACTTTTAAAATTCTGATAGAGGACGGTCTGACAAACATTTTGGTATATGGGTTATACTTTAAAATGTAGGATGTTGTGTAAATCTTGCTGGAAATTTGGTAATTTAACATGGCACCTTATGGGAAATGGAATTACTATGCTTTGACCTAGCCTGGTACCCGAGGCCTTCCGATGTGCCAAAGCACGAAGGCCTGGAACCGAATGGCTGCCCCAATAGGAGAATTCAAAATGGCGTCGACTATGGTAAGTTAGCTTTGACAGCATATAATTCGGGCCAGTTTGGTCAATTCTCACTGGTTCATTTTGATTCTAATAGCAGATTTCAACATTTAATGATAAAAAAACATACATTAAAGCTGTTATTTTGACAAAGAACACAATTTTATTGAGAAAACAGTGAGTGAAACGATCGGCGAGATCGCGCAATCACACTGGCTACGCATACACAATAATGAAACATATTTTGTTCGCACAAATGGTCAGTAACCACTGACTACATACATACAAACACGTTATTATAGTTTACTCTGTATGACTAGAGTTAATAAGTATGCATGACATTCCTCAAAATCACTGTACTTTAGGGCTAGTTCAATATACTCTGATCTGCATTTTAGGCTGTACTAGTGCAATGCAGAATATAGTGGCACCCATTGATTGTGATGTCACTGAATAGGGAGTGACATGAAAATAAACTGCTTTAGTGTAACTGGATAGCACATCTCATGCATACATTTTCATTGCAGTGAGAAAGTCTAGGTTCAAATCCTAGGGGCAGTTAAATGTTTTACTTTAAAATATCATTTATAGAAAATGAAATATATATATATATATAAAATATATATAAAAGCACAAAAAAGGAAATTGTAACAACATTCACTATTCATAAGTATCGGATCAACCTCAATGAAGGTTAATGCAAATCGCTCGAGAAAAAGGGGTCAATATAAAAGCACTGTTAATTATAAGCGATAACGATACTAAAACAATTAAAAAATTGCCAAATTCTCGAAGCAATCTGCTTCTTCTTCAGGACACACACACACACACACACACACACACACACACACACACACACACACAGATATGTGTGTGTGTATATATATATATATATATATATATATATATATATATATATATATATATATATATATATATATATATATATATATATATATATATATATATATATATATAAAAGCACAGGTAAGTGATAACGATACTAAAACAAATAAAAAATTGCCAAATTTTCGAAGCAATCTGCTTTTCCTTCAGGACACACACACACACACACACACACACACACACACACACACACACACACACACACACACACACACAGATATGTATATATATATATATATATATATATATATATATATATATATATATATATATATATATATATATATATATATATATATATATATATATATATATATATATATATATATATATATATATATATATAAAAGCACAGGTAAGTGATAACGATACTAAAACAAATAAAAAATTGCCAAATTTTCGAAGCAATCTGCTTTTCCTTCAGGACACACACATACAAACACTTACCTAAATATAAAAACGTGTTTTTTAACATCTCTTTAAATCTTGTTTGTTTAATTTTGAGCTTTTTTACAGTTGACAGAGCATGATACCGAGGTTGCTTTTGGTTATACATACAACAAGCGTCCTATATCCATCTCTTATATTTTGATTTAAGCAAATATTGAGAGAAAACACATAGGTTAGGAAACAAGATTTAGCTTAACTAAAAATGCCATTTCGATGATTACCAGTTCTATTTGTGTTCAGTTTTTCATTCATTTTAGTGGCACATTTTCGCCAAAACTGTTTTGAAATACATGTAGTTCCATGCAGGAATAGGCTTTTCAACTGGCAGAGCACGGTTTATCATGTTGATGTCGCATATATTTTTATACCATTATGTGTTTTACAATACCTTACGTGTTTATATTTTTATGACCT
This sequence comes from Pteria penguin, assembly GCA_035048485.1. Lineage (NCBI taxonomy): Eukaryota > Metazoa > Mollusca > Bivalvia > Pterioida > Pteriidae > Pteria > Pteria penguin. Next base: position 13,777,852 of record CM068584.1, read on the forward strand.
CTCAATATGCGATACCTGTTGACCCTTGTTCTTTACATGGAGGATTATTTATAAATTTTTAAATGTACGTCTTTTGATTGTTCTGCTGTTATGGTGAGTGGGAAGGTGGGCCCGTAAACCGGTTAACCACACCATTTGTTTGGCTTTTGTCAAATTAAATGACCGTCCTAAGTCGGTATCGTAATTGCACTACAATCAAATATTTTTGTAATGTGTTAAATGTTCTATTATATTATTTATATTCATGTATTGTATAGCTCCATGGTGACTTCTGCCATATAACTGAGCCGGTAACTCCTCTTTTTTCTTTCTAGATAAGTATTTAGAGATGAATCCTTTCTCTTCCTCAGACCATCCAGAAGACAGCAGAAAATCAACACCTCATGCAATCAAGGCAGAGATTATTGTGAATAAAAATGTTTGTTTAATATTACAAATGCATTGACATAGGGGGAAATGTGTGAGTATGTGTGTGTGTGTGACCATGTATGCATGTGTGTTTATATATGTGTGTGTGTGTTTGCATGAATATATACATAATTATATTTAGTTGGTTGATTGGTCTTTTACGTCGCTTTCAACAATTTTTCAGTTATATCACGACATGGAACGCCAACCTCTTAAACATAGTGGCACAACCCGGAAATCGAAGCCAGATCGTCGGCATTGCAAGCCCAGCACTTAACCACTACACCACGCCTGCCCCTTACATAATTATAAGAATATATGTATGTGTATACATGTATTGTATCTGTTACACTACTTCGTGAATAAAACACTTTTAAACTGCTGTATGGCATAGATAATTATTGACCATTGCTACATGTAAATGTTGTTGATTTTTCTTTTGTAATGAGTTACAGGAGTTAACCCAGTTCGATGAATACCAGTACGAGGCATGTCAAGGCAAAGCATTCTCAAGTCGTCATCTGGCAAAATTTAGTCAACGCATCAACTGACATTATATACTGATAAACTGGGGTGAACAATATACCCAAGTTGTTCTAAAAGCATGATGCCCTCATACAGAAACTAAAAATCTGAACCAAAATACATGTAATAATACTATAATTGTCATTAATAACATCCATAAAACATGTGATGATGTGTAAATAATGAAGCCAATTGTAAACAGAGTTAATTTGCAAGATTATTAAGATAAATAATTAAACATATACAAACTGGATTTGATTGTATCTTTAAAAGCCAGATTGGGGTGTCCCCCTCATTCTTTTCCCGCTCTTCATGGAAGAATGGTCATAATCAAACATAAAGAATGAGGGTACTTTTTCCTCTGGCAGTGGATGCAAATAAGAGTGAATTTTAGTGCTAGCCTACAATATCAACAACTCCTGTACTTGCTCACCAAAGATTGTGTGATGATTTAAATGTATAAATTAATTCATTTCACTGCCCCTAGGATTTGAACCTAGACTTTCTCACTGCAACGAAAATGTGTGCACGAGACGTGCTACCCAGTTACACTAGAGCAGTTTATTTTCATGTCCCTATTCAGTGACATCAAATTTACCTGTAGTACAAAAATCTGGACCTTACTATGCTCTAAAACCTAGTTATAAGTGACCCCTATTAGCTGTTTTTTTTTTCTAAACTGGTAAACATTTCAATATATGAGCAAATCAATCAATGATATTCACTATGTTCTGTATTGCAATAGTACAGCCTTACAAAGATCAGAGTATATTGAACTAGCCCAAAAGTACAGTGATTCTGAGGAATGTCATGCATACTTATTAACTCTAGTCATACAGAGTAAACTATAATAACGTGTTTGTATGTATGTAGTCAGTGGTTACTGACCATTTGTGCGAATAAAATATGTTTCATTATTGTGTATGCGTAGCCAGTGTAATTGCGCAATCTCGCCGATCGCTTCACTCACTGTTTTCTCAATAAAATTGTGTTCTTTGTCAAAATAACAGCTTTAAAGTATGTTTCTTATCATTAAATGTTGAAATCTGCTGTTAGAATCAAAATGAACCAGTGAGAATTGACCAAACTGGCCCGATTTATATGCTGCCAATGCTAACTTACCGTAGTCGACGCCATTTTGAATTCTCCTATGGGGGCAGCCATTCGGTACCCGCTTACAGGCCTTCGTGCTTTGGCACATCGGAAGGCCTCGGGTACCAGGCTATGCTTTGACCTAGAACTTGCGAAAACCGGAACCGGGCGCGTAATACAAAATTAAAAAATAGAATCGGACCGGAACATTTTTCCGGAAATTTGAAAAAGAAACTCGGAAAAATCGGAGCAGCGACTCCGTCGAACAAGACATTAATTTGGCCTTACGGGGTTTCGCAAGATCTTTATCCGCAATGGGACAAATAAAGAAGCGGAATAAAGATATGGTTTTAATCTGATTGCGATGAGACAAGCATTGACGTTTTGATTATAGAATTTTAGAATTACAGTTCACTTGCAAATTTCTCACTTATAATCTTTTGTATACAATAATCTTGACAAACTCCGTTCAGATCACGTGCATACGGACAAACTATTCCGTTAAAAGCTTTTACTATAATAGAAACAAAAACTCCTGGCCTATTCCCTCCGACTACTTTAACGACAACAGCCTAATTAAAATTTTTGTATTATCATTTTTTTCATTATGGGAAATAAACTTAAAACGTTTCTTCGACGACACAAAATCCCACATATTCAAACAGCAGATGAATCATTTACATCACCTGAATACATCATCATATGTTTTCGCTTACTTTTCTAAAAATGAAACTAAGATCGAACAAAAACTGAGTTTTAAATATTTTAAAACTTAATCAGTTAAAAATGTTCAACATTAACGTTTTTTGGATTTCCAAACGAGATAACAGAGAGCATAAATGTACTAACGCGCGCTGTATTCGCCTGGGAAATCCCCGAATCAAGCCCCCTGTCTATGGCCTCTGTGCGTGCTGCTCAGGCTGATGATGTTTACATCGCAGATATGTACATGGAGAAATAGGTCAGAGAAAATTCAGAAAGGAGTAGTCTTCTAACACATCATTTACACGTAGTTTAGGAAAAAAGGATAAAAAGGTGAGTAGTATTACATTTTACATTGTCATACTTGATCAGACCCCTCCGTACATGTAACATGTTACTTAACAGACGGACATTATTTTTCCTTTTTGGAAATGAATTTTATTTGTGATAGGATATTTTTACTTCCTAGATAACTTGTAGCAGAAATATTTCATTTTACTGCAACTATTTACAAAGTACTGATAAGAAATCATCTGTATCGTCTGTACAATATAATATGAATATGGTACTGATTCTCGGACTGGGAAATTACAGAGGTATATTCACTCACATGACCTAATTATTGTACCCGAGATGGAAGGGTGACAATGAATTCTAACTGTGTTTGCCGTTTTATGTCGCATTGAGTCTTTGGCAAATACTAGTGTTAAAATTAACCGAAGTAGGAACTTGATTCTACAATACTGTCCACTATTTCAGTGGCGCATTTAGAAAGGGGTGGGGTGGGGTGGCCACAAATTTACAAAGCATATATAGATGGTAAGGTGTGAGTAACACTACTGATTTGGCATCCAAAATGGTTGAGTATTATGGCTAATAAAGGAGTTTCGCATGTGCCCCCCCCCCCCCCCCACACACTTTTCTTTCTCTTTTTTTCAGAAATACTGGATCCGCCACTGCATTTACTCGTAATTGTGCAATTCACATAACACTGAAGAACTGTTATTCCACAAGGTTCTTTTGTAAATTTGAACAAACACAAAATCGATTTAAAAGATACTAATGGTAAAATATGTCAAATTTGATCTAGTATACGTGCTGTTTTGACAAGAAGTAACAGTAAGCTGATGTAAATATTTTACAGTTTTTTATTCGGTCAAGCGAAGAATTAAATAAATTTTCTGCTGGTATATTAAAAGATATCTTATTATATTCTATTCGTACTCAGTGGCGGATTCCTGGATCCGCCACTGGTACTCTAGGTATAAATAGAAAACTCGCACATGCTGTCCGCGCCCACGCACTCAACAGTACAAAGCAGTAATACCGCAAGAGAATCATGTATTAACGTGTAAAGAAAACGCATTACCGAGTAACCTCTGTATTACAAGCGGAGTTTTAACATTCTTTTATTTGAAATCAGAAAGTAATTATGATTTGTCGCTACGCTGTTCCTACTTAGGATGTAAAGCAATTCTCTCCTTGATTTACTTATAACTTAATGTGTTAAATGTGTATGTATATATATATATATATATATATATATATATATATATATATATATATATATATATATATATATCTACCATTACGCCAAATACGCACGTGCGTACACACATCATTTTGTCAAAAATATAGTATCATGAGAGAGAGATGGTCGTTTTCCTTCCCCCTACCCCCCCCCCCCCCCCCCCCCCCCCCCCCCCCCCCCCCCCCCCCCCCCCCCCCCCCGCCTATCATGTGCGTACACATCATTTGCACTCTGGCTACGTCCATATATATATATTCATAAATTCTTTAGTATAAATGAGAGATAAACTATAAATAATAATGAATGTTAATTATAAATCAAAAGAAAAAATGGTTCCATTTTGCGGAAACTTTTCGTTGACTTCTAGTTGCCGCAAGTTCCGCCACCTAAAATTTTCCGCTAGTTGCTGCGACGTCAACCTGTTGTGAATGTCCCGAGTAACTATAAAAAAATATTAGTGCAGATAAGTCATACGGCTTCACGTAATATCTATAAATTATAACAGCATATCAACAGATATCAATCTGCATACATGATTTACTGAATTATTCTTATGGATGGGATGGGGGCTTATCCAACTGACTGGTAAGACAAGGAGAGAGAGAGAGAGAGAGAGAGAGAGAGAGAGAGAGAACTTCGAAATAACTTTGAAATTCTGTTCGTATGCTTGTATGGTATTATTGTATTTACTTCAATAATTCGAGGGGGTTTCTGAACCATCACCATCACCCCTTTTGGCTGGATCCGTACGTAAATTCATGAATTCTGGTCTAACGTCCAGGAGTACAAGGGCTGTTGAAAAACCGATCTCCATATTTTACTGACTTTCTTCTAAACCTAAAGGGGATACTATGATTCATATTGAATACATAAAGATGATGGATATGAAAATTATCTGTGATTTTCATTGAATTCTGATGTAGAAACAAGTAATACAATGAAAACGTTGATGAAGAGATCTTTTTTCTGTGTTTTCTCTCTTATTTTTGCTCTCTATTCGTTTGCCCCTTTACTTAAATACAAAGCACGTGTCTCTTTACCTCCGTCCCCTGCTCGATCTTTTCTTTCCATCCCACTTTTTTCTTCTCTACATGTTCACAATGTCTTCCTTTCTGTACCTCATCTGTATTTGTCTTACCACTCCTTTCCCTTCTACTCTTCTTATTCACCCTCCATCTTTGTTTTGTTTATCGTTTACCCCCTTCTCCCCTCTCTGTATTAAATTTCTCATACATGTATCCACACTGCATGGTAATGGTGCAGCCAATGACACAGAGCATATTTTTGGTTATCCACACTGCAAGGTGATGGTGCAGCTACTGACACAGATCATATTGTTCGATCTGACCTATTTCTCATGCTCATGTGTATACGCTCTAATTGTCGACCTTCTATTCAGCATCTGCGAAGTCCTAATCTGTGCTGAATCAACGTCCACGCCAACGCACACCATGTTTTAGATCTTTATCATCTTCTGTATCATCAGTTTAGATTTTACGAAGCCGTTTTCGTACTGTCATATGTAATATGGATAATTTTTTATCAATCTCCATAGTCCTAATGAATATGGTAATTGATAAAAAATTATCCATATTACATGTGACAGTACCATATTAAAGAAGAATTTTTTTTGTCTCGTTCGAACGAAAAACCATTTTTTTCATCTTTAAAATGGCACGAAAACGGCTTCGTACGGTTTTGTGCCTCTATATCATGGGTTTATACTATATGTGTGGAGCTTATGTAGCTGTCTCCTGATACTGGCGACTTATTCTCGAATCCTGGATTGTGCTACTGCGATAAATTGATTGGTACCCTCTAGTTCTCACGTCGAGAATTAAGGGGACGACCATTTGATTCTGAGGGGGAGGGGCTGGCAAATATGGTCAAGTCAGATCTTTGAAGGATAGAATATTTACTTCCTTAATATCTTGGAATAGATTATTTCTTTTCTTGACTTTTTTGTCACCATTGAACACTTGTTAGAATTACATTGTAATATATGTATATGCCATTAACACACATATTTTGATTACAAAAACATTCTAATATAAGGTAAACTCAACAAATAATATGCAAACACTAATTTAATTGCATAGGTCTTTATAGTACTAGTTTCTATAGTGAAATGTATTGTCTCTCTCAGTCTCTGGTATCCAGGGGGAGAATTTCCATTTATTGTTGTTGATAATGATAATAATTATTGACTTTAACTGAAAGTTACGCTGTTAACCCTCAGTTACGCTGTTGAAGTCACAGTATTGATCCACATCGAGGCATCAATGACGTGACGTGGCACATGATAGCGTGAGATGACATAGGGGATGAAACCTGCGCCCATTGTATGCATATAGTCGAGGTTCTAGCAAGTTCGATTTCTAATCGAAAGGTCCTTGGGTTCGAGTCTCTGTATCTATGGCAATGCCGGATGTATTTGCGATAGATGGGGCATCAGACCGGATCCCCTGTTACCACAAATAGACTACGCACGGTAAAAATACAAGATGTCCATATACAAATAACATTGTATAACTTCCTCTGCCGTTAGCTTATTAACCTTTGTTTAAACGGAAAACAATATCATTGAAATTTGTATGTGTAGGAGAAAAAAATGACGTCTAAATACGTACAATACGGCAACACTTGCAAGCAATTTGTTCAAAAGCTTTAAAGTAATAAAATCACAAATATAGTATAATATCCTTGTCATCAAATCAGTGATTGATTTGGCTTTGCCAGGCAAAATACATACATTTACCTGTACTATTCAGTCCCTTCTTACGTTTGTCGTTTCACTTGAGTAAACACACCGCCACAGGCCTCTACGTAAAGCCACGGATGTGATCAAACAGAAAGTTCAATGGTGACAGGTACATACGATATAGGTAGGTGGAATTTATTTATATAAAAATCTTTCGACCCCATAATATTCAATGCGTTACATACGGGTAACTTTCTGTAACTAACAGTGGACATTCTGGATATAAATATTCCGAATCCGTTTCTTATCGATTGTATTAATTTACTTCTTTTTTCATTTTATATCCTCGTGTGTTATTTACGTCAATGACGTCATTTTGTCTGTGACATTCGCGTTATATGCTGTATCAGGTGAAAGTGATGGAAGAAACGTCTGAGGAGTGTTGTTTTCAATAATAAATATTTTACAAATTAAGTTTTAACAAGAAGGTTCCGGAAGGTTGTTGATATGCTGAAGTGCAGTATCACATGCGGGAGGGGGGTTGACCTTTTACTCGATATATGTACTTGAATCCCCCTAAATTTATAAAAACACATTTTAATATAGAAACGGAAATAAATTAACACAATATTAATGTATCTGAAAAGGGAAGGTAGCTTGTATTTTCTCCAAAGTACTAATGACCGACGAAATTCTGAAGAAATATGGTTCGGGTTTACGATATACATGTACAAAAATGTATGTATGTATAATAAAAGTGGAAAATCAATCAACGTGTACCCATATGTAAAAAGAGATAAGTACGGATAGATTAAACTGTCTTATCATGTGTAACCGTAACTAGAGATGCGTCATATCACATAAGTGGAGATATAGCCGCAAAAGGAGTAAATACTACCTTTGTGGGAAAATCTAAGAAAAGGGAATTCCCCTTATGGTTTCCTTTGGGTCCGCCAATGGCGCCTGTGATGTAAAAATCTCACCGGCTATAATCCATGTATACAGGTGAAAATTTGATACAATACATTACGAAATGAAAATTTACAGAAAACAGAGCAATCATACGGTATGCGACATCTCTAAATTCTGCTGAAGGAACCCCGACGGATGAAGAATCGATAAAAAAGAACTTTTAGCGAAAGCTATTTTTAGACTATTAATGACCGAGAATAAGTGACCAACAACTTAAGATATGGACCGTGGAATTTGGAGATATGTAGAGAAGTTATGAGGTATTCAGGATAGATTATTCTGATTTCGATGTGATTATTCTGATGTGATAAGTTGTATTAAGAGTTTTGAGCTGGTTGTTGAACTTTCATCCATCGTCTTAATACCTGATGGTCCGTGAATGTCGGGCGCAGTGTACGTTTCAGTCTTTACTATGTATGGGGTATTCGGGACGGAAGCGGCTAGCAAGGCAGGAGATGCTTACCGGATACCTGGTCGCGCTTCTGATTTCCTTTGATACACGAATGTCCACCATGAGACATTGTTCTGAGTTACATACCTACTATGTACCAGTTATATTAAATAAAGGGTATATATCTATATTATTGCGGACTTGTGCTGCAGTACTTTGTGCCGTCTCATATATCTAAAGCCCAGATTTCCTCTATCCGCCTAGATCGACCTGGTGAACTCTATAAGGCTTTACGTGCGAGGCGTTGTATTACATCAATACTATCATACCTTATTAACACGGATCATAATTTGAATAATATGAATAGAGAAACAGCAATAAATCAGTTGATAATCACCATAAATGTAAAACATTACTCTATGCACACTTAAGCTGTCGTAACATTCATATTTCAGGTCTACTGACTTAACTATTCGGCTCATGTTACGCCCAGTCGTCTGTCTGTCTTTCGTTTTAGGTTTTGTTATCTTTTATGGGATACTCGATGTTCGGCGTCCGTCTGTCCTTCCTCTAAACACTTATTTATCGCATCTTATCGAAGACTATTAGTATCAGAAACTTCATTGTTACCATGTAAGGTGCATGGTCAGTTATAGAGGGGATAATTTTACCTTGGGCTTTACAATAGGGCTGGTCAATAAGAAGGGATCATTTTGCCTGGGGCTCTTCAGTAGACCTGGTCAGTTATAGAGGGGATCATTTTACCTAGGGCCCTACAATAGACCTGGTCAGTTATAGTGTGGGTATTTTACCTGGGGCTTTTCAGTAGACCTGGTCAGTTATAGAGGGGATCATTTTACCTAGGGCCCTACAATAGACCTGGTCAGTTATAGAGGGGATCATTTTACCTAGGGCCCTACAATAGACCTGGTCAGTTATAGTGTGGGTATTTTACTTGGGGCCCTACAATAGACCAGGTCAGTTATAAAGGAGTTCATTTTACCTAGGGCCCTACAATAGGCCTGGTCAGTTATAGTGGGGGCATTTTAACTGGGGCCCTGCAATAAGTCGATTAGTAATAGTGGGGGTCATTTTAACCGGGGTCCTACAATAGGCCGTGTCAATTATAGTGGGGATCATTTTACCTGGGGTCCTACAATAGCCCTGGTCAGTTGTAGAGGGGATCATTTTACCATGGGCCCTACAAAAGGGCTGGTCAGATATAGAGGGTATCCTTTTACCTGGGGCCCTAAAATAGGCCTGGTCATTTATAGAAGGGATCATTTAACATGGGACCATACAATAGGCCTAGTCGATTATATAGGGGATCATTTTACCTGAAGCCTACAATAGGCCTGGTCAGGTATAGAAGGGATCATTTTACGTAGGACCCTACAATAGGCCTGGCCAGGTTTAGAGGGGATCATTTTACCTTGGGGCTTACAATAGGCTTGGGCAGTTTTAGAAGTGATCATTTTACCCGAGGCCATTTAATAGGCCTGCGCAGTTATAGTGGGGATTAATTTACCTGCGGTCTACAAGAGGCTTGGTCAGTTATAGAGGGGATAATTTTATCTTGGACCCTACAATAGACATGGTCAGTTATAGAGGGGATCATTTTACCTTGGACCCTACAACAGGCCTGGTAAGTGATAAGGGGACCGTGTTACCTCGGGACCTGCAATAGGCTTGGTCATTTATAGTGGGGATCGTTTTCCATTGGGCCCAACAATATGTTTGGTCAATTTGCATATCATATCACCACGCCAACACTGATATTGCACCTCATCAAAGATACATTATCAGAGAAATTTCATTGTGATAGTTTTTTGCTTTTAAGGTCTAGGTGTAAATCTTTATGGGATAATCTCCTCGGGCGCCCCAAAGTTGTCCTTGACAGTTGTCTGTTTACAACATTTCGTTTATAGCCTGATCGCATCATCTCAAAGCATATTATCACAGAAAATCGCATATGATCCCAACCTTCAATCCAGAGGTTCTACTAATGGATGCTGCAGTTGGATTTGGTAAGGGAAACTTTCACTCTGAGCGGCAGCGCCACAAGTGGGAGGGGCGAGGGTGTGATCAATCGTCCATTTTTAAAACATTGTGTAAATATTATCAGGTCCTAGAACATTTAGCAAATTGAAACTTCAATACACACACAATCTCAAATCGCTAAACTAGTACTAAAGTACTTAGATATACTACATACAGATGTCTAAAATAGGTTTAGTCGACCTTTTCTATATTATTCCGTGTAGATCTGTTTAACATATCTCTTGTAAGCCTGTTTGTGTCAGAGACATCTTCATAGTTTCATACCGTTGTCCTTGTGACTCTAGTGTTAAAATTTAGTGAAAATCCATCTTTGTGTCTAGAAATGTGTCTTTTGTGGTTGTCAAGTCAAGACCAACACAATTCCAGCATTGACCACAGAAGGCTACACCTATTGCCATCATACATATTTAAATACGTTATATGTTCCTCGTCATTTCTATTTATATATACACCATATAAATAGGAATTACCAAAAATAACATTTGACTCAGTTAAGTTATAGATGGGGCCTACTGTGGTTTTGACCACTTGGCCTTTTAAGTTTGTTATCATTCAATAAAATTTCTTGAGCTTGATCACACTCTTACTGTTGGAAATGTATACATTCTCGAAAGGTATCGGGTGATTTTTACGAATTTACATATTACTTTAAACTGGTACAAGACATGTTGCATTTTCAAAATCGTGTAGCATTGTATTACAAAATATCGTAAAATGCGATGGACACCATGAACACTGATTTATTCACCTAAAATGAGTGAATGAAATAATGAGAAATCTGAGAAGACAAGGCGGTTAGTTGGTTGGTGATTTACGTCGTCATCAGCAATTATTCAATTATTTCGCTACATGGAAGCAGGAGGTTAACTTAAACACAGTGGCGAAGTCCGAGGATCGAACCCGAGTGGTGGGCGCCGCAAGCAGCCCAGAAAAGGCGGTAAAGGAAAGGTATGGCTATACCATTGTATATAACATTAGCATGGACGATAGAGAATGTTGAGGATGGCCGTAAAAATGTACTGAGAATTGTTTACGTCTGCTGCGATCAATATAAGGTTAGAGCTAATGAAAATATTTCATCAATGTTAAGATTTGTCACAGTTGACAATGTATCGGAGGAGTATGATGTGATGCGCCTGTTCATTTTATAAAATTAACTTTGACATGTTTGATTTTGGTAATACCTTCCATAGACGAAACAAGTTCTGATTTTATCGGTATATGATATTTGCTAACGCATTTTGTTCCACGATTTTTTGTGCCTTGAACTTCACACAAAGCTCAATGTATTCGGGGCTTAATATTGACAAAACTAAATTTTCTATTTACTATTAACAGGTGCTAAGCTTTTATATCGGGGAATTGTCATACTTCTAAAGCCTATCATTTTACATATTTTCTGAGATTTTCACCATTAATATTTCTTTCAGTGCCGTTGTTTAATGTAAACCCGATGATTTCAACCTGATGAAAAGTCTAAATAATGAAACCATTAACGGGATTGGTAATGCGAGCAAATCCGGAAACGATACATCAACCTCAGTCTCATCGTAAAACGACTTAAAACAAAGTTCTGATAGATGTTATCGATATTTTGTGCGCAAAATCATATTTATATCTAATGAGTTTGTCAATTATTACTCTTTTTATGCACTGTAATCTCATACTGACACGAAAATGAATAGATATTCCGCAAGTTGCACGAACTTTTCCGGTCTTGTTGTGTTCAGAATGAAATATTTTGAAATCAAATCTTGACAGTTGTCATCGTTAAAGAAGAAACGTGCCGAAGATATCCGACCAGTGGTTCAAATTTTGATGAAGAAGAAAATATTCAATAAAAAGTTTTGTCACATTTGAAAAAAGATATTTTTATTTCTACTCATCTAAATCAGTCAAGTTCTTGAGATACTCAATCTTCCTTTTACTTGGATCGTAAACACGTGCCCGTTTTACCACAAAAACTAACGACGAACGGTAAACGTTACCGTTGGTATTTGCAGAACTACTCTCACAAGGATATATTGAGGAACGTGTTGCAGGACTTTTGCGACAGATGTTTTATGCAACAAGGGGACGCTTACTCCTCCCGGGCACCTGGTTTCAACAAGATTTCATTGGGGTTCGCATTCGTCTGAATATGACACTATACCCGATATTGTCCTTTGATTCCATGGACTATGAGATATGGTTTACCCTTCGATACTTCGTTTTTTACTTTAGCATGAGGTTTGTTAAGTTTTACCACCTTTTTGCAAAAACAGCCTTGATTTTAGAAAATTCAATTAAATTTTCTATTACTTCAGGTGTATAAGATTTTTAATTTGTCGTAAGTACTCCACTCAAAGAGGTCAGAGTTGTTTCATGAATGCTTTATCTTGTAATGCATAGGAAATTGTGGTCTTAATTTACCCGGCATAGTCGTCTCCACAGAAAAGAGTTTAGGCTTAGAGTCCCTCAGTCGGCTCGTTGGTATAAAGCGGCTAATAAGCATGGTAAGAATAGACAGTTGACAGAGTTGTCAGTGGTCTATCGACTGAGATTATACATGTAAAAAACTTCACATCGTCTCATTATAAATTTTGACAAAATTAAGAAAGTACATATTAAGTCGCCACACTGTCTGTCTGTGCACGTGATTGCCCGATTGTCTGTGTGTTTTAGCTCACCAAATCCGAAGATCCAAGAGGCAATATCGGACCATATCATAATTATTTTTTGTTAAGATGTGCACCCATTTTGCAGTGTGCGTCTCGTTTATATATAAATAATTCGGGTATGATTTTTCGGCTGACTCACACTTATGTACATGTATATATGTTGTGTGACGCACACTTTTCAGTTTATCGTGACTCATAACACTTAGTTCTTCATTCAGTATGTCTGACAAGAACTCTTGTTCCCTGAATGACGCGCCCTACAGTATAACATACCTATCACGTGGTGGCTAGCACGTTAGGTAGAGTGTCTCTCCTCTACCCCGGGGTCCTAGGTTCGATCATTGTCCTGAATTTGTAGGTGTCCTTCTTTTGGTTGAGACTGTAAAACCTACACTTCTACGTCACGATAAACATAAATGATTAATTAGTTCGAAATTTCTGTGCAATGCATTGGGCAGAAGATATCTTAGAGAGACGTGGACTAACAAAGGAAATGATCCAAGCATCTTGACCACAATCACTCGAGGTCTTATCGTAAAGATTAAGGCCATCTCATCATTAAGTCACCGAGAGCTGTTTTGTTTAAGACCGTGTACAGAAACTTGAATCCGATTAAAAGTGATAAAAATCTTAGAAGTTTACTATTAAGAACATTTGGGGTCATCGGCATTATATGTAAGTGCCAAGATATCGTCTGAATTGTTCAATATGTAGAAGGATAGTAATTCACATACATTTATGTGTATTGGGAATGTCTCATCGAAAAAAAATGGGGATATTATGGGTTCGGAATCCGACTTTAAGTTTTACGTACGTGCATTTAGATTAACTGCCGTTGTGCTATACTAGAAATTTAAAACAAACATTACTTTTAACTTATTTATATCAAGTAGCAGTGGATAGCGCTAGCAACAAGGTAAAAATATAGGGCATTGAATCAGAGGTGATAAGAGATGCCCGTGAGAAGTTATCCTTTCTGGCTACCTTCATCTGCCATGAATACTCAAAACATACGGACACAAATATGTGTACATAAAACGAATGTCTACTAACACGGCGTCATACCTCACAACTTTATCTGTGCATTTTGAATTTCGAGAAGGGCCGGTTAGTCCTGTGATGCGCTGGATATCAAATCTGAAGACCCGAGTTCAATTCCGGCACTCCTTTCGGATTTGTTGGAGTGATTTATCATCTTTTTCCTTCGTATCTGTGGAACTGTATAAGGCGAAGACCTAATACCACGATATATGTTGGTCAAAGATACATGTAGAACCCTCTTTTTTTTGGGGGGGGGGGGGGGGTTGGCCAGTGGCATTAAAACAAAAAGAAGAAGCAACGCCCTAGGCACGTGCCTTCAACATTTAAGTGCAGTAATCCAATTCAAGTAACGCAAACAGTAAGATACTCACAAAATGATCACAACAATACGTCCGTAGTTGAAGTCTGGGAACTTGTCTACTGTTCAGCTGTAGGAGTATCATTAGGGTAAAGTAAAGTTCTACTGGGCTCTCAGATGGGTTGCCAAATTAATTTAGTAATTTTGTTTACCACCATGGGGAGTGTAGATTATCTATCAGTATGGTCGTAGCTCCTTTTCAAACCTCATTTGACCTGTAAACGTGTGTTTATTTGCATCTTCTTCAATTAGAAACTCTTCTGTGAATCTTATATTTTGCATTTACAAAATGTTGGGGAACATATCTTAAAACCTCAAGTTGGCTTTTGGAAAATACTTGCTTCATCCTTAACTATTATCTTTTATGTGGATGATTGTATAGTTTATTTGTTTGACCCATTAGAAAATCATATGTTATATGAATATTTGTTGCATCCTATCTTGCAGTGGTATTATTATTATATGTAATTTATTCTTGCTATGTATGTGCTTATATATATGCATGTGTATGTATACATGTATATTTATGTGTATATATGGGTATATGTATGCGTATGTGTGTATGTGTATTCAAGTGTGTGTATATGCATATCTTTGTATGGTTGATTGACTATTGTTTTACGTCACTCCACGATTATTTCACGTATATGGTGACGGCATCTGCCTGTTGTATCGCATACAAATTTAGACCTTTGTAATGGACCCACCCGAAGCAGTGAGGGATCTTTTACATGCCAGGCCTACCGTGACACGGGACCTCAGTTTTTACTGTCTCATCCGAAAGACAGAACACTGGTGTGCCCTGGATGGGAATCGAACCCGGACCTCTCAGTCGATCACGAGTCGAGCATCTTATCCACTAGGCCACACCGGCTTCATATCTATGTATGTGTATATAAGCATGCATATGAATGTGTATGTGTATGTATATATGTGCATTCAGTTTTCGTATAGGAATATATATATGTATTCTCCTGTGTCATTTTTTGGGGGTATCTGATGTTTTATACTTATGTGTGATTTACACTATGCTGATGAGCCTGATGGCTAATAAGGAATCGAATCGAGCAGTTATCATAAATATCCGCAGATATAAGTATGTTTATTTTCTTATCACTATGGGTAAAACCAGCATTTATTAATGATAGGCATGCAATGAACACCTTGACATCAGCACATCGTAAAAGTATTACAATATCTGAAGGTCCTTTCCACTTGGAAAATCTACTTTTGTCCACCAGACGGACATGGAAGTGTGATGACGGTATCGACGAAATATCGTTTAGCATTCTATTATGTCACCTTACTAAAACTGTTCACCTGCATGTATACAATGCGTATAATATGTGGAATCCAAAAAGAGAAAATATGTAATTAACATATTTTAGTAAATATTCCCTTCTCTACTTCGAAGCACCCTTAAAGGCAACATTTGAACGGCAGTGTCTAGGCTTTGCTAATTCAAACTCATTGCTTCATAGATTATTTTTGTATGTCACTCCTCGATTAATGCACATACTGGTTGACGACTACTGCCTGATGCACCCATGGCATAGAAATCTATACCTTTACCACCCCCCCCCCCCCCAAAAAAAATAATTGTTACATAAATAAAAACCAAAACAAATTTAGTAAACTAAATAGAACATAAAAAAGAACAACAGTCACACCCGTTTAGATAGATGCTGTACTACATGCCTCCACTTCAGTATGTCCTTTATAATGACTCTGTTTTATACCTTGATGCACTTTTAGTGTCATGTGCCCCGACAGAAAATTTATTGAGTAGATAAAAGATAAGAGGGCCAAAATTAGAAC
Organism: Pteria penguin; assembly: GCA_035048485.1. NCBI lineage: Eukaryota > Metazoa > Mollusca > Bivalvia > Pterioida > Pteriidae > Pteria > Pteria penguin. The sequence goes on from CM068584.1 coordinate 13,794,112, forward strand.
TTGGTATAACCGATGTAGTAGGCTTTCATGACCATGTCAGGACAAGGAAAACAGAAGTGTCACGGAAAAGCTACATCTTGTTCTCGGTGGTACTGTTTAGTACTCCCTTTGATCTACAATACGTTTATAGTGTGACCTAAAACAAAATGGCAATCTACTTTTAAAATACAATGATTTCCATAGATACCCCATTACAAAGCATCTAATGCATTACATTGTACATGTACGGCGTGAATGAGTTGTCTTTGCTTGTTCGGAGCTGACGTTACTCAGCCGTTAGAGTGCTTGATACGCAGCAAAGAGGTCAAAGGTTCGCGTTCCTCTAGAGACTGGTTTCGTCTTAAGGATATCACAGTGTAGACGCAGTTGGAGCACCTCGCTCATTCCGGTCGTACACTTGAAAGTAAAACACGAGGGTACATGTAAGTGATAGACATTTCCCCCGAAATTTACCACACGACCACCAATCAAAGAAGAAGAAGAAGAAGGAGAAGCATATGATACATGTATATGTCCACATCAATTTGAAATAAACAATGTGAAACCGCTAAACTGCTAAAGTCACTATGCTTACATCCGAGTCTTATTTTCAAGTGAAAAACGGAAATGGACGATGTGTTCCGAATGGATGTAGACATTGGCACGATATAGACACCTCTCTTCCTCGAGTGGCGCAGAAATTCTTCACAATTCGTGGGAACATGCCGTCACTACAAAAGTGAAATAATCTTGACAAGTGTTCAATTATGGACACTGCCGACATGTTCACTAGTAGGTATTCTTGTCCAGTGATCGAACCTGCGTAGCAAGGTTATTGTAACCTTGCACTCCGCGGATTTTAAGGGAATTTGCGGGGAAGGGGGGTGTTGTTATGACGGAACAGGTTATAGATATAGAGGAAGACTTGGGAAAAATAATCCGGCCTGAAAAAAAAAACAATAAATCAATAAACAAAATAAAAAATAATAATCCGGCTCTGAAATTGGGCAACCCCCCAACTTAAGGCCGGTAAAAGTCTTCCCCCCCCCCCCCCCCCCCCAATAAAAAAGATCAAATGATTGCTGTCGTAACACTGGTATAACCAACCAGTGTTTTAAACTGATCGGGAAACAATTGAAATTATAAAATCAAGTATACATACATATGCATAAAAGAGACTCTTGTTACAAACTTTTCGGTTTTTGGCCTTTCTCAAATAAAGTAATTAGGTATTTCATTTCATAAAGTCGATGCATTAATAAATAAAAGAATCGACTTCCCGACTGATGAAAGCTTTTTTTTCTCAAACAGTCATGGTATAAATATATAAATTGCACTTATTTACTACAAGTCAGTGTAAAAAGGATAGAACTTAACTCTTTCTTTTTTTCCATTTTAATGAAGTAAAAAAAACAGTAAAAAAAAAAAAAACTAAATAAATAAAAATAAAAAAAAAAAAAAAATGAAAAAAATAAGCCCGAAGTTTAACCATAATGATTCCTGGAGCCAGTTGTTCAAAAGTTTTCCAAATGCTTCGACTAAATAACTTTTAAAATGAAAGGCATGTTGAATTTGTATATTTGTATGTAGAGTTATATTAGATTATTTATTACAGTTTACACACACACCACAAAACAGTGTTGACAACAAAAATAAAAAATCCTTTTCATAGGAAAATTTACCATCGTTGTGCTAATCAGTGGTTCAACTTTTTTGACAGGAATATGGGTCAAAAGTATTTATAAACGGCTATCAAACGATATCTTAGGTATGTATGATGATGCACTTTAAGGTCATTCGATATGTGCATGCTTTGTTATTGCGGGAAACCACAATGACGAATTTCTTGGTATAGTGTGTGTGGGGGGACGAAACGATTGTCTAGCAACTTGCTCATATTTGTGTATTTATATACCATATTCATCAGTACTACCGTGTTCTACATCCTGATGTCCGGCACGATTGGTGTCAGCGAGAGAAAGTTGTACATGTATATGTCAGACAGATAAGCCTGTAATGACGCATGAAAAATGTATGTAAAACAAATAAATAATCAATGGAATAACGTCAGATCTAAGCGAAAGTAATACATTTACTAAAATGTATCGTCGTAGGGCTATATTTAAGTGAAAAGGGGGACTCTGTTATCCCCTCTCACCTAAATCCGTCACTAAATCTATTACACTGACGTCATATAAATAACCACATTTCTACAATAGGCTAGGCATTAAGATGAATGGATGAGGTCGCATTTGTTCTTTAAAATCTTTAAAGTACAATTTTATGGATTAAACTTGCATTTTCAATGGTTAATGGGCGCATAAAGTGTGCTTACCTTTTCACGGAGTTGGAAGTTTTTCGATTTAAACAGTATGTTTAGGATTAAATTTGTCATGGTTATATGTCGTTTAACGTTTGCGGTTTCCTATGGGGAATGAATTTGTTCTAAATACATTGTAATTCTTATATAGATATAACAGTTCTAATTGAACATTTCTTTGTTTATTTAATTTTTATTATTATATCTTCTGGTAGAGAATATTCTATAGTAAATCATCCATCGCCTTTCCATTTTCCTTTTTAAATTATAATTATATTTTTACAGTGAAAAGTTTATTTAAGAATCTCACTTTCAATTGTAATTAAATAAAACTTTCAAGAAATATTGCGTAATACTAATGTTCATGTTTTCATCATAGAATGTTCCGACTTTGAAGAAGATCCACAGAACCAAAAGCTAAAATACAATCAGAGGAAATTCCAAAACCGGAAATGGGAGAGGGTTTTGAACTTCCGGATGCTTACGGATGTCTCCCTCTATCTGTGTTAGGTCACGGTACAAAGCAACTTCTCTCTCATCATCTGGAACCGACAAGTGACTTCGTAACCGATGAAGGTTTAACTAAGGATATTTTTGGACTAGCAGAATTAGCTGGTTTTGATTCAGTGTTTACCCGTTACCTAGAGACACGTTCGAACAAAACGCAAACCGTTCTGGATAGTTGGACGGGAAGGCGAAGCGGAACTCTTGGAAACTTAATTTTGTACCTCCATAGAATAGAGAGGTCTGATGTCGTGTTTGAAATTAGAAAAGGGATTTGTAAGTATATATTGTAAACATAGATTATGTTGGTGTACATGTTAAAGCCTAGGCCATTGTGCAGGTGGTTTCGAACTACAGGAAACCGATGTGGCCTTGTGAATAAGGTGCTCGACTCGTGATCGACTGAGAAGTCCCGGGTTCGACTCCCGCCCTGGGCACACCGGTGTTCTGTCTTTCGGATGAGATAGTAAAAACCGAGGTCCCGTTTCACGGTAGTTGCCGCACGTAAAAGATCCCTCAATTCTTCGGGTGGGTCCGTTGCAAAGGTCTAAATTTGTATGCAATGCATCAGGCAGATGCCGTGACCGTATACGTGAAATGATCGTAGAGTGACGTAAAACAATAATCAATCAATCAATCAATCAATCAATCTAGAAATCTACAAAAAAAAAAAATACAAGGACAAAGGAAAGAAAAAGAGAGAAAATCATGCGTTTTCCTGTGCCTCAGTTTACTTTTCTTTGAGGTTAAGCACTGCAGTAAACTCAGGTATAATAAGTATTACTTTTATTAATTCATGCTATGTATTTTTAAGAATTATCAAAGTAATGCATAGGTTATGTACATTAATGCACCGTAATGTACATAGAGGTTTGTATCCAAAGAGGAATCTACATTTAAAACATACCATACATATACATACTTGTACTTAAGCCGTTTAACAGATATGTACTACACATGTATATTTGTGTGCTGTTTTACGTGTAAAGTCAGGAATCTTGTGGAAATTACGAAATGGTAGTACGTTTCCAAGGCTCGTAAGAATACGGATTAGGTCACATACAAAACATTTCCCTATTTGTGGAACATTAAAACGTTTTCTCCAAGCGTAGAACATCAAAGCGTAGAACATTAAAACGTTTTCCCCATACGTAGAACATTAAAACGTTTTCCCCATGCGTAGAACATTTTTGGAGTTTTTAGTTAAATCGTCAGATTACACATGCATTGGTTGGAGGGAAGAGGGGAGTGGTTTTCCCTTTTATTTTGGAAATCTTTCTCCCAGAAACATTAAAAAATAGACTTTTATTTTTTCCTATTCTTTCTGACTGCATTGTAGCATTATAATTTCTCAATTTGATTGTCGACATGAATCATGCATGCTAATTTCGTCGCTTTCCAAATATGACGTCAATCACTGTTCCAAATTAAATCATATGACGTTACTCAATCTATCAACTCAGATTATGTTGTGAATTTTTTTTTTCTCGTCAAGACAAATATTTGCCGTGCCTACTATCTTTTATTCAATTTGGATTGGATATCTTTAAGAATGGAACGGTATGACAAGATTTCGATATATTTTTTTTAAAGATAGGTTTTTTTTTGTTTGGGGGGGATTTTTTAATGCGATAATTTAGGAATATTGAAATGTTCAGAAACGCAAGGTACTTAATACACTGTTTCCAAACTGACAAACGTGTGTCTGTCTTGTTTCACATTTCTATCCTGTTTATTTTTTTCTTTTTCTTTTTTTTTTTTTCTCGATATGAATGGTGCTTGACCTGTTTAGCAGTGAGTTGTCAATCGTACCCGACATACCTGACACATTTACTCGGCGGTTTTAGCGTCTATGGTTTACACGGTACTCAGTACATACTGTCCGCGCCACTTAATCTGGAAACTGGAAAATCTGGATTTTCAGTTATTCATCTTCAGAATAATTTCAAAAAGGCAAAACCATTCGATAGATTTTGTTTAGTCGTAACTTTTGGTGTATGTTATATGTTTATATGAAGACGCTTTCATATTTCATAGAAAAAAATCAGTTTTAGATAGGGCGATTTCCATAATAAAGTTTGACGTGACGTCGCCAAGTTTCCCATAGACTCAATGTTAAACATCGGCGACGTCACGTCAAAATTAACATAGAAAACGCCCTATCTAAAATGATTTTTCCCTATAAAATACGAATGCTTCTTCGTAGAAACATATAACATATACCAAAAGTTAAAACTAAACAAGATCTGTTGATTGATATTAATTTTATAAAACTATTTTAAAGATAAATAAGTGAAAATCCAGATTTTTCAGTTTACAAAGTGAGTGGCGCGGACAGTAGGTGCCGTTTTAGCGTCTATTGATTACACGACACGACACTCAGTGTCTATGTGCGGTTTTAGCGTATATTGTTTACACGACACTCAGTGTCTAGGTGCGATTTTAGTGTCTATTGTTTACACGACACTCAGTATCTAAATGCGGTTTTAGCGTCTATTTTCATCCCACACTCAGTATCTAAATGCGGTTTTAGCGTCTATTTTTACACGACACTTAGTATCTAGGTGCGGTTTTGGAGTCTATTGTTTACACGCCGCTCAGTATCTTCATGCGGTTTTGGCGTCCATTGTTTACACGACGCTCAGTATCTAGGACCGGTTTAGCGTCTATTGTTTACACGACGCTCAGTATCTAGGTGCGCTTTTAGCGTCTTTTGTTCACACGATACTCGATATCTAGGTGCCAGTGATGTATGAATGCGGTGTGCAGCGTGGACGCAGGGTGTACATGTATAAACTTTGTTACAGAGTAATGCCCATACGGTATTCGAACCATTATCATAGATAACCATTACACATTGTCATAATCTATATATCACATCTGGTTGTATTTGATTTGATCTTTATTTATTCATCTATTTATTTATTTATGTATTGTGCAGTGAAGGACGTGAAAAATTGGTTACAAAGATCATCAGATACCACCACAGGTAATATATCAATGAATAAGCCAATAGCTTGTGTGTTTAACACTATAAACTTTGTGTATGTATTCACCTTTGATTAAATACGATCTGTGAATGTTTGATTGTTATGCATTTTGTTACACCTGAGAACCACACACATTTAAGTTAACATTTGTATAAACCTGCCAGAATGTCCTTAGCTGTCGTCTACAATGGTCGATGTATAAAAAAGATACGGCAGGGAGGGATGTAGTTGTCAGCTCCCTTTTACTACCTACTTTATTGCATTGCTATATAGATATGGTATAAAATGGTTTTTGTCTCAATGTCATCTAGTTGATCCCTTTAAAAAAACCTGGATTGCAAACTAACCATTGTTAAGCCGGATAAGGTGCTCGGCTCGTGATCGAGAGCTCCCGGGTTCGACTTCTGCCCTAAAACAGGGGTGTTCTGTCTTTCGGATGAGACAGTAAAACCCGAAGTCCCGTGACACGGTAGGCGTGGCACGTAAAAGATCCCTCACTGCTTCGGGTGGGTCCTCTGCAAAGGTCTAAATTTATATGCAATGTATCAGGCAGATGCCGTCGTCATATACGTGAAATAATCGTGAAGTGACGTAAAACAATAATCAATCAATCAAAAACTAACCATTGTTATGGAATAGAAGCACGTTAGACATAAGAGTTTGCTGTCTATAATGACGCTTGGCCACGTCAGCAATATTTCTGTTGTACCACTGCAACATCATTTACTTTTACGCTAGAAACTTTGTCGAAAGCATTTGTGCTACCACAAACAATGAAAAAGCGAGTGCATATTTCTTTCCATTTTATTTATCAGTATAAACTGATATTCGAACAAAGAACACTCCAGTCATTGCTTAATTCCCCAATCATGGGAATTATGCTATACTGCTGCACCACATTGCCAATTACCAGTGGAAGAATTAAGAAGAGTGGAACAAGGAGATTCTATCGCCCCCCACCTTTTTTTCATCTAAGTTGTACTATATTATAAAATCTATCGTAAATTATTGTTTCAGGATACACCATTTCATAACTTCCAACTGTGATTACATAGATACCCCACTGTATCACTCCTTAGAATTGTAAAATTAATCTTGTATATAACATACAGGCGCGTAGCCAGGCGTACGCAAGTACGCAGGTGCTTCCACATCATTTTGCAAAAAAGATAAATGTAGACAATGTTATTGCCACTTTTGTAGACAAAAAGCCACGCAGGCTCTCATTCCTGTTTGAATAATGTCAAACATACATGTTATGTTGAAATGCTATCGCTTGTATGTAATTATTAAGTAAATATTACAGACAAAAAGGTGTACAAAGGGTCATTTTTAACGTAGAAAACTGCGCTGTAAATGCGTAAAATCAATTAGCTTCCGGGGGCTTCGCCCCCTGGACCCCCACCATGGGTTCGCCCTGGACCCATTGGGAGCCTTAAGGCGCCCCCAAACCCCCTGCCTGAATGTGCTTCCACATCCAAAGTACTCTGGCTACGCGCCTGACATATACAATCAGTTTTAATGTACATGTATCCTGTTTCATAGTTACATAGTTGTAATATCAGAGAAAGGCAATTGGACATTGTTGAATTCTCACTAAGGTCAAGGTAGTTTTGGTAAATAATTTCACCTTTTCCCTAATTTAGCACTGTGTTATGCCATGACGTTTTACTTTTTGTATTTCAATAATTTCACCTCTACGTTTTCAGTGTTTTGCGGTCGTTTCTAACAAACGACAGTTGTCAATTTTGACATGAGATATGCGTAGAGACGAACTAGGTATTACCGTAGTGACAGCCAATAGAAATTTTATTTATCGAAAGTCGTAATATTCGTCTGTCTTGATTTATTCTTATTACAGTAATTTATAAATTGCCAACGTCGGAGTTTATGTTCAGTTTCCTGGAATATTATAATTTCTTATGTGTGATGGAACATTATATCTACTCAGCTGAATTAAGACGTTATGTATTATGACGTCAAAATAAAATGACGCAACGGATTACAATCTTTGAAATAGCACGAACAAATATTGCTATAAAAAGTTACTGTCATATAAGCAAGTATTTTGATTATATCTAAACAAAGTGTCCTTGGTCAGGACTCACGTGACTTCTTTCAAGTCCAATATCAGAAATTTGTTTAAACAGCCCCCAACCCCATTTCCCTCTAAACCGACAATGTGATGTTTATGCATCTTAACAATAGAAACACTCGTATGCATGATTGTTGTATGATTTTAGATGGCGGCCACCCGGGAAACGAAATACCTCAAAATATACCCATAGAACCCACGGCAACCCAGGACCTGAAATTCTTGACTCTTGATGACGGTAAGTATATAATGTTTATGATATACATTTAGGGATAAGAATTTCAGCCCATTCTGTCTGTCGCCTCTTTTTTCTGTACAAAGATATGATCTACAACGTTCTTTGTACAACTACTCACTAGTATCCAATTGTTCAAAAATCCTTACCAGACTGTCCATCAGTCTGTCATGCATCCAGTTATATACATGATCTAAGAGAGAGAGAGAGAGAGAGAGAGAGAGAGAGAGAGAGAGAGAGAGAACAAAAAAAAAACACCAATATACACAAAAAGAACCCCCATACCCATCCATTCATTAATGGACAGAAAATGTTCATTTACGACGTAAGACATACACGTTTCATCAACACCTACTAATATGCCTGTGGCATTGCACGTTTAATATCATTCTTCCCTTCCTGAACACCAAGATGTAATTACATGTTAATTACTTTAGAACAACGGCTTGTTAAACTGTAAGAAATGCTTCTGTAGTTTTGACATTAAATTCATCATACGTGAAAGGCCAAAGTTAATAATACATCTAATTGAAATATAATCTACTTTTAAGTTTCATGTTTGTTTGGAGTTAAGGAATTCTTTTGTATGTTGTCATGAACTAGAGATACATAAATGAATTACTGTCTCAGAATTATAAAACAATGCGTGAAAAGTTTTGCATTTTATGTTATTGTCTCACTTATCCCATATTAAATGTAAAAAGTTCCACATAGAAGTTTTAATTAAAGTGCGTGTAATTATACCCTTGTCCTGGTGGGAAATGGCTGTGAAACTTTCTACACAATGATAATCCAGATCCAGCAGTATTTGTAATAATGATATATTTATTGTGTCATCTTTAAAAGGGGGTGGGGTGTATCCAGAGCGGATGTGGCCAACAAACAGGATTTTTTTCTCCCCTTTCAAGAATTTATTCTCCTCTCCGATGTCTAGTTGCGTATTTGGCATCAGTGCTAAATCTTGGTTCTTTAATGAATTCATCTGTGATACAGTAAAATAAAACTTTGTACGGATAGTCTCCAAGTCGTCTTTTAAGGCAATATTTCTCTGTGTGTATGTACTTTAATATGATTTAAACATCTATTGCATATATATGGCTTAAACATTTTAAAATGCAAATACCTATGTTACATTCACTGTTTAATTGAATGATATATAATTAGGTATCGATTATTCATTGATTAAAACAAAACCATCTACAAAGTTAAAACTTATCCTGGCCTTGAATTTCATCGTTCTTAACATTGTAATAGAGTATTCCGCTGTTAGTTTTTATTTTATTTCATCGTTGTTGTTTATTTTTCTTTCAGCTACAGGATGCAAATTGTTATAATTTAGACTGTGAAAAATATCTAAGTTTGATAAACGCCAATAACAGATATTTTATTTTCGTTTTTAATGAACACGCTATTAATAAAATGGTTAACAATTTTTTAAATTGAAAATTATATTATTAAAATACATTTGATTCGTACTTGTAATTTTGAAACATCCAAAGTCTTTCAGGAAAAGTATTTATTTTGAATTTATTGAATTAAGTTTACTTTGTAGCTGAGAACAGGAATATCACTTATTACAATGCCTGTATTTGCTGCGCAGACGAAGATCTTGACCTTGCTCGCAAAATAGCATCACAGTACAAATCACGTGACGTAAAGTTCTTCATTTCACAGGACCAGAATTTGAGCGGGAAATATGAATACGAAAGTACTGCAGAAATAATAGAGGAAAGGTAACGTTAATTCTTAGGAGAGCTTGATACACGGTTTTCCGAAAGTCGTGAAATCTTTATGTTATACTCTGTATTACAGGTGTTATTTACATAAAATGTATTAAATAAAGTTTATTGAGTCTTGCTGTAGGGATTAGCTGAGGCAATGTTGTACCTATATATCTGCTTGTATTGATAACATATTTTAGCTTTATACTTATACTTATTTGGTTTTTGTTTGTATGTTTAGGGGTTTTTTTTGTTTGTTTGTTTGGTTTTTTGTTTGTTTTGTTTTGTTTTGTTTGGCTTTTTTTGGTTACCTGAACACATTAGCATTCACTAAGGCAAAACAATACTACAAGTACATCATGTATGCTTTAACATCGACAGGATATACATGACAAATGATATGAATTCAATATTTACCGTCCTCATTTCTCCGGAATTGTAAGAAAGGGTTATAATGCAGGTCAAAAATAGTTATAATGCAGGTCAGAAAATAGTTATAATGCAGGTAAAAATAGTTATAATGCAGGTCAGAAAATAGTTATAATGCAGGTAAAAATAGTTATAATGCAGGTCAAAAAATAGTTATAATGCAGGTCAGAAAATAGTTATAATGCAGGTTAGAAAATAGGTTATAATGCAGGTCAGAAAATAGTTATAATGCAGGTCAGAAAATGGTTATAATGTACATGTAGGTCAGAAAATAGTTATAATGCAGGTCAGAAAATATTTATAATTCAGGTCAGAAAATATTTATAATGCAGGTCAGAAAATAGGTTATAATGCAGGTCAGAAAATAGTTATAATGCAGTTCAGAAAATAGTTACGTGATCCAGTATGACCAACGTGACTGCCATCTCGAAAAATGTTCTTCATGAGGTTATCTAATTTACTTTTGACAAAAATATTTATATAAATTCATAGTGGGGTATACTGTCACCTAACTCTAATAGCTGTAATGGGAGCAGTTTTAAATAGTTCTCAATAAAAATAATTCTAGGTGTATTTTTATTCTTGTAGCTTTGATAGCAATACTCGTTCATTATGGTATAAGATATGCCAAGTTGTGTTACTTAATTTAGGTACAGAAACGTCTTACTCTACAAAAACACATATCTAAGACGATGAATCTGGTGAAGATATGACTAAGAAAACTTGATAGACTATTGTTCAATGTCACGAATACTTTGGGTTTTTACTTTTTATGTCAGCCCATTGAAAATGTTTGAGGCATATAGTGTAACCCCATTCCGTCCTTTCATCATTTCGTTTCTGTACTCTATCTCTCCAACGGGTCTTTCCCTTTTCCTTTTCTATCTTTGCAACGGGTACACATATTGAATTGAAATGTAGTATATTTATACATCATGAGAATATCTAGGTCGGGTACTGATCTGGACTCGGTAGATTAATGTTTGACGGAGTTAAGCCCCTTGGACTGAGAAAATATCCAATAATTAACAGTTTCGGTAATCTGTCCCTGCGCTGGATGCACATATTGACTTGAAATTTGGTATACAGATAATCATGATAATATCTAGATCAAGTAGTAATTTTGACGGAGATATGCCCCTTGAACCTTGATGTCTAGGCATATATGGTAAATTCATCTTGAATTCGAAAGTCCTTTTTAACCATTAGGAGGATTTCAATGAAACTTGGTACAACAAACATCACGAAGCGTAGATTTGCATATTGTAAGGGGAATGCTGTTCAAAATGTTTACAGGAGTTATGACTCTTGGACTACATGTTATGTTCAAAAAATGTCATATTTGACAATTGCTTTCATTGGGGCTTTCGTGGCGTATCGACACATCTAGTTTTTTCTTTCTTTCTTCCCTTTTCTTTCTTTTTTTTTTCTTTCTTTTATCACTTTCCTCCTCCTGAGATTACAAAAAAGTTGCCTGGAACAGCAATGTTTTAACGTCCTCTAATAGATACCAAGTCAATCCAATAAGATTTTTATCCCTTGCAGTAATGCGTCACTTTATTGGTGAGTTTGTGTACTGTTAAATCTTTTTTGCCGAGAATACAGGCGGTCCATAATGGCCATTGATGCTGTACTAAAAGTAAATAAATAAATGGTAACGTTTAAATGATAAATAAATAAATGAATTAATAAATTAATCAAAGATACATTAATGAATCAACATTATCATCATCGTCGTCGTCGTCGTCGTCATAATCATAATCATCATTATCATCGTCGTCGTCATCATCAATGTCATAATCATCATCATTGTCGTCATAATCATCATCATCATTATCATCGCCATAACATCATTATCATCATTATCGTCGTCGTCGTCATCATCATTATCATGATCATCATAATCATCATCATCATAATTATTGCTATTATTATTATTACTTTCTTTTATTTCATTTTATTCACATACTTTTTGATGCTGTTGAAAGAAAATTCTTCTTCTGTAGATATTAAAGAGGAAATTTTCATGACGTCAGAGGCGAACTCCTACATGTCTGCGCACGTGTAATGAAGACGTGCGATATTGGCATATTCTTAGAAATGTTTGTCATTAATAAATCATCTACACACAGTTAATAAAATATTTCTGAGTACATAGAGATTCCCAGAGCTATACTTACCGAGAAATGACCGGCGCTTGAGAAAATTTAAGAGTAATCCATATTTTCTATTTTTTTTTCAGATGCAACAGCCGCCTCGTTGTGATCATGTCACGTGACTATGTCTCGAGTCCAGCTGCTATCTTCTCAACACAGTTTGTGAAAAGTATTGACCCAGGTAATTACTACGAAGAAATATCAATTATTTGTATTCACCGGTGTTATCCCAAGGGTCCACCTCCACAATCTGATAATGTCAGAAAACACATTGGTGTTATTCATAGGAAATCCAAGATACTCATTTTGTTTATATTGTCCAGGTACAAATGTAGAATTGGGTAGGAAAATTAAACACACAAAGATGTCCTCATATGTAATAGACTCTGTTCCAAAGTGAATCTGGTGCAGATCATATGACGAAAAATCCTATTTTTGAGTATTTCGCTAAAAAAGTTATTTCCATTTTGGGACGGTATATGACGTAAAAAATTATGACGTCATAAATTTCCTGTGAAAATGTCATTAATATTTTGTGGAATACCATTTTCCTGAGCTTTATATTATATTTTTTATCCATAGAATTTGATGACATCATAATTGTTTTACGTCAGATATCATCCATAATGGTAAGTAACTCTGTATAACGAAAAGACCGAATAGGGGATATGTTGGAGAAAATCCATTGGTGTTATTTTAAATGGCTGTATGATAGGGAAAACAATAAAACTGATAATTTAACAGCACATTATGAGTCATAAGTGTGCACTGTATTGGGTATAGTGGAATTATAATTAAAATTGTTAATTTCTAATGAACAAAATCCCCAGATATTCAGATGTTATCAGATTAGAAAGTTAGGGATCTTCGTTTTCTCTGAAAGGTTATGCAATTAGTACATGTACCCTCAGATTTATTTCTCTATAGGCCGTTTCAATAAGTGTGCGTTACCTGCTTTTAATGATGTGTTTCGCGGAAGTGGAAAAGAATTTGTATAAAAGGTGTGCAAAACATGTTTTATTATGCACATACAAGTTACTTTTCAGGTAGATCTAACGTAATCAGTATGGTGGTTGTTCATTTTTGAGTCGGCGAAGCCGGACTCATTGCAATCACTTTCTTGTCAGGGGTTATAACTTTCACTACCGATATAGAGCTTACTATGCCGCTGAAAAATAAAGTGCCAAAAAATTACTGATCTTGTCTTAAAAATTCTTGATCAGCACAATGTACCTTTAGCTCAGTTAATTTAAGCTAAACATAAACTAGTTTCAATAACCCGAAAAAGGAGTTGCAATAATGTTTTCAAATTTCACGTAATAATATGTAGTTGTGACTACTTTACGATGTGTTTACCACCGACACCGTTGGATGTACTCCATTGTGTAATTCTCCGGACAAAGCATTTGTCTTGATTTTGTATCGCTTGTTTTTATCGAGATATTTCAATTAAAGTGTTCCCCAACATGTTCTGGAACTTTAGTTCTTTTTCACATATATGACAAATTTAAAGATCGATCTTCCCGCATTTCCTCTGATAATGAAAATGCAATATAAATATTTAGGTAAATGTTGTATGTTTCTAAATATAAATGATGTTAAAACATTATGAGAATCGTGAATAAGATGGTTATTTAATGTCCCACCTGAAGGAATGTCGTTCCTTGGCTCAGCTTCGACTCGTGACAACAATGCAGTAAAACTTGTTGCCATGAAGTTGTCGATTGCACGTTCATTTCGGATACAAGCAATTGCAAATTCTTTGCCGTAAGATAGTATGAAGAGAGCAAATTTTATTACCATTTTGTACATAGGTATAATGACGATGACAATCCCCCCCCTATTTTCCTGAAATCCGGAATGGTAAAATGATTACATACTTAAAATCAGCAAAGCCGACTCTCAGGACTTTTGAGTCCTTTGATTATCATTTTAAAATAGGATTTAAATCTTAACTTAATTCTAAAGCAAAAATCGTAGCACATTATTATAAATCTTCCAAATGTTTGCTACGTAATAATTATTTCATAGCCCATGGGATAAAGGGGACAAGATCGTGTTTAGTGTCATATTCAGACAAATGTGAACCCAAATAAAATCGAGGTGAAACCAGGTGCCCGGGAGGAGTAAGCGTCCCCTGGTTGCATGCAACCCCCGTCGGAAAAGTCCTGCAACAACCTTTCAAGTCGAGGAGGTAGATACATAAATATACACGCATGAACATACGAAGGAGACAGGAACACGAAGTCAAATTTTTCCATTCAAGGCATGAAATGCTGCCTGCCTGAAATTCCGGTGTCGGAAACGCAGGTTTAAATTCCGGTGTCGGAAACGCAGAAAATTATACATAAATGCTCCTTCACACCTGTGGGTGGATTCATTGCGTAGGTCGAGGTTTCTATACGATGGATAAGATATATGCCGTCACCGTATAATTGAAATAATTTCAGACAAGCACCGTGAATGTTAGCACGATGGATAGGGTCCAATGGGCCGGATCTCTTGGAAAATAAATATTTTAAAAGTAAATAAGCAACAAAGAATTCCAAACACTGAGTATGCCTAGGTATACAAAAACAAAATTCAAAGACAGCAGACTGACACACTCATTATAGCTACCACACCGCTTCATACCGTAAATCTTGCCCTTCCTACATTACTTAAGAAAGTGCAAGTTAGTAGGTTGTTTTTATTCTTAGAAGTCAGTTTATTCTGCTGCGTCTAAATTACATTTATTACATCTATATTACAGATGCCAGACAAAGAAAGATAATTCCTATAATCAAAGACGAAGATGTGGCCTCGTATCCAAGGGTTTTGCGGGGAATCACAGCTATCAAACTCCGGCGTTATAACTTTGGAGAAAGGTTTTGGAAATTACTTTCTACCTCGTTGGCAGTACAGATGCCAGATTTGCCCACAAGCAGTGACTCTCATGGTGGATGTAAGAGTGAAAACAGTAAATCCATAGATATGAATTTGAAAGGAAAAGTTAACGATAGGGAAAGCCAAAGTCAATGTAAATCCATAGATTCGAATATAAAAGGAAACAAGATCGATAACACCGTTTTTAAACAAAATATATCCGAGGCAGAAGCATGTTTTGTAAAACACACAGAACCGAAGTTGCAGTATTCATTCCAAGCGAATATTAGTTCTCATTCAGTTATATCTCAGATCTCCTGCGATGAAAATAATTCTTTTGACGTCACTTCCTTTAGATATTCTACTCAGTTTTCTTCTGATGAAAATACATGTGACGAAAGATTACGGTCCGATTCGGTAATCTCCGCCGAAAGCGTAATAGAGAATGACGCAATACCTCATTGGCTATCTCAGAGTGAATTAAAACGAAACATGGAACACGAGAACAACTCCAAATCCATTAATGACAAAGTGCTGAATTTACCTCAAAGTGATAGTGCCGACGTCACGAAGTATTATGACGACAGAGACATAGAAAAGTGCGATGATGCAACAACAGATAGTAGTGCGGCATCATTGCCAGAGAATAAGAAATCCTCCAGAAATAGTTTGTTGAACGGGTTACTAAAAACATTCAAGAGGGCCAGAAAGAGAAGTAATGTTACCCTCAAAGGCTCCGATTCGCATTCTTCTCTACCTTTAGAATTTTCTGAGAAACCTGATTCATTGGATCGTAAGGCCAAAACCAGTCCACATCTGTCGCAAAGTCGCAGTTTGCAAACGTTCTCCGATTTGAAAAAGCATCTCATGAAGTCCCGATCGAAATCTGTAGTCAGTACGAGTTCTGTCTCAAAAAAGTCCTTGAATATTGAGACCGATACATTTTCTGCAATACAAAATGAATACTGTTTTGCAGACAATGCTAAATGACAAAAAAGTTGCAAGTTTGTATTTATTTTTGACAAGAACTGTAGATCTAGTTTTTGTTTGGGTGTTGTAAAGAGTGATATGATACTATTCTGTATTTAAAATTCTCGCGTGTGAAAATCACTTTCTGCAATAGTGTTATAATTTTAATTGCACTTCTATAAGATAAGTTTTATGAAATTAGCAAATAAAATTTCTACACATTGATTAATTTTCATTGTGATGAAGTCATCTAAAGTGGGACAAACGATATATTATTCAATAAATTGAACAA
Source organism: Pteria penguin (assembly GCA_035048485.1). NCBI lineage: Eukaryota > Metazoa > Mollusca > Bivalvia > Pterioida > Pteriidae > Pteria > Pteria penguin. Next base: position 13,810,667 of record CM068584.1, read on the forward strand.
CAGAAAATATTCAGTCTATATAATGTGTAAACCAAATACAGTCAAACCTGTTATAAACAACGGCCAAATGGAAGGTGGAAAAGTGACCACTTTAGATAGGCGCTCTTTTAAATACAGGTGGATTTTGTACAAACAGTAAGTAGTTAGGAACAGAAGGGTGGTTGTTTAAAATAGGTTAATGCTTTAGAAGTTGATCTTTTAGACACATTTACTGTTATCTGGAAGAGTTTATTGATTAGTAAGAATTTTACATAACAAGGTTGTCTGTATGTTACAAGGACCTTGATTAGTATAGGGCACGTGTATGACGATACAATTGCAAAACTTTTCATATTTTGATATTTATTTATAGAATTGCTTCTTTAAATAATCATACAGAAATACAATGTGTATGTATTTGTTATTTATGCTCAATGCTTTCTGCTAACTAATATGGATTTAACTTAAATCAATTTAGTTTATCATTAAACCACTTGAAAAAGACCACGTGACAAAAAATTTGTGGAAACTGAGGGCTTCTTATTATTTATGTTACGGACTTCCATTTTGGGAGGACATTTAATCTACTCTGTATTTATCGTTCACTATTGTATCAATATTGTCAATATTTTTTTTTTCTTTGAAGAGGTAACTTGAACATGGTGCTCGCTACATTTATTCATACATGTGTACTTATTTCATAGGTATGACTCATTATAAATCAAGATTTACTGTTAATCAATACGTAATATCGCATTGCTAGGAAGGAATTATCCTTTTTGTTTTACTCTTTCTCCTGTAAATAATTTAAAATGAATTTAAAATATCAAATACAGAAATAAGTGATGTATCTTGATAGTAGTACTGAAAACGATGTGCGACTGTGGACGTACACGACCCCGTGATATTCAGGGTTAAGATCGATAACATTGGAGTTATTTGTGGATGACCTTGTCATATTGCACTCAAAACGTTCAATGGATTAAACAGCTACCTCATAATTTTGTAGATCCACATCCGGTTTGTTTTGCTAATACAGTTGTATGTTATTGATTTCTTTATTCTAAACATTAACATCAGGTTCAAACTATTGTCTGATTGAAGCAGTTTAAGTGCACACGTTTGTTATACCCTTGATTCAAAGATTTGGCGGTATATCGTTTTTGGTCTGTCTGTCTCTATCCTTGACTTAATGGCAAATGATAGGGCTTTGATATTTAATGTGTTTATTCCATATGACATACTTTTCAATATTAAACAAGAAAACTAAAATTGACTACCCTCTGAGAGCATTGGTGTTTCGACAACACACCTAGTTCATATATGCAATACATGTTTTTCATTTAAGCTTTGAAATAATTTCTTGACAAATAATATGAGATTACGTAGAAATCCAGGGGCAGATATAGCAAGGGGGAGGGATTCCCTCTTTGTAAAACATTGCTAAGACATACTAAGTACGTGACACCCGAACACATATGCATCTGTGCACCAAGTTCACATGTAACAGGTACGTTTCATTGTTATGAAAGTTGCTGAATTGTTAATAAAACAAGCAATCCACCACATCTTTTGATTTTAGGATTTTCGAATCCTATATCACAAAGTACTTTCGTATGAAAAAAACCCCCGAAAGTCTATATTATGTATGTTGATGTGTGAAAGGAAAATACCACTGTTTACATTTATGATGATTTTTAGGACATCCTGGCTCCTCCTTAGTTTTATGCGAAACAAAAATGTTGTTGTCATCTGTGTACAGACATATTTTGTCCTACACATCTTTTGTAAAATATTCTATAAATAATTATCAACAGATCATTACGAACAAAACCTGTTTAATTTTGTTAAATTATCATGACAAAACATATACTTTTGACAAAGATGTATTTTATCTGTTAGAATGATAGCATACAAGACTATACAAATATTCTTTTTTGTCAAAACATGAAATGAATTATTGGATGTGGATTTTATTTTGTTAAATAACACAATGTATCCCTACTCCGACTTGTTGTTACTTTGACAGAGCGAATATGATTTACATTCGCCATAAAGTTTCTAAATTTCCTATTTCAGCATCATTATTTCAGTAAAAACTTAACAAGCCATTATATATATATATATCGTTTCTTTCATTAATCCTACTTAATCCACCAGCGGTTTTAATCAGGCGATTTGAAAAGATGTAAACCTTACCCGACAAAGCAGCACCTCAAAATTACAACAAGTCAAGGTAGGGGTATATAATTTGTGTATGCCATCTAGTATGCATAATAATTTTTAGAACATATGTACAATGTACGTGTATACATGTTAGTGCACCATATGAGCATTTCGACAACTTATGTCTCTTCAATGATGCTCAAGTCTTAAACAGTGAAAATCAAGAACATAGATATCTGAAGAGCATACTCATTACGAAATTGATCTAAACGTAGGGCCAAATAACCCTTCCGAGTTCAGAGCTATACATCAGGCAGATATTTCTTAGTTTTAAAAATAATATACAAACTTTCTCACTCAGTTATTTGAAGTATATATTTCGAGTAAGCACAGAGGTACTGAAAACTGGGCTGACGACACCCTCGGATACTAACAGTCCACAAACAGGGATATCGATCCAGTGATAATAATGAATACTTGGTTATATATACGTGTATAAATTTTGGTGCACCATATTTGCATTTCGACAACTTATGTCTCTAATTATGTTTCGTGAATTCTATTAGTGATGATGGTTCATTAGTAACCTATCTCTGTGACAACTGTGACGATTTCAATTTTCTTATTACCAACTTCCCTTTTCTGAGTAGCAACATACCTTCCTCTCCCGCACATGGCGTCTTCATTTCACAACTTATACGCTATGCCAGGGTATGCTGAAATACGAAAATTTCGTTCTGAGGGCGAGGCTTCTTGCTACGAAACTACTATCACAGGGATACATTGAGGAACGTTTGAAATTGTCACTGAGAAAGTTCTATGGTCGATATAGGGGTCTAGTACAATTTAAGATCCCTCTTTTTTCATGAAGGTTAACCGATATTGACCTGGACCTGGACCTGATCATACAAACTAACCATCTTAACTTTTTTACTATACTTGATTTGACATGTATGTACACAGACATTTGTTCACGTGCATTTCCGAATTTCAGTTAAACAACATTTCATGCCGTGAATAAGATAATTTAACTTCGTGTTCATCCATCATGTGTTCATATTTATGTATTTACTTCCTCGACTTGAAAATTGTTGCAGGACGTTTGCGACAGGTGTTGCATGCTACCAGGGGACGCTTACTCCTCCCGGGCACCTGGCCTCATATTGATTTTATTGGGGTTCGCATTTGCCTGAATATGACACATTACACGATATTGTCATTTTATTCCGTGGACTATGCGATATGGTTTACCCTTCGGTACTTCTATGCTTTTTACTCTTTACTAGATAACGTTTATGTTATCTTTGCTTATTACAAAAACTTTATCTTATTTTGAAAGCGATGATGTATACATAATGTTGGAACAAAATAAGCAATGTAACCTTTGTATTACCGCATTAAGGGAAATTTATATACAGAACATGTAGTTTGTCATCGTGTTGATTGTGCGCCATACCCGTCATCTCTCTTTACTTCCTCGATTTTGAAAGTTGTTGCAGGACTTTTGCTACGGGTGTTGCATGCAACCAGGGGACGCTTACTCCTCCCGGGCACCTGGTCTCACCTCGAATTCATTGGGTTCGCATATGTCTGAATATGACACTAAACACGTAATTGCCCCCTCTGTTCCATGGAATATGAGATGTGGTTTACCCCTCGGTACTTCTTCGTTTTTTTACTTTCGCACTGTTGGTTTTGAAATACTGCAATATTTAACCCGTAATGTTTGTAGACAAGTCAGTTCTGTTAGTTCCACAGAAGTCCAGCGCGCCCGGTAGTCCTTTTATTGTTATGATGTGAGAGCTCACTCGATGTCTCTGGTTTGCACGAAAGGGACTTCAACGTAGGACCTTTTAGTCACGGGTGAAGCAATTAACAGAATACGATACGCCGGCTTCGGTAGAGGACCAGAACTGCATAACCATTAACCATTTATTGAGTATTCAGATAATTCATACGCCAAACCTTTATTTTTTACTGTTAAGACAGGATTCACTACTTCCAGCTCAATATTTTAAAGTAGAAACATTTCCTATTATAGTATAATTTATTACATACCAGCCTGACCACTCTATTCTCTCAATGAAAATTAGAATTATAGAAAAAATATATCACCCCACAAACAATGCCAATTTGAGCACTCCTTTTCGTCGGAAAAGAGAAGAATACTGGATAAGACGTCTCGGCACTGCTTCGCCCTATGGATGCAATGACAATATTAGTAGTATTGGTAATCTCACTAGTCCTGCGTGTCAATCAGTTAACGTACTCGGTTTATTCAACAAAAGCAAGAGGAGGCATCGAAGTCATGGTACACGCAAATACAACAAACCTGAAATACATAATATTTCCTTTGATGCTCTTTTGCCATTTATAAATAAACTTTTGGGCCTTCATCATATTCGTACAAAATTTTATTCTATTTCACTCAGAAAATTACACGAGTTGTACGTATCGTCCAGACACCGTATATTTACTGATATAAGCTCTGCAGAGTATAAACTAGATGGCATTATTATGGACATATCGACCGCTAGACTTTTTCGTCCCGTCAAGTCAGATATTTCTATGGAAAAATCTAATCGCCCTTTCATCAAAATTAACTTTGCAAATAAAGGCATTGATTATTTAAATTTTAGCCAAATTTTAAATCATAAGTCTGTTTTAGAGAAAATACCTCCATATTTCAAAAACAAAGATCCGCCATGTATTTCCTATAGCTACACGCCATCAGTTGCATCCAAAATTTATAATTACAAAGGGTTTCTACAGTGTCTTGATCTTACCAACTCTGTATGCCATCCTCAACCGTGTCCATGTTCCTCATCTAATTTCGTATATTCTACTTGTGGCCATGTCATTACTGGTGATCTCGATGACACTAAATTAAGAGAAATTTTACTTAAAGGTCCAAAATACAGAGAACCCAGATCATTCACATGGAGCCAAAATTTTGAGAATATTATGAACTGCTGCGAGGAATATGCCACACGATGGGCAAAAAGAGAGGAAGTACAAGTCGACACTCTTTCGGAATGGATCAAATCTATTGCAGTACTGCTGAGATCAAAAATTAAAAAATTACAAGGTTCTGTAAACACCAGATTCTAATCTATTTTTAAAGATCCTGATGTTGTCGGAGAACTTACCTTCCTCCAAGAACATTATATCATTACACCAGCAGATAAAGCATCTAATAATTATACATTTACTTGTAAGAAATATTACTTTGACAGCCTAGTGAAAGAATTAGGATTAAATTTAGCTCCAGGAAATCCTACTTATACTCTCACGAACTTTTCGGTTTCGGAAGTACTCGAGAATCATAAATCTGTCCACAATACGTTTGGTATTGACTCAAATAAATTGAATTTAGAACTTCCATATTTGTACTGCATTCCAAAAATGCACAAAAATCTTTACAAACAACGCTTTATCGCTGGTTCCGCGAAGTGTTCCACAAAATCTGTATCGATGCTACTCACAAACGTATTATCAGAAATTAAATATGGCCTTCATAGATATTGCGAAACAGTATATTCCAGAAGTGGAATTAATCAAATGTGGATCCTTAAAAATTCAAAAGAGTTGTTAGAACATCTAAAATCAAAAAGTTTTACTAAAATTCACTCTATCAAGTCTTTTGACTTTTCGACTCTTTATATAATTACACAACGATCCCTCATCAGAAATTAAAAGACAGATTAGCGGAAATTATTCAAAATGCATTTACTAGTAAAAACGGAAGCCGCAAATTCAAATATATAGTAATAGGCCACGATAAAACTTACTTTGTTAGGGAAAATTCTGATTCCAAAAATAAATACACTGAAACAGCTGTCATCCAGATGTTGAACTTTCTTATCGATAACATTTTTGTGGTGTTTGTAGGTAAGGTTTTTCAACAAATTGTCGGCATTCCAATGGGCGCTAACTGTGCTCCGCTTCTGGCTGACATATTCCTTTATTCATACGAAGCTGAGTTCATTCAGTGTTTGCTTTCGCAAGGAAAAAAAATTGGCTCTTGGCTTCAATTTTACTTACAGATATATAGATGACTTGCTTTCAATTAATTATCCTTCATTCGCGGATTACCTTAGCATCATCTATCCAAGTGAACTGGAGGTCAAAGAAACCACAGAAAATAGTAATTCTACTTCGTATTTAGATATTATGTTGTCTTTCGATATTAATGGTCAAATTGAACACATCACTCTATGACAAACGTGACGATTTCAATTTCGCTATCACAAACTTTCCTTTCATAAGTAGCAACATTCCATCATCGCCCGCATACGGCGTATTCATATCTCAGTTAATACGTTATTCCAGAGCATGTTCAAATTACAATGACTTTGTTCTGAGGGCTAGGCGACTTTCAGTTAAGCTGCTCAACCAGGGTTATATATGTGCTAGACTAGTATCGTCACTGAGGAAGTTCTACTGTCATTACGAGACTCTTATTATTCCATATGATATCTCGTTATCCAGACTTTTAAATGATATTCTGGACTGAGACCGATTCCGATCACTTTACACAGATTTGACACCTTCTATACTAGAATGTTACCTACTTCGACTTCTCCATATATAAATACATATGGAATTCACACGATCTGACTCTTTCTACGGGGTATATGTGACGGGTGTTGCTAGCAAGCAGGAGATGCTAACTCTCCCCGGGCACCTGATCTCACTCCATCACAGGGGTTCACATATGCTCTTCAAGTAGACATATTTTGTTATTTTCCATTTGTTTTTCATTTTCACTGATTTTGTATGTCCTATGGTTTCATGATTTTTGGACTTGTGGTTTGGATTTATCCATCATATTTACATATACATACATGTAGTCTAGCACAAGCACATTATAGTGAGATCAAAGTTGAGGTCAAAAACGGTTGACTAGTAGTCTGACGTGATGGAATGATAGCGAGTGTAAATATAAACGAACACGTGACTTTATCGAATATAATTCCATGAAACGGAAGGATTTTGATTATATTAAAAGTTCAAATTACTGCAGTAAAGTTGTGATAATAGACATGCAGACTGTGCAGTTGTAACATTAAAAAGTAACCGTCCTTGAAAACTGACTCACGGGTTAAAATGACCCTTGTGTACAATGCTACCTTATACTATTAGATGCAATTTATATTGTGTACTTCTAGTTTGCACATGGGTCAGATAGTATGGTCTAAATTTTACCTTGGACATAGACGTTGTATGTAGTGTTGTTTATGAGAACTTATACTTCATAAGGGGTCATATTTCAGCATTAATAAATAAAACTCTTTTTGATAGTATTGCGTGATTATTTGATAGAAAGTAATTTTTGAAACCAGCTCATTAGAGATAGGTTAAATTTCAACATAAAAACCACATCATGTCCACAAAATCTCCTTACTACAATACTTTCTTAAATAAAGAGTGATATATTAGGGAACATTATATTAGTGCAAGAACAGAAGCTGGGGTGGGGATCATACATGTATTTCAACATTAATATATGACGCCATAAGAAAAAAAACCCTTCAAACTCCGGTTGCTATACGATATTGTAGTAAATAAATCAACAGCCTTTGCAAAGTCTTCTAAAATTTCGTTTTTGATGTCTGGAAATTTTTGAAATAATGAAGCAAAATAGTGCAGTTTGGCCTGTATTTTGCCTTTTAAACTATCAATGGCAAGTTACAACCAAAAGCCATTGGTCAATTTTCATTGACTTTTGGACAAAATTCAGCATTAAAAATTGACCAATTGAACCAAAGGTAAAAACAAAAATGAAACAAAAACAGCATAATCATACGATTTACATTATGAATTCTTAATAACTAAACCTATTTTGCCTACTTGTGTGGGAATCAATAAACAACTGGAAGAATAAACAATTCTTTGAGATGTAAATATATGGTTTTTAGGGATTGCGAGAGCGTGTAGGATTATTAACTACAGTACCTGGATAGTTTTGAGCGATTGCGAGAGCGTGTAGGATTATTTACTACCGTACCTGGATAATTTTTGGGGATTGCGAGAGGGTATAGGATTACTTACTACCGTACCTGGATAGTTTTTGGGGATTGCAAGTGTGTGTAGGATTACTTACTACCGTACCTGTATAGTTTTTGGGGATTGCGAGAGCGTGTAGGATTACTTACTACCGTACCTGTATAGTTTTGGGGGATTGCGAGAGCGTGTAGGATTATTAACTACAGTACCTGGATAGTTTTGGGGGATTGTGAGAGCGTGTAGGATTATTAACTACAGTACCTGGATAGTTTTGGGGGATTGCGAGAGCGTGTAGGATTATTAACTACAGTACCTGGATAATTTTTGGGGATTGCGAGAGGGTATAGGATTATTTACTACAGTACCTGGATAGTTTTGGGGGATTGCGAGAGCGTGTAGGATTATTTCCTTCCATACCTGGATAGTTTTGGGGGATTGCGAGAGCGTGTAGGATTACTTACTACCGTACCTGTATAGTTTTGGGGGATTGCGAGAGCGTGTAGGATTATTAACTACAGTACCTGGATAGTTTTGGGGGATTGCGAGAGCGTGTAGGATTATTTCCTTCCATACCTGGATAGTTTTGGGGGATTGCGAGAGGGTATAGGATTATTTACTACAGTACCTGGATAGTTTTGGGGGATTGCGAGAGCGTGTAGGATTACTTACTACCGTACCTGTATAGTTTTGGGGGATTGCGAGAGCGTGTAGGATTATTAACTACAGTACCTGGATAGTTTTGGGGGATTGCGAGAGCGTGTAGGATTATTTCCTTCCATACCTGGATAGTTTTGGGGGATTGCGAGAGGGTATAGGATTATTTACTACAGTACCTGGATAGTTTTGGGGGATTGCGAGAGCGTGTAGGATTATTTACTACCATACCTGGATAGGTTTGGGATTGCAAGAGCGTATAGGATTATTAACTACAGTACCTGGATAGTTTTGGGGGATTGCGAGAGGGTATAGGATTACTTACTACCGTACCTGGATAGGTTTTGGGGATTGCGAGAGCGTGTAGGATTATTTACTACCGTACCTGGATAGTTTTGGGGATTGCGAGAGGGCATAGGATTACTTACTACCATACCTGGATAATTTTTGGGGATTGCAAGTGTGTGTAGGATTACTTACTACCATACCTGGATAGTTTTTTGGGGATTGCGAGAGGGTATAGGATTATTTACTACAGTACCTGGATAGTTTTGGGGGATTGCGAGGGGGTATAGGATTATTTACTACCATACCTGGATAGTTTTTTGGGATTGCGAGCGCGTGTAGGATTACTTACTACCGTACCTGGATAGTTTTTGGGGATTGCGAGAGCGTGTAAGATTATTAACTACAGTACCTGGATAGTTTTGGGGGATTGCGAAAGGGTGTAGGATTATTTACTACCATACCTGGATAATTTTTGGGGATTGCGAGAGTGTGTAGGATTACTTACTACCGTACCTGGATATCTTTATCTTATATGAGAGATTAATGGTACATTAAAACCGCAATGCCTGATTGTAGATGGAGTGATATGATTATCTATAACGTAAAAGATTGTAAATGCAGAGTTTAAATAGACTTACACGTTATGTAGAGCTACATAATAAGATTTATTCGTACAGAGAAGAAGCATGACAACTTTCCCTGTACTATTTCTCTTGATACTTTATACAAGTTCTGCTTCATGTTTACTGAAAGAGGATGGACCTAATACCAATATTACTGTGTCGCAATTACAGGAAAAATTAAACCAACTGCAAAGCTTAGTTGTAACCCTGCAACAATCTGAAATGGACCAGGATAGAATAATCGCATCACAAAATAGTAGGATATTGGCACTGCAAACCCATGTGTCGTCCGCTATAACACAGATCAACTCTTTGAAATCTTCCTTAAAAGGTAAGTTTCAGAAAACATATTTGAGACCGAAAATGTCTGCTTATGGAAGCAATTTAAAAAGGGTATAATCTACATACAAATACCAGAGGATCTTTGTCTTTTAGACGAAGAAAATGTGGGCAGATAATCTGTGTTATATTGAAAAAAGTGTCTACGTTCGGAAAAAGCAAGTGTTACTTTGATTTGCAAGAGCCATTTATCAAAAGTTGTAACAAATTGAGTGTCAGTTTATTTTCAAAATAGAATATGCCTTAACCTGACGTGCAAGTTGTTGACATAAATGATATGTCATATAACATAATATATACATACTTTTTTTAAATTAGAAAAAAAATTCAAGCCGGTGCTTGGTTTCTGACCGGAAGGTCCCTGGTTCGACTCCAACCATGGGTTCATCGGTGTTTTGTCTTAGCTCGCTTTCAGACTGGCAGAGCACGGTTTATCATGTTGATGTCGCATATATTTTAATATCATTTTTTATTTTTATGACCTCTCAACATGCGATACCTGTTGACCCTTGTTCTTTACATGGAGGATTATTTATAAATTTTTAGATGTACGTCCTTTGATTGTTCTGCTGTTACGGTGAGTGGGAAGATGGGTCAGTAAACCGGTTAACCACACCATTTGTTTGGCTTTTGTCAAATTAAATGACCGTCCTAAGTCGGTATCTTGCACTACATTCAAATATTTTTGTAATGTGTTACATGTGCTAGTATATTATTTATATTCATGTATTGTATAGCTCAATGGTGACTTCTGCCACATAACTCCTCTTTTTTCTTCCAATGTGACTAAAAAAACGGAAGTCCCGTGTCGCGGTAGGAATGACATGTAAAAGATCCCTCACTGCTTCGGGTGGGTCCGTTGCAAAGGTAAAAATTTCTATGCAATGCACCAGGCAGATGCCGTCACTATATATGTAAAATAATCGTAGAGTGACGTAATGTAAAGATGATGGATAAATCCAAATCGTAAGTCCGAAATCATGAAATTAGAGGACATACAAATTCAGTGAAAATGAAGAGTGGAAAATAACAAAATATGTCTACTTGAAGAACATATGTGAACCCCTATGATGGAGTTAGATCAGGTGCCCGTGGAGAGTGAGCATCTCCTGCTTGCTAGCAACAACCGTCACATATACCCAGTAGAAAGAGTCAAATCGTGTAAATTCCATATATATTTATAAGTCGAAGTAGGTATAGAAGGTGTCAAATCTGTGTACAATGATCGGAATCGGTCTCGGTCCAGAATGTCATTTAAAAGTCTTGATAACAAGATTTCATATGGAGTAATAAGAGTCTTGTAATGACCAAAGAACTTCCTCGGTGACGTTGGTAGTCTAGCACATATATACCCCTGGTTGAGTAGCTTATCTGAAAGTCGCTTAGCCCTCAGAACAAAGTCATTTAAATTTTAACATGCTCTGGAATTACGTATTAACTGAGATATGAATACGCCATATGCGGGCGATGATGAAATGTTGCTACTTATGAAAGGAAAGTTTGTGGTAGCAAAATTGAAATCGTCACGTTTGTCATAGAGTAAGGTGTTCAGTTGACCATTTATGTCGACAGACAACATAATATCTAAATACGAAGTAGAATTACTTTCTGTAGCTTCTTTGACCTCCAGTTCACTTGGATTGATGATGCTAAGGTAATCCGCGAATGATGAATTATTAACTGAAAGCAAGTCATCCATATATCTGTAAGTAAAATTGAAGCCAAGAGCCAATTGTTTCTTTCCTTGCGAAAGCAAAGACTGAATGAATTCAGAGTAAAGGAATATGTCAGCCAGAAGCGGGGCACAGTTAGTGCTCATTGGAATGCCGAAAATTTGTTGAAAAACCTTTACTCCAAACACCACAAAAATGTTATCGATAAGAAAGTTCAACATCTGGATGACATCTGTTTCAGTGTATTTCTTTTTGGAATCAGAATTTCCCCTAACAAAGTAAGTTTTATCATGGCCTATAACTATATATTTGAATTTGCGGCTTCCGTTTTTACTATTAAATGCATTTTAAATGATTTCCGCTAATCTGTCTTTTAATTTCTGATGAGGGATCGTTGTGTAAATAAATATAGAACATATATACCTTTTAATTTTGTGCACCATATGCGCTTTTCGACAAGCCAGGTCACTTCAGTGATGCTTGTGGCCGAAAGGTTGTAATTCTCAAAATATATAAAAACATGCAGAGCAGTGTTGTAACCAAATTGATCGAAAAGTGAACCAAAGAATCTATCTAAGGACAGGGCTATGCATGAGGGAGATACTCCTTAGTTTTAGAGTCATTTACTTACTTTGATGACTGAAAATTAGAGTCGAAAAGACAAAAGACTTGATTGAGTGAATTTTAGTAAAACTCATTGATTTTAGATGTTCTCACCATTGTTTTGAATTTTAAGGATCCACATTATTTTGATTTATTCCACTTCTGGAATATACTGTTTCGCAATACCTATGAAGGCCAGATTTAATTCTGATGATATTTTTGTGAGTAATATTGACACAGATTTTGTGGAACACTCCGGGAAACCAGCGACAAAGCGTTGTTTGTGAGGACTTTTGTGCATTTTTGGAATGCAGTACAAATATGAAAGTTCTAAATTTAATTTATCTGTGTCAATACCAAAGTAACTGAGGACAGATTTATGATTCTCGAGTACTTCCAAAACCGAAAAGTTCGTGAGAGTATAAGTAGGATTTCCTGGAGCTGAATTTAATCCTAATTCTTTCACTAGGCTGTCAAAGTAATATTTCTTACAAGTAAATGTATAAGTATATATATATATATAATTAGACGCTTTATCTGCTGGTGTAATAATATAATGTTCTTGGAGGAAGGCAAGTTCTCTGACATCATGATCTTTAAAAACAGATTCGAATATGGTGTTTACAGAGCCTTGTAATTTTTGAATTTTTGATTTCGGCAGTACTGCAATAGATTTTATCCATTCCGACAGTGTATCGACCTGTACTTCCTCTCTTTTTGCCCATCGCGTAGCATATTCCTTGCAGCAGTTGATAATGTTCTCAAAATTTTGGCTCCATATGAATGATCTGGGTTCTCTGTATTTTGGACCTTTAAGTAAGTTTTCTTAATTTGGTGTTTTTAACAATATCAAGATCACTAGTAATGACATAGCCACAAGGAAAATATACAGAATTAGATGAGGAACATGCACACGGTTGAGGCTGGCATGCAGAGTTGCTAAGATCAACACGCTGTATAAAACAGTAATCAATCAATCAAAGCTTTTTGTTTGTTTGTTTAAAGTTTTTTTGTGATGTGGCTGAGGTACAGGGAAACCTATATTACTCCTTGATCATTGTACTCTCATCAGGTTTACTACATTTCTTACATATTTAAATATTACAGATCAAACCACCGTCGCATTTACAGTATCTAAAGAGTACAATGGACCTTTGGCGAACCAATTGATAGTATACGACAAAGTAATCACCAACTCAGGAAACGGCTATGATAGTAAAACAGGAATGTTCACGTGTCCCAGTCCTGGTGAATACCTGTTTACATGGAACGTGTTATCCGGAGCTTCAAACGAGGCATGTGACGTGTATATCTTTAGAAACGCAGAAAAATTACTAGTTACGTATAGTCACGAAAATGCTGGAAGTTACTATGAGGCAGCATCTAATTCCATCATACTGTCCCTGTATCTTGGTGACCAGATCTGGACTCAAACGGAATACTGCCAATTTTACCATGGGTATCCGAATACTGCTTTCTCTGGCATGAAAATCTAAATTTAAAATGAGACATCACTTCAGGTTTTAACTGTAGCTTTACTCACATTCATTGTTTATATTTAAACATGAATAGAAAGCATATTTTTGTTCATTATTTTTGATGTCAATAAAATAATTAGAAAAGAAGATTTGTTATATCTAAATCTCAGAGTATTTTGTTCTTTAGATCTTCCCTTTGCTTAACAGATCCGTGGAAAGATTATCTGCATATTCCATGTCCTCCATATCTCATGTTTTATATGTAGAGCTAATTATTAATGATAGCAGAAATGTCAGATAAGTGGCAAATCACGTCCACGTTTCTGCAGTCATTGTGGTCCTGACATCTATGTTCCTTTCAAAGGAGTTCTTTACCGATGTCCATTAAGACAAACTGTAGCTCGGGTGTCTGAATGGGAAGAAAAAGCAGAAGACATCTGACAAAGCTGTATGACACAAATCAACAAGGACCTGCACACAAAAAATGACAATAGCATAACACACACGGAACATTACAAAAATATTCGATTGTGCTGCGGTTACGATACCGACTTAGGACGGTCAATTGAAGTATCAAACGTCACTCAAATGGTGTAGTTAACCGGTTTACGGGCGCCTACCTTCCCACTCACCGCAAAAGCAGCACAATCAAAGGACACATATTAAAAAATTTAAATAATCCTCCATATAGAGAACAAGGATCAAAAGGTTTCTCAAGGAGAGGGGTCATAAGAGTACTCGTTTACAGATGAATTCGAACACGCACCGTATACATAAGAAAGACGTTTAGCTTTTCAATATAAATCAGTAAGGATCATACATCGGTGATGGCGAAGCTTCTTCAATTTTTAATTTTTCTTTCGGTCTTGTTTTTGTTTTAGTTTTTTTTTTTTTTGGGATGTTAACGCCAGATGACTCGTATCAAATGGTTTAAATCAACGTTGCATGTAAATTTTCCATTTGATAATCATTTGCTGTATAACAGTGTAACTTGGTAGCGAATGATAAGTGTTGCATGTATGCTTACACAATTTTTCCGCAGCTGGGTGACCAAATAACTGAGAGATCAATGGTTTTGTTTGGTATGCAGTCTATGATACAGACGACTGCATAACAAGACATCGTTGTAGTAGTTCAAATGCTTATTCACTCTAATTAAGAAATTTCTTATCTGCTGAGGTCTCTACATTTTGATATCCCTACCTCAACACTTCCCAACCATGGTTTATTAAAACTAAATTCTTGTCTCATACATGTATATTGGTTTTTCAACAAAGTCAAAGACATTCATTTGTAGCTTGGATATCAAACATAATGATTCCTACAATTTTGAACTGCACTTCAAGGTAAATTAATGAAAGTTCCAACGAAAGTCACAATATTGTACTGTTATGAGAAAGATTTCACATACCTACTTAAAACCTCATTACGTTTTGACTTCATTGGGATTTTAGTGACACATCATTATATCTATTGACTAAAACTGAAGTTGAGAATGACCTTAAACTTAACGAAATTAATGCATCGCAGATGAAAATGGTTTTTGGGCAAATATGAGTAAAAGCAATGACACTCGAGGGGAACAACTTTCTTGATCATACACAGTAAAGACTGTTTGTTGCATGAAAAGAGATTACTTTTCAGTGAACAAATACAGTATACTGAGAACAGTATACTTAGAACAGTATAGTATAAATTGTCCATGCTACAAATGATTATACGGTTATATACGCCATTTATAGCATAGCATGTATGTCCAAGGTTGATCCATAACAGATTTAAATCCCTTGCAACCTATAACGCCCCCAACCCCTCCTCACGGTTTGATCGAATGGCAAATAGTGGGAAGGTGGGCCCGTAAACCGGTTAACCACACCATTTGTTTGGCTTTTGTCAAATTAAATGACCGTTCTAAGTCGGTATCGTAAATGCACTACAATCAAATATTTTTGTAATGTGTTATATGCGCTAGTATATTATTTACATTCATGTATTGTATAGCTCCATGGTGACTTCTGCCACATAACTGAGCCAGTAACTCCTCTTTTTTTCTTGCATACTTCCCTTCATCACAAATGTGACAATTTCTAATTCCATATCACAAATTTTCCCTATGTGCGTAGTAACATCCCTTTTTCGCCTACCTATGGCTTTTTGATTTCATGACATATATGCTTAACCAGAATATGGTTTTCGTACATGTGTTAGTACTTTCAAATTTATACTTTCCTACGTATAAAATATTTACTCAAATATGGTCAGAGTTCACTCAAACGCTCTGATGTAATGAATAATGTAAACAAGGTCCAACCAACGGTCTCTAGAATTATTACGTAAATGACCAATTATTGATGCAAGTATGAAGGAAGGTAAAACAAATGACTGCTTGTCTACATCTATATACTACAGCCTACTTATACTAAAACGATTCAAAATCCAGAAGAAACTAACTGCAGGTACAAAGCATAGAACATATGATGAACTCCATTTACTTTACCGGGTTCAAGAATGTCATTTTACAAACATGATCTGCAATTCTTTCCCCAAGTGCCGCTGCTTTATGGGATTTAAAAGGTAGGGATGGTGTTGTATATGTAAAGCATCGCCTTTCATGACATTAAGAATATTAATTACTTTTTGAAAAGCTAAAATTTCAAAGGAAGAAACAAAATAATAATATACGTTGTTCAACAATAATAATTTATTCATCTCACAAGGACGTGGACACCAACAGAAAAAGAAAATGGGTGCATGAAAAGAGATTACTTTTCAGCGAACAAATACAGTATACTGAGAACAGTATACTTAGAACAGTATAGTATACATTGTCCATGCTACAAATGATTATACGGTTATATACGCCATTTATAGCATAGCATGCATGTCAAAGGTTGATCCGTAACAGATTTAAATCCCTTGCAACCTATAACGCCCCCAACCTCTCCTCACGGTTTGATCGAATGGCAAATAGTAAGTATAACAGATAAAATGACAAAATTACCCCTGACACTGGGCAAAAAGAAAAACAAAAAATAACCCCCCCCCCAAAAAAAACCCAACAAAACAAAAAACAAAACAACAAAAACAAACAAAAACAAAACAAAACCAGGCTCACATAAGTCTTCCTCCACCCCCTTTCAAATCCGACCTTAAAAACGAAATGGTTGCTAAATCAACGACGAATGTGACCTCTCCCGTATTTTAACCTATACAGATACGCTAATTTCAGTATATATATTCAGTAAATGACACCAGACCCTGCACAGCTCAGTATATCAGGCGCTTGGCTCGTGATCGAGAGGTCCCAGGTTCGAGCCCAGCTGACAGCATGCAGGTGTTCTCTAATTAGGCTGAAACATTTTAAACAGAGGCCCCGTGTCAAGGTAGGCATGGGCGTCAAATAAACAAGTATATAAGTCGACATATTACTCAGACTAGTCGATCGAGAATCTATAAATAGCATATTATTAAATAAGTATACTTCTTACGAACTACGGCAGTTTTATATAGAATTAAAGGTAATGATTTAAATTAACAGTATGACCATTTATCTTTTTTTTATTTGATAAGCGCTGTCGGATGAGGTCATCTCGCGCATATTTCCCGTCATACAATGGCCCACTGAAGTTATTATCACAGTCATCACCATCAGGGTTGTTCTCTTCAAATGGAATGTTATGTGAATCAAGTAGCCGATCACAAATATTTCGAAACATTTTAGAGGTCTATAATTAAGGCACTCACCAATCTTGTGCAAACACATATGAAATTAGATTTAATGATAGTTGACCTTCTTTGAATGTGAAAGTATGAATATACATCCCATACGCATCAACTATCCCTTGAATGTTAATAGCATATGTCATTTAACGCTCGGACGACATTCGGAAACCCGGCAATGTCGTCAAGCAGTGTATCAGTGACGGCCAAGACTGTCGACCGTTAAATGTTGTGGTACTCCTGAGGCATTATGCAGCAAGCATCTGCAGGACTGGCAGCACGGCATAAGACCTTTTTGGTGGCTCCAGACCACCACCTGTGGCAGTCACTAGGGACATCATCGCCTCAAATCGGGTTTTAAACCCTTCAACCTGCCAGAACTGGCCTATACCAAAAGCAGCATTCTAAGAATATTGTTGTAGCAATACGTGTCCCCTACACATCCTCAAAACATCTTACCGTGCATACATTTATTAGAGGTTGGACCTCTGCATTTTAGTAAGAAATCGATAGAATTTCACGAAAAAGCAAACATGATCTGTAGTTATGCTATAAAGAACTAAGTACCAATTTTCAATCAAAGTTTAAAATTAATAATTGCAGAAAACAGAATTTTATGTCGATAATTATATATAAAGGGCAGAAATATACAGAATCTCAAAAAATGGGAACTTGATCTGTACCTCAGTTATATAGAACTGTGTAAAAACTTTCAAACAAATGTCTCAAAGGGAAAGCAGAAGACATCTGACCAAGCTGTATGACAAAAATCACCAAGGACCTGCACACAAAAATTTAATTCACAAGAATTTCAGAAAACCGAATTTTCATTGATTTTAACTCAGCCAATAAAAGACCATAATTAAACAAGCTTACAGTCAGTGCTGCATGCTACACTCATCCCCTGCCATTACAAGAGTGTTTGCAGCGATTGTCTTAATTTTTTTTTTGGTAGGTAGCTTTGATATAGCATTATAGGAGAGTTTAACTATAGTTATCATCTGGAAACCCAAAAATCTATTCTCATCAAGTAAGGTAAATAGTTGACCACAATCTCACTCTAGATAACTTCATAAGTCAACTAAGTTATCATTTCTAATTCTAGTTATCATCTGGAAACCCAAAATCTATTTTGAGCAACAGTGACACACATACTTGAATTTTGACACATATCCTTAGCAAGCATGCTATCACAAAGTGAAGTTTTGTCAATATTGGTCTATCCGAACTCAAGCAATTATCTGGAAACCACCTGGACACACACAGAGACAATGACAAACACTATAGTCCTCTCTGGTTTCACTGGCAGGGAACTAAAAAAAAATTTAAAAAGCTTGGCATCCTTGCATGGCAGTGAAATCCTTGGTACTAAGTTGACCTTGATCTTTGACCTTTTGACCCAAAATTCAATAAGGATCTTCTCCTAATTATACTAAAGCCATATGTGATATCTGAACCAAATGGGGTTAAAATTTCAATAAGGTTCCAAGTTTAATAAAGAAGAATACGGGGAATCCAAAATATTACATATAGATGGACTGACACAAGCTGAGATACAGGCAAATGGAGACAAAACCTATAGTCCTTCCAGTCTCACTGATAGGGAACTAAAACAGAAGACATATAGTGAACTAGTATTCTGAGAGTATTGAATGGCAATACATATTACCCTACTGGCAGTAAAATCTGTTAATGAAAATAGAATGCAAACATTGAGCAAAATTCAATCTAAAGTATTCGTCAAAATATCTCCTGATCCAACTATGTCAGGCAAACTATAGTTTTAAACAAAAGCAATGCCTAAGGTTGCATAATAAGCCTGTCACTTAATCTGAAGAGGGTTTAAGTGAATGTATAGAAAATTTTCCTTTCCTTCTTATCTATGGCTTCTAAACTGCTCCTCTCCCCTTCTAATGTTTTACTGAAATTCATTAAGGAGGCAATACCCTTATTAGATAATGCTAGAAATTTAACCTTGATTAAAAGTCATGAAACATCTTTGGGACCTGGGCAACGATGTTGTGAAATATCATTCAAATCAATGCAGGCAGCAGAAAGCTAAGGCCAGGATCAGGATTTACCATACATAAGCATTGTGACCTTCACCTTGCAGATATGACCTTGTGTCTATGGTAACAATTTTGTAAAATATATTTCAAATCTATGCAGGAAGTAAAATGTTAGGCTCAAACAAGAAATTACCTTTCATAACACTGACCTTGATCTTTCAGATACGAGATGACATTGTTTCAAGGTCATGACACACACTATGGACCTGGGCAACAATTCTGTGAAATATTATTCTAATCCTTACAAAGGGTATTGTGACCTTGATCCAACCTTGGGTCCTGGGCAAAACTTCTGTGAAATATTATTCATATCTTTGCTAGGGTTAAAAAAGTTGGTCCATGCAATGATTTACCCTTCATATGCACTGGGATCCTGACTTTGCAGATATGATCTTGTTTCTATGTTAAGAGATATCCATAGTTCTGGGCAACAATTCTGTGATATATTATTAAAATCCATGTAAGGGGTAAAAAGTTATGGCCACATAAAGCAGTACCCATCACATGCATTGTGACCTTGACCCTATGCTAGTCCTGGGCAAAAATTCTGTGACATATCATATCCAAGCAAGGGGTCAAAAGTAATAGTCCAGGCAATGATTTACCCATCATGTACACTGTGACCTTGTAGAAATGACCTTGGTTCAAGATCATGACACAACCTTGGGACCTGGGCAACAATATGTCTTTACAAAGATTTAACCAACATATGCAGTGCGACCTTGACATTAAAAATATGAACTTGGTTTAAGGCAATGAGACATCCTTGGGTCCTGGGAAGAAATTCTGTAAAATATTCAAGTCCAACAAGGGGTAAAAAGTAATGCTCGGACAAAAATTTAATTGATATAAACACTATAATTTATTGATTGATTATTTTTTTATGTCACATCTTATTTCACATACGCGTTGAAAACATCTGCCTGATGCATTACATAGAAATACCTGTGCAACGGACACACACCAAGAAGTGAGTAATCTTTTATGTGCCACATCTACTTTGTTTTTACTGTCTCATCTGAAAGACAGAACACTGATGTGCCCAAGGCGGGAGCTGAACCTGTGACTTTTTGGTCAGAAGCCAAGCATGTCATCCACAGAGCTACATCAGCTTCATAAGCACTTTGACCTTGACCTTGCAGATATGACTTTGAAAACCAATAGGGAACGTCCTCCTGTCAAATGAAGGAAGTGTTCATTAGTTACAAGTTCTAAGATAAATAGTTTGGTCAGTATCTTGTTCACAAGGTGCTTCCTAAAAAATTTGCTATATTTGCTCCCAAAATGACCTTGACCTTTGACCATGATATTGAAAATCAATAGGTTTTATCTTCCTGCCATAAGAAATAAGTGTATCAAGTTTGAAAATCTTAGCTTAAACAGTATGGCCAGTATTTTGTTTATAAGATAAAGACAGACCCACAGATCCACAGCACCATACTATAATATATCCGTCTCTGTCAGCATATAAAAATTAAAAATTACCAAGATAATCAAGAGGCCAAATCAATGACTGCTTGAATAACATTGACCAATGTGGGCCTCCTATGGAACTTACTGGTAAGTCACTGTCACCATGTCTTGGATCCATCCCGTAAGATATGATTGAAAACAACAGCACTTGTTAGGATCTTAAATAATTCTTTTCTACAATGCTTCATCAAAATCTGTGTAGTGGTTCTGGAGAAAAACTGAAAATGTGAAAAAATGCCTCTAATTCCCCATCCACTCACCCCCTGTTTGATTTTGGAATAGAACCTAAAGCAACATCACTTCTTGAAACATCCCTCTAGATTGTTCCTATACATCTGGTTTGTCCCTGTATGCAGCCTGTTTGAACCAGTTTGTCAAGAAACGGTACCATCTGTGACCTACTTTTGCCTGTGGTGGCACCACTTGTCAAAGAATTCAAACAAAAACAGCAACACTTCCAGCAGACCATATGTAATTCATGCCAATCTTTTTTCATCAAAACCCTTCAAGTGACGTCCAGTGAAACTGTAAATATGAAAAAATGCCCCCCCCCCCTCCACTTATTTTTTGTTTTACAGTCTTATCATGAAATTGCTAAAGACAGCATGGCTGGATTGCGAAGCATTGAAAATTATTGAAAGCAAAATGTATTTTGAAGCACTTTGGCCACAGTGGCAACAGAAAACAATATAATCTAAGTATAAAGGACAAATTTACAAGGTCATTTAATTTATGAACATCTGCAAGAGCTTCACTGATTGAATAAGCATACACAGCATGAAAAAACAGGGAACCTATAAGGTCAAGGTCACAAAGGTCATACAGTAATAAAGCTCATCAAGGTTTATCTACATGTGTGGTTTGAAGGCTCTAATTCTCTTGGTATTTTTGTAATTTAACTAAACTTTATATGTTTTTGACCTTGAAACTGGAAAGTGTCAAGATTAAGCTCACAAAAAAGTCACTAGAAATAGTGATCATCAAAGTCAATCAATATGTGAGGTTTGAAAGACATAACTCTCATAATCTTCCTGTAATGGAACTAAATTCAATTACGCATTTGACCTTAAAACTGGAAACCTTCAAGGTCAAGGTCACAAACAAAGTATTCAATGGATATAGCACATCAAGGTGTATCTACATGTGAAGTTTGAAAGAATTATTGTAAATGGTCTTTCTGCAATGAAATTAAAAGCTAAAACAAATTGTTTACACAGACGGACATGATTGTTAAAAGGAACCGAATTAAAGTATCACTGTAAACTAAATAAGAAAACATGGGCCATAGCTAGTACTAGCCATAGCTCAGCAAACAATACAATAAACCAGATCGATCTTCAAGCAATAAACCAAAAATCTCATGAACATTTGCAAGCTCTGCCAAAAGAACTGCAGAAAACTGAGTTTTTGCATTACTTTTCTAAGTCTAAGTGTCATAACAAAATTGTCATGACAAAGCAATGTACCAAATATCAAATAATAATGAGTAAGTATCAGTTTCAGCCTCACTGCAATATATCCAAAAATGTTTAAAATCAGTTCTGAAAATTTTTATGTGACAAAGATACCTGTAAGCATAAGAATTTTCTCAAAACTTAAACAGAAAAATATTCCATAAGAACACTTTGATACATTTAGATTCCATTCCATGAAACTCATCTGGAATTTCTTTATCTAAAGAAAGGTATCCTTTGTAACTACTGTGCCTCACCATGATCTGACTGAATAACAACTTTTCCATGATACCTTTTGCACATTAATCTTGCCACTTTTCATCATACAGCATTTGTTGATTGAAAATCAACACTTCAATAAAGGTTTAAATTTTGATGAAAAAAAAGCCTCCTGTGGCTTTGCAGAAATCAACAAACAAGTGAAGAAATGACAAATTGGAAACCTGACGCAGATAATCTCTAAAACACTAACAAATGAGACTCTTCACTTAAGATTTACCTGCTTTAATCATCTTTCTTTGTCGTTTGACTCCGAATCGGCGGATGTTTTCCGAATCGGCGGATGTTTTGCATGGCATTATCAATATACAACTCTGTTTCAAAACTTGAAATTGGTGACTGATCACCTATTTCCCAGTATCGTGCTAGACATTTCTGTGTATGAAATTCTGACTTCCGTAAAATAAACCTATCTGCCAAATTTGGATAAGTAAATGTGGTAAAATTAAGAAGCATCCATATTTCTATGATGGATAATACACAAAGTGATTTCCCGTCATCTTCCCATATTGGCAGAACATAAAGATTTTCTAGCAAAATATCATTTTTAGGGTCATACAGAAATGCTGCCACATGACCTGAAGTAGCACCAAAAGTTGGAATAAGCCATCCAGATAGTTCTTCATTTCTCCTGACTTGCACAAATGCATTGGTAATTGTTTCAGCTAATATCTGACTTTGGGTTTTAATGTTATTAAAAATTTGTTTACTGGCATTGTCAGTTTTCACTTCTACGCAAAGTTCAATACCAATTCTTTTCTCTGTACACCTTTTTTTTGCTGGAGATTCTGTTTCATCACATTCTGTAGAAGAATCTATTGCTGTTGGTTCTGTATTGTCATTTTCTGATGAAGCAGCTGCTGCATTTTTATCATCAACTTCTTGGTAATCTTTTGACAATAACGAAACTGAAATATTCTGATTAAGTATCATGTCAGTAAACCCATGCCAGGTAGAAGATGATCCTACAATAAAAAAATATGGATTTATGCCACATTGTAGAAGTAAGAAGCAAGTAGTCTATTCGACTTTTTGACTGATAATTCAGTTAGCAAGACTTAGAATAAAACATTAATGCCGAGAGGTGAAACGGATATTCCTGACGAGGCATTCATGGATACCCTGTCAAATTGTGTAAAACACTAACGTGGTAACCCTATTCTAATGCATTTGACAAAATTAATTACAACTAGAGGCACAGAGTTATGGTATTTCTAAGCCAAGTCGCTAATCACAGTCATATAAAACTGTAGGGTATTGTGACGTCACAACTCAGAAACTGCAGGGTATCGTGACGTCATATAAAAAACTACAGGGGTATCGTGAATATGTTTGTGACGTAATTTTACAACCTACGGATATTGTGGGATACCTGCATGTCAACAACCAATCAAAATACAGGATTTTATACGATGTGCATAATATACAGTTTACATCACAGGTATTTCAGATTAAGTTTCCAAGTACACGTATAACACAACACAATCTTGCATATATTAAAATTAAACGCAATGTCCATGTTCCCCCCCCCCCCCCCAAAAAAAGAAGAAAAAATAAGGTGTTCCAATTATGTAGTATATACTAAAAAGAATTTATCATATAATGTTACGATTAATTGAAATTAGCCTTATTTTGCCAAAGGTATCCTGATTCTGAAATTGTTAGGTACTTGCATGTTCATTACTAAGACCAAACCCACCTCTGCCCCCATCCCAACATTTTTGGCCTGTTCTTGATCTAGACCCAATTTGTGTCATTAACCAAATGATTTCCCGAGTGCATGATTGACCATCTATATTCAAATAATGCTGCCTCCCTCCTCAGCTGTTTGTTCTCTATCAGGGTCCAGTAAAAACCCATTTTCATCCCATCTACACTTTTTGATATGCTGTAATATCCACATGCTGACCACAGAGCGAATTAAGTTACCTGAGGAAGTATACTGGTAAATCATTGATTCTGAGTTGATGTGACAGGGCTGAAGGGTTTTAAATATACAGATATACTTTTTTATACTTATTTTTTTAATCATGATAAGTCGTTACGCTAAAATAAGTTTGCTCCAAAAGGTTTTTAAAGCTCGAAGCGCTAAAATATATTTGCACTAAAATTTTTTGTTTTTCAGAATACTAAAAATTTTCAGTCATGAAATTTTGTAAATCATTCTAGAATTTAGGAGTATCTCCCTCATGCATAGCTCTGTCCTTAAATTGATTCTTTGGTTCACTTTTTCAATCATTTTGGTTTCAACACTGCTCTTCAAATATTCATTTATTATGAAAATTCCAATCATTCGGCCACAAGCATCACTGAAGAGTCGTAAGATGTCTAAATGTGCATCTGGTGCACAAAATTGAAAGGTATATATGTTCTATATTTATTACCATAATTATGATTAAAAATAACCAAATAAAAGCACCATTAAGAGATTGCTAAAGACGTTGTGGTCGGATTGCGAATTTAAATATGCTTTTGACCTTGAAAATAGGAACCTTCAAAGCCAAGGTTACAAAAAATGTCACCAGGAAAAGTGTTCATCAAATGAAAATGCATAACTCTCATGGTCTTCCAGTAATTTAACTAAAGTCAATTACATATTTGACATTGACACTGGGAACCTTCAAGTTCAAGGTCACAAAGGTTTCCATGGATAAAGCTTATCAAGGTCTATCTCATGTGAAGTTTGAAAGAACTAATTTAACTATCACTGTTATTCTGTAATTGAACTGAAACAGATTACACATTTGACATTGTACGGGGTTCTTTCAAAGTCAAGGTCACAAACAATGATTTCAATAGATAGATCTCATCAAGGTGTATCTACATGTAATGTTTGAAAGAATTATTATCAATTGTTTTTCTGTAATGAACTGAAACGCTACACCTTAAATAAATTGTTGACACTGATGGGTGGACGGAAAGACAAACAGACAGACAAAAAGAGACATGGACAGATGGATGTCACCATTTCATAGACCAGATTTTGCTTTCCAATCTGGTGAAAAATTGCACTTTTCGGCACTGAAATCACGAAATCCCCCAAAAAATGTTGAAAAAATTCAAAAATTTAATTTTGGAACAGAACTAAACACAACAACAACTTTTCACATTCACACATCCCTCTAGATCATTCCTATGCATTCAATTTGCCTCTGTTAGCAGCCAGTGTGGAGAAGAAGTTTGTCAAAGGAGGGTACCTCTCTGACCTATTTCTGTCTGTGGAGTACCACTTATTGATGGTCAAAACAAAAAACAACACTTGTAAGGGACCATGAGTACTCCATTCCTACAGAGTTTACGATGATGGACAGACAAATGCCAGACTCGCTATGACAATAGCTCACATGAGCTTATGTCTCAGGTGAGCTAACAAGGACGTTGCTCCCGAACCTAGTGAGGCAAGGCATTGTAATGACTAGAGGAGATCAAAAAGTGTGGTCAATATCATGGAAAACACACGACAAATCTGCGTACAATACTGCATGTAATCAAACCTTAAATACAAGGATAATTGAAGGATTAGTTCAAAAAATTAACTATGCATTAAAGGAAATGAATATAATGAGTTCTTCATTTTACATAATTATGACCTCTATATTTTGAAACTCGAGGCCACTCTGAAGAGCAGAGCAGTGGCAACAAATGTGAGTTTGATATCATTTAACCCACCATGAAAGAATTACAAACAATGCAATACCCTTAAGTCTCACCCTTCTTACTTTTTAAAATGCAACAAAATGTTTCAGTATCTTTATATATTTCTGGTCCCATTTCTTTTCCTTTTAAGTTGGAGTGGCACAACTAGTGGATCCTTCAACTGAACTTTGTTTCGAGTTGAAAGCCATTTTCAAACCACCCAATAAAAAGATCTTAAGTAAGTTGATTCCAAATGCTCAAGTACATGGTACTGAGAACAAGGTTCATAGTAATATCTAGACTGATATAGAAAGAGACCACAGTTTTCTTTTAAAAACTCCAGACATTTTTTTCAATAAATGTGAGGAACGATATTAATAATGAACAAGGCAAGAGAACCCGTAAAAAGGTCTTACCACAAGTAACATAAATGTGGTATATCAAATCTTTACCTCTCATGGTTTAAAAGTGAAGACCAACATAAAAAGTTTTCTTTAATTAAGATTTGATTTATGTCAAACTTGACGACCAATATTAGAAGGTCCTAAGTCATAGTATCAATGGAAAGACCTTACACACGGAAGTTGTAAAAAATCAAAGCCCTGGCTCTTGATATATTGTTTCTAAATGTAACTCAAACCTCAAGGTCAAAAGCTTATTATCATTCCGGTAGCTATGGAAAACTCTTGTCATAAGAGTTCTATGTGAAACAAGAAAACACTGGATGGTATTGTTGAAAAGTTATGTCCTATGTAAACATTAAGCACAGACAAACAAACACACAGAAAGGGCAAAAACAGTATGACCCTGATCTATTGATCTAGGTGCATAAATATTTACTGCACCATAAAGGATCTCCATGTTCCCCACCAAACAGAAACTTGAATAGTTGGAGAAACAGATGAAGCATAAACAGACAGACAGAAATATAAATAGTCTGACGTATGAATCATGATTTAATGAAGATAAACTTACTCAAACACAAAATGTAATAAGAAAGAAGAAATGTTAACTAAAATTATGAATTACCCAATGCTGTTGATCCATACAAAATGTCAGCACCACAACTACAAGGGCATTTCCGTGGCTGCTTACTTTGTCTGTTGTCAATCTTGTACTGATGACCAGGTATCAACTGGGAAAATAAATGCTGTGCTAAAACAGCATTCAAGACTGTTTCATTTATACCTGCCACTTTCACTGATGATAATGATGTTTGATGGTCTTTAAGATCTACAATGTAAAAGTTTCTTAAGCAAAAAGTTACGGATGCATTTTTCTGTTCAGTTTTAAAGTAAACTATCAAAAAACTAGCTAAAAAAATAATTCTGTATCGTTTACCATAGAAACACAACTTGAAGAACTAATATAAAGCATTTAAGTTTCTAGATATATATCATAACTAAAGTCTATTTTAAAAATATGATGAATTCAATTTCAATGACGGAGTTCAAGTCAAATGACAAGACCACCCCATTTAATGCAGTGCGAACACAATTCACAATCACTACAATCTTTCAAAATTCTTATCAAGTTATGTTTAAAACTTTTAAACATGTCTGTTAATCCTGTGACCTCGCATAATCTATTTGCAGTTTTGATCAAGCAATGGGATTATTTCACAGTACATATCTGTTTTGAGTTTTACATATTGCAGCATTCTTTTATGAGTAGAGGCACGAAAGATTCCGAATGCATAATAGATTATGACTTCGGTTTTATTCTAGGCTATAACACAAATTTTCAGTAATTTTTTACAAATACTATTACAAATATTTTGAAATTCACATTAATTTTTGAATTGAATAAAGAAGCATACATATATGATACATATTTAATTATTTTCTCATTTAAAATAATAATCATGGTAAAACAAAAGATTAGAAAATAAGATTTTATGTAGAAATTGAAGATAAATCCCGAGGAGTATACTTCCTAACAAATCACCAGTTTGGATCATCTAAGCATTTGTAAAATAGTCTTCAGGGAATTATCATGCAAGCTATTTTGTCACCTGACTAGGGGAACTTCCAGTCAAAACACTTGCTACGACTTTCCATATTTTTTTTTCTAATTCCTACACACAATGGACTTCACAGTGTACACAAAATTTTACACTACATTATAAGTCTTTTCCAGAAACATCAGTACCTCAATTCTGACCTATGAAAATTTATTTGAACCTTTATTTTTTCTTTGTCAATTACTGTGACAAGTAATCTGAGAACCTCTGCCCTTCTCTCACTTTTGATGTCGGCGGTTTGTGGGAGAGGGACAGGGAGACTTTGTTCATCAAAAGTTGAAATTTCAGTGATACCAGCCTGTATAGGGATGTACAAGCCTCTGACAACAAATAAATACTTGTCCAGCAAACTTGCAACCAATAATCCAATATTCATAGCAATATCTTTTCCAAATAAGATCTATAACTTCTACTAGCAGCCATTTTCTCTGAAAACATGACAATATCATCGGTTCGCCATTTGTATATACAGTATGACGTAAGATCTCGCAGAACGCAACTTTGCATTCATGACACTTCAGCAGCTGACACATTTTTTCACCAAGAACACAAAGCAACCTCGAATAGACTTTTTAGTAATTACTGCGGAGCTGTAAAAATGGACGGTAAATTGATTAACATTCCCTCCAAATTTATCATGTCATAATGTGATTTGATGTCGTTCTCATCAAATTGGAGGCAAAGTTAATGAGTTTGCAGTCCAATGTTACAGCTCTGCAGAGGTCTATTGGGCTTCTTTGCCATTCACCAGTATCAAAAGTGGAAGAAGGAATGAGAATCTCTGGCTATGTGACAAGGTCTATTATTTCCTACATGTTTATAAATTGAAAAACCATTGCAAAAATCCAATCCTTCATGGTCTTCTGAGATTAATGCATGTCATTATATTAATTACCGTAGAGCTGTCAGTTCTTCCTATAAAAAATTTTATCTATCAATGACTTCAGTCTCTGGTCTTTGAATGATGTATACATGTAATCAAATTTCAGCCTCATGACACATTCAGACATAAAAAGTTTTCAAACCATTTCTATAATTTTTTACAAACTGTTTTCCAACATTATGCAAGTTCAAACCACCATGAATAGCATCACAGCACTGGTTAGAGAGGGATTAAAATTGTAAAATGTAGTATATGACCAAATATGTGCATGGGGCTATTTCCAGAAAACCCTTTAAAAGAAATAGAACTTTTATTAGAAGTCTGAAATCAAGTAGAAGACAATGTGATAAGAACATAACATAACAAAAAGCCCAAGTGGGTCTACATCACTCACCTCAACACAATTTGCTTAATTCAACTGATAACTTGAAAAATAGATACATGTATCAATATTCCCTGATGTTTATTGTGTTGTGACTACATTTTGTACTGATTTCTTGATTGATATTGTTTTATGTCGCTCCACGGTCATTTCACTTGGTGACAGCCTCTGCCAGATGCATTGCATAGATATTTCTACCTTTTGCAACGGACCCGATGCAGTGAGGGATCTTTTACGAGCCATGACGACCGTGACATGGGACCTCAGTTTTTACTGTCTTCTTTACTAACACTGGCACTTAGGCTAACAGCTTCTATATATCATCCTAACATACTAGTTATTATTCGGTCGTTTATTGTATGTGCACGTGTAAGGGCTACAACGCCATGCAGTTTGCCGTAATGACACAAGCCGATCGTGAATCACAATCGCACTTCATCAGTTGATTTGGAATAAAATCTTCACATGTGAGTTCTAATTTCATTTTTCATACATGCAATCTAAAATTCTGTCTTCTTCTTCCAATATGAGGTGTACTCAAAAGTTGAGCGTTATACTTCATGTGGCAGTCAAGATAAAAGCCTCACATAGCAATATGATACAGTTAAAAAGTTAAAATCTTTGATCCTCATCCTAAGCTGAAGCGGGCAGGTGGTATGTTGCCCATTGCAGTCCAGTAATCCTCCAAGGAACATGCTGATGTCATTGCTGCTGGAAGTCTGTTCCAATCCTTGATGGTTCGCAGGAAGAAGGAGAACCGGTACACATCTTTTTTCATTGTTGGTATCCGAAAGGTACATTGTCCCCTTGTCCTGGTGTCTGTCTGGATTAGGTATTGTTCTGCTGGAATGGCCACTAGATTGTGCTGGATCTTGAATAGCAACAAAAGGCAGATCTTTACTCTTCTGACCCGTGCTGAGGTTCTGCAACCTCTGAGATTTTGCTTTTTGGAAACCTAGAGTCCTATTGGCTTTTGCTGTGATAGCATCAATGTGCTTGTTCCACTTCATGTTGCTGCTGATTGTAACTCCCAGTCTGTATTCTGCACTGATTATTTTCCGCTTTGTTGAGACCTGTATGACCATGCACTTCTCCGGATGGAAGGACATCTGCCACTCTTCTTCCCATTTCTCAAGCGCTGTAAGGTCTTGCTGTAGACTGTTGCTGTCCTCGGTGTGGTTGATTGGGCGGTACAGTACCTGATGTAATTTGCGAGAGGCTCGTGATGTTTAGCCTTGAGGATGTAATTAATGTTGTCGACATTTGTTGATTCTAGGTTAAATGAATGAAACAAAACAAAATCCAGTGAGATAAAAATAACCGATAACGCGTCACTTGAACCTAGGTCTGCCTCGTTATGAATTAGTGGTCACCTGTCTAGATATTTTGAGATCTTTGTGACACACATTGCTAGTCTATATTTAGGATTCTATGAAATATTTTATTTGTTCTATTTTAAACTGAAATTTATATCTAAATATATTATCATTATATTATTTATATCATTATATATTTATATATTTCGAAGATCGCTCGATCGGTTTCCATATTGGTGCTTATATGTCAAATTAGGCCTTGATCGCATGTGTTACAAGCGTTCTACTACGATTTCTCCACATAAGGCAATATGTCACGTGGTCTTCCCCATATTTGGAAAAATTCCCATGAAATGCGATTGTAATACATAATATTAATAATTTAAGTTAAGCAGACCTATGCTTAAACCTATTTCTGTGCAATGAAATTTCAATAACAATGATAACAAAGCCAGTTTGCAAGAACTTTTACTACTTTAAGTACTTTCAAGAGGTTACTACTTTGTTACGTGAATTAAAAAGGTGGTGCAGAGGTAAAATTTTTACGATCGCTAGAAGACTGTTGAGCAAATGCTCAACGCCTTAAAATAAACAAGCTGTGTTTGTGAAACACTAATGCTCCCGGCAGCAACAAAGTCCAAAAAGTTATTTTCAGTGTGAAGGTCATTGTCAAGATCAAAAGGTCATCAATCTAGATGTTGTCTGAAAGGACTTCATTAGCTTAGTAATCATGTCAAATATGAAGTTTCTATATTTCACTGTTCAATAGTTATGGCCAAGGTTAAAATTGTCATCAGACAAACAGACAGGACAAAAACAATATGCCAACGAACTATCCATCCCCTGGCATTAAAATAAAATTTGCCCCCTCGTCCCAAGTTTTTTGAAAAGTTGGATGAGAATCTAGCAATTTTTTTATTATGGCCTAAACGTCAAAATATTGAATGCGGAATGGATCCAAAAACAACGACATTTCTTCACACATTTCTCTAAACCATTCAATTGTATTGTCTTTTTTCAAATGTAGCTGCTCCGAAAAGTTTGTCAAAGGAGTGTAGCGTCTGTGACCAACTGTTGCCTGCAGTGGCACCACCTGTTTACAGATCTGAATGAAACACAACAACACTTATTTCATCTTTACTTCACTACAACCCTTGACAAATATCGCTATTCAAATGTCCGGCTGGCACTGTGTGACATAATACACTTATCTATAACGAAGAATCAATGAGAGGCCTCCATTCAAATAACAGTAGATCAGAGACTTATATGCATATATGCATGTCTCTGGTAAGATGCAAAACAAAAACCTATCTATTTACATAATTTAAACTTTTATAAATTTTTAAACTGTTTATTTTAGTTTGCAGGTCAAAGTTCATTTACTCTAATTTGTTAAGCTTGTTATACTATTGTATACATAAAATTCAGATAATCCATCATTATCGCATGGAAATGACACACAATGCCTCACATAGTTCATTAAACATGTGAAACGTTTTTTTCAAAAAATTAAATGATGTTTGTTTAAACCCGTAGGCCCATCACCTACATTACTAACACAGGACGCAGCCATGTTTGTTCACATTTTGACTTATTACACGATCACATGTGTATCACGACCTATCTTGTTTCTGAATGGACAGTCCTTGTAGTCGACGGTCCAATGAAATCTCACAGTGCCAGCCGAACATTGAATAGTGATATTTGTCAAGGGTTTGTAATGTAGTATAGTGCAATCTCAAACCTTGACGTTGTGAAGATGCATTTGTTAGGAACCATGAACATTTCATGTCTACAAAGTTTCATTAAAATTTTTCCAATGGTTCTGCAGCAGAAGTTGTAATTGTAGAAAAATGTCCCTCCCCCTACATGAGGGGGGCCGTCTTAAAAATTCATAAAACATCCATAAATTAAGATATTGACAAAATTCTTTAACAGTTACATTCTGTACCAAAATTATAATTCAAAGAAACTAAATTAAAGCAGCATTGTCAACTTAAGGATAAAAATTACACTTTATTGCAATGATATCACTAAACTTTTTTCAAAATTCTAGCAAAACGATTATATTATATGTACATGTACGTTCACGAACGAATTGCAACTGACAGAAAAGGAATTAGATAGGTGAAATGAAGTATACAATAACTCGCTTACTATTTGATATAATTAATGGATTACAAGTAATAAATGAAAAAGTAGTAGAGATAAATTTACAATCTATTCATTTTGTGACATTCAATCTGTAAATTATATGCTCGTTTTAGCTCCATTTTTCAACATTTGATTTTTATCAAAATTAAGTGAATATAAAAAACATCCAATTATTGTACATTTTGGATTATTTTCGAAATTTCAAGGTAAGAGGCAGTTAGTTTGATGTTTGGTCTATGTAACTCATGTTGCTTTTCAGCTGGCTACCTCTTTTTCTTTGCATACATCCCCATGTTTCTTCCTCACTAAATCGCTGAGGAAAGAACTACATGTAATTGCAGGCACTACTGGCAAAACTCCGTTCCGAACAGCGAGTAAATAAGGGGAATGGAGTCTTGCATTGCAGGACTAAATAACAAGTGTGTTAGGACGATACATTGAAGCTATGCAAAGTGATAAAGTTTTATGGAACACTTCTTTAGACAATTCAGTAATTGGGTTGGTTGGATGATTGGCATTTTACGTCGCTTTCAACAATATTTCAATTATATCGCAACATGGAAGCAGGAGGTTACCAACCTCTTAAACATAGTGGTGCAACACGGGAATCAAACCTGGATCATTGGCGCTGCAAGCCAAGCGCTACACAAAGCCTGCCCCTCAGTAATTGGGTGTAGTAAAGATAATTTAAAGCACCACATACTTACGGGTCCTACTATTATATGCCCAGGATATATTATATTAAATAATAGCACATGCAAAATTTCAGATAAAAAATCTTCGTTTTTATTTTGTGATTGAATTTGATGATTTCGTCTGGGCGTATGAAAATCTAAGAATGATATCTCTCATAATTATCCTGCAAATAATTTTGATAGATATATATATATCATAATTAGGGGTTACCATGTTAGTGTTTTACACAATTTGACAGGGTATCCGTGAATACCCTGTCAGGATTGCAGTTTCACTGCGAGGCATAGCCGAGCGGTGAAACGGATATTCCTGACAGGGTATTCACGGATACCCTGTCAAATTGTGGAAAACACTAACGTGGTAACCCCTAATTATGATATATATATATCACAGTCAAATAAAAAATGTACGGCATTGTGACGTCACAAATCAGAAACTGCAGGGTTGTGACGTAATTTTACAACCTACCGGTATTGCCTACGGGTATTGTGGAATACCTGCATGTCAAGAACCAATCAAAATACAGGATTTTATAGGATGTACATTAGAATGTGTAATTCTCTACTTAAATCAATGTCATGATGTACATTTTGATTAAAAGAAGAAATAATAACCATGACATGCGTCGTCACAATTCATTTCCAAATAAATTTGAGTCATCTTTCTTAGATTGTCATACGCCCCAGCGACTTCACTCTTCAAACTCATTTGCAAAATAAGTAGATAAAAACGAAGATTTTTTTATCTGAAATTTTGTATGAGCTATTTTTTCATATATATATTGATCAAGATTAATTAAAATATTATGATTAGAGTGAATGATAATCTCCTGGGTGCCTCTGGATGTATTTAGACTGCATACTTACTATGCAAATATTCCAGTAGTACAACAAAAACTGAATCAAGTTCTTCAGGTACAGATGCAAGCCCGTCTTTAGCGACCATTTCTGTGATTCCAGTTTTAAATACATCCCCAAAAAATACATTCATATGATAGGGGTAAATTTCGTCGTCAGCTTTTCGTTGCATTTCAAGATTAAAGTTTTCAACGACAATACAACTTTGGCTGAAAGATACTGGTGCCATCGCGTTACAAACTTCGATAACAAGATTGACGTACGTTTCTTTGAATTTCAAATTTTCCATAAATTTACATCGGGTTTTCAAAATCATTTCTTCTTTCGAGCCAATCCATTTTGTTAATGATCTTTCATTCCTATTTTGAGCACTTGCTGTTTGTGAAGACATTTTCGTTCGCTTAGTTTTAATCTGGATAGCCTAACGTCATGCTACAATATAGACAAAATAGGGGACAGATAAACGCTGGGATGATGCAGATTTTTCATTTAGTCGAATCGTACATCTTCCGATTTATTCGAAACAACTCGTACCGACATCAATGTAGATATACACTTGAATCTCTTTCTACATATGATACATCACTGTAAATCAATTTGACAGATATAAAAATTAAAATACGAACTTTAATTGTAAGTATATAATCTGGGGGAGCGGATCCGATTGTCCAATGAAAAAAAAAAGGCCACTGGTGGCCTCAGCCTGAAGTTCAGGGGCTAGAACCTCATGAAGCTCACATATTTTGTTTTAGCCAGTTTCATCGGAAAAAAACTTTAGATATCAGGCGCGGATCCAGACAGGGGCACGTGCGCAATAGAATGCAATAGAATTGTACTTAGCTGTTGGCTTGTGTTTTGTTTGTTTGTTGTTAATTTTTTCTATTGAATTTAGAATAAAATACAGAGACATATCTTTATGAAATATAAAATAAAAAACCATAAGATTTGGAGAATGAAATTAAAATCAAATACAAAAATAATTGTTGATCATATTTTATTATCATAGATATTAACAGTGGATGGTTTGGGAACAGATAGAATATATAAGTAGTTAACTGTGTTTTGATTTCTTTGCAGGCGTAAATGGTAAAATTAATCAAATTAGTGGACGCATAATCTGGACACGGATCGTCCGGGGACGCCGGAACTTGTCAGTGGATAGATAGTCTAGAACTCTGCCAGTCCCCCCCCCTTCCTCCACACTCCACCCAAGATATGTTTTTTTGTTTTTTTCTGTTTTTTAAATTTCGCTTTCGAAATGTGTATTATTCATCTAAGAATGTGCTAAGAACGCACCATTTTGAACAATTTTCCCGAAAATTTTCTGGGGGAGTCTCCCAGACTGCCAGCAGTAGGAGAGTGTGACCCCCTCCTGCATCCACCTCATTGAAATCCTAGGCTTTAATTGTGCCCCCTCCCGGCATTCACCATTCTGCATCCGCCTATGAAAAGTTTTATACGTGAAACAAAATAATTAATACATAAAAAGTGGCATTTTGAACTGATTCCAGATAAAAGTCAGTTACTTTGAATAATTGATTTTGTTCTTCTTTATTCAGTGGAATCTAAGAGTGAGAAAGCGAGAAAATGGCATAAAAAAGATGCACCAAATGCTATATTTTTGCTCCATTTTTTTTCAAAATTTTCTTGGGGGAGGCCCCAAGCCCTCATTATGGGAGGGGGACACCCCCTCCCATGACCTTCCCCACTCGGCCCTTCGGGCCTCGAGTAGTGTGCCCCCCAGGGCATAGCAAGTTCTGGATCCGCCCCTGGATATTGTGTATAAACAGTATTAAATCTTTCCATATTTTGCATTCTTTTGAAAAGAATCAATAAACATGACACTGTCAAAAGCGCTTTGATCAATGATAAGCATGAAAAGCAGAGAAACGTTTATGAACAAGGCGGGTCATAGGACGGAAATCATTATTCTTTCATTGTAAAGTCCCGATCAATGTTCAATGACACTTCTTCTTTCATCATCATCATCATCATCATCATCATCATCATCATCATCATCATCATCATCATCATCATTTTCATCATCATTTTCATCATCCTCAACGTTAACGTTAATGAAAAAGAATCTCAAACGAGAAAAGCCTGATGTTTCTTTCTTGATGCCCAGATTTCACAGAATTTACCTTATTCACAATCAATTTTGCAATGCTCTCTTTCGCCAGAGTTGCTTCCTTAAATTTCTTTTCAACACACTGCCGTTTCGAGGTATAAAGGGGCAGTATGTATAGTCAGTACTATACTCATCACCAGCGGTTTATATAGACAGTACTGCTCTCATTCCGAGAAATATATGTGTAGACAGTACTCAACTCAACATATGCGGTATATATAGACAGAACTCTACTCACCACGAGCAGGCAGTATATATAGACAGTACTGTACCCACCACGAGCAGGCAGTATATATAGACAATACTGTACTCACCATGGGTCGTATATAGACAGTATTCTCCTCATTATATGTGGTATGCATAGACAGTACTGTACTCAACACGAGCGGTATATATAGACAGTACTGTACTGACCACATGTAGTATATATAGACAGTACTGTACTCACCACATGTAGTATATATAGACAATACTCTACTTATCATATGTAGTGTATACAGACAGTACTGTACTCACCACGAGCGGTATATATATAGACAGTACTGTACTCACCACATGTAGTAAATATAGACAATACTGTACTCAATACTAGCAGTATATATAGATAATACTGTATACATCACATGTATATAAAATTTCTACGGTTCGAAGTAGAGTAGAAATTTGTTGTCTTGGCGTAATGATACATCAATTTGATTGGTTTAATGAAAGAGAGTGTTCACGTGCGCTTTTCGCGCCCTTTTAGTAAAGTGTGGTCACTTCTGGCCTAGCACCCGAGCTGTGCACGTTAAATTTCTTTTCTTGGATATATCATAAGTGTGTATATTTTTATGAGTTTTGATAAAATATTCTCTATTTACAAAAGACGTATTTTCAGTCAGTAATTTCGAGTACTTGACGCAGCCTCTAGCGTTATTGTACTTTCTCGCATAAGCTTGCTTAACACCTGGAGTGAAACATTTTGCTCAAGTTATTTAAAAAAACCAATCCAAAAACAAAATAAAATGAAAACAAATACAAAATTATAAGCAAAACAAAACTATGGGCAAGGTATTTCTTCCTATGTCTAGAAAGCACGTTTTCCCCCGGGGTTTTTTCCGTGAGCGGCTATGGAAGCTTGGGAAGGTTTTATTACTCCTTAGTCGTAGGGGAGTGTTTTTCATTTGTACTCGATAAATGCTGATTTGAAATAAAGTTTATTATGCATAAGTTTGTATCTCCTATAGACTGTGGATTCATTTGAGAATGTATTCTATGTATTATATTTCGCTATAGCATGTGTATACATATGGATTTATATAATAAATCCCGACGATATCTACGACAGGCTGTCGGCAAAACTATATATATATAGTGTTGTGTTATTTATATATATAATTAATTGTTGACAGTGTAGATAAGACGTATACATCAACAGTACACAACCCATAACAGGTAGTAAATATAGACAGCATTGCACTCTTCATAGGTAAAGTGTATAGTACTGTACTCATCACGAGCGGTATATATAGACAATACTGTACTCCCTATCAGCAGAATACATAGACTAATCATCGCATGTAGTATATATAGACAGTACTCTACTCATCACTTGTAGTAAATATAGAAGATATGTAGTATGTATAAACAGTATTGCACTCATGACGAGTGGTATATGTATACAGTATTCTACTTATCCCAGTTAGCAAATACAGATAGTACTGTACACATCGCATGTAGTATATACATGTATAGACAATACTGTACTCACCACAAGCATTATACGTTGACAGTACTCTATGCATTACGGGTACTGTATATACAAAGTATTCTACTCATCACATGTAGTATATATAGACAGTACTGTACTTATCACATGTAGTATAAAAATAAGGCACTGTATTCACCTTGAGCATTATATATAGGCAGTGCTCTCTCATCATATGTAGTATATATAGATGGTACTATACTCATCACGAGCCGTATGTATAGACAGAACTGTACTCATCACGAGCAGTATATATAGAAAGCACTGTACTCACCACGAGCGGTATATATAGACAGTACTGTACTCATCACGAGCGGTATATATAGACAGTACTGTACTCACCACGAGCGGTATATATAGACAGTACTGTACTTATCTCATGTAGAATATATAGACAGTAATGTTCTCATCATGAGCGGTAAATATAGTCAGTACTGTACTTGTCACGAGCGGTATGTATAGACAGTACTGTACTCATCACGAGCGGTATGTATAGACAGTACTGTACTTATCCCATGTAGTATATATATATATATATATATATATATATATATAGACAGTACTGTACTCATCACGAGCGGTATATATAGTCAGAACTGTACTTATCCCATGTAGTATATATAGACAGTACTGTACTCCTTACGAAGGGTGTATATAGACAGAACTGTACTTGTCCCATGTAATATATATATAGACAGTACTGTACTTATCACGAGCGGTATATATGGACAGTGCTCCACTTATCAAAGTGTAGTATAAATAGATAGTAATGTACCCATATGGAGTTGTACATGTATATATAGACAACACTCTACCCACCACGAGCAGTATATATAGACAGTGCTATACTCATTACCTGAGTATGTGTAGACAATACTGTAGTCAATACAATACGGTATATATATAGACTGCAATGTACTGACCACGAGCGGTATATATATAGACAACAATGTACTGACCACGAGCGGTATATATAGACTACAGTGTATTCACCACGAGCGGTATATATATAGACAACAATGTACTCACCTTGTGGGGTATATATAGACTGCAATGTACTGACCACGAGCGGTATATATAGACTGCAATGTACTCACCACGAGGAGTATATAGAGACTGCAATGTACTCACCACGAGGGGTATATATAGACTGCAATGTACTCACCACGAGCGGTATATATATATAGACTGCAACGTACTGACCACGAGGGGTATATATAGACTGCAATGTACTCACCATGAGGAGTATATATAGCCTGCAATGTACTCACCATGAGCGGTATATATATAGACTGCAATGTACTCACCACGAGGGGTATATATAGTCTGCAATGCACTCACCACGAGAGGTATATATAGACTGCAATGTACTCACCACGAGGGGTATATATAGACTGCAATGTACTTACCACGAGCGGTATATATAGACTGCAATGTACTCACCACGAACGGTGTATATAGACTGCAATGTACTCACCACGAGCGGTATAGATAGACTGCAATGTACTCACCACGAGGGGTATATATAGACTGCAATGTACTCACCAAGAGGGGTATATATAGACTGCAATGTACTCACCAGGAGGGGTATATATAGACTGCAATGTACTCACCACGAGGGGTATATATATAGACTGCAATGTACTCACCACGAGGGGTATATATAGAGTGCAATGTACTGACCACGAGGGGTATATATAGACTGCAATGTACTCACCACGAGCGGTATATATATAGACTGCAATGTACTGACCACAAACGGTGTATATAGACTGCAATGTACTCACCACGAGCGGTATAGATAGACTGCAATGTACTCACCACGAGGGGTATATATAGACTGCAATGAACTCACCACGAGGGGTATATATAGACTGCAATGTACTCACCACGAGGCGTATATATATAGACTGCAATGTACTGACCGCGAGGGGTATATATAGACTGCTATGTACTCACCACGAGGGGTATATATAGACTGCAATGTACTCACCACGAGCGGTATATATATATAGACTGCAATGTACTGACCACGAGCGGTATATATAGACTGAAATGTACTCACCACGAGGGGTATATATAGACTGCAATGTACTCAACACGAGGGGTATATATAGACTGCAATGTACTGACCACGAG
Organism: Pteria penguin; assembly: GCA_035048485.1. Taxonomy (NCBI): domain Eukaryota; kingdom Metazoa; phylum Mollusca; class Bivalvia; order Pterioida; family Pteriidae; genus Pteria; species Pteria penguin. The sequence goes on from CM068584.1 coordinate 13,851,441, forward strand.
TGGTATATATAGACTGCAATGTACTCACCACGAGGGGTATATATAGACTGCAATGTACTCACCACGAGGGGTATATATAGAGTGGAATGTACTCACCACGAGCGGTATATATATAGATTGCAATGTACTGACCACGAGGGGTATATATAGACTGCAAGGTACTCACCACGAGGGGTATATATAGACTGCAATGTACTGACCACGAGCGGTATATATATATAGACTGAAATGTACCGACCACGAGCGGTATATATATATAGACTGCAACGTACTCACCACGAGGGGTATATATAGACTGCAATGTACTCACCACGAGGAATATATATAGCCTGCAATGTACTCACCATGAGCGGTATATATATAGACTGCAATGTACTCACCACGAGGGGTATATATAGTCTGCAATGCACTCACCACGAGAGGTATATATAGACTGCAATGTACTCACCACGAGGGGTATATATAGACTGCAATGTACTTACCACGAGCGGTATATATAGACTGCAATGTACTCACCACGAACGGTGTATATAGACTGCAATGTACTCACCACGAGCGGTATAGATAGACTGCAATGTACTCACCACGAGGGGTATATATAGACTGCAATGTACTCACCAAGAGGGGTATATATAGACTGCAATGTACTCACCAGGAGGGGTATATATAGACTGCAATGTACTGACCACGAGGGGTATATATATAGACTGCAATGTACTCACCACGAGGGGTATATATAGAGTGCAATGTACTGACCACGAGGGGTATATATAGACTGCAATGTACTCACCACGAGCGGGATATATATAGACTGCAATGTACTGACCACAAACGGTGTATATAGACTGCAATGTACTCACCACGAGCGGTATAGATAGACTGCAATGTACTCACCACGAGGGGTATATATAGACTGCAATGAACTCACTACGAGGGGTATATATAGACTGCAATGTACTCACCACGAGGGGTATATATAGACTGCAATGTACTGACCGCGAGGGGTATATATAGACTGCAATGTACTCACCACGAGGGGTATATATAGACTGCAATGTACTCACCACGAGCGGTATATATATAGACTGCAATGTACTGACCACGAGCGGTATATATAGACTGCAATGTACTCACCACGAGGGGTATATATAGACTGCAATGTACTCAACACGAGGGGTATATATAGACTGCAATGTACTGACCACGAGTGGTATATATAAACTGCAATGTACTCACCACGAGGGGTATATATAGACTGCAATGTACTCACCACGAGGGGTATATATAGAGTGGAATGTACTCACCACGAGCGGTATATATATAGATTGCAATGTACTGACCACGAGGGGTATATATAGACTGCAAGGTACTATCCACGAGGGGTATATATAGACTGCAATGTACTGACCACGAGCGGTATATATATATAGACTGAAATGTACCCACCACGAGCGGTATATATATAGAATGCAATGTACTCACCACGAGGGGTATATATAGACTGCAATGTTCTCACCACGAGGGGTACATATATAGACTGCAATGTACTCACCACGAGCGGTATATATGTAGACTGCAATGTACTGACCACGAGCGGTATATATAGACTGCAATGTACTCACCACGAGGGGTATATATAGAGTGTAATGTACTGACCACGAGCGGTATATATAGATTGCAATGTACTGACCTCGAGCGGTATATATAGATTGCAATGTACTCACCACGAGGGGTATATATAGACTGCAATGTACTCACCACGAGGGGTATATATGGACTGCAATGTACTCACCACGAGGGGTATATATAGAGTGGAATGTACTCACCACGAGCGGTTTATATATAGACTGCAATGTACTCACCACGAGGGGTATATATAGACTGCAATGTACTGACCACGAGGGGTATATATAGACTGCAATGTACTCACCACGAGGGGTATATATAGACTGCAATGTACTCACCACGAGGGGTATATAAAGACTGCAATGTACTGACCACGAGGGGTATATATAGACTGCAATGTACTCACCACGAGGAGTATATAGAGACTGCAATGTACTCACCACAAGGGGTATATATAGACTGCAATGTACTCACCACGAGGGGTATATATAGACTGCAATATACTCACCACGAGCGGTATATATATAGATTGCAACGTACTGACCACGAATGGTATATATAGACTGCAATGTACTCACCACGAGCGGTATATATATAGACTGCAATGTACTCACCACGAGCGGTATATATAGACTGCAATGTACTCACCACGAGGGGTATATATAGACTGCAATGTACTCACCACGAGGGGTATATATAGACTGCAATGTACTCACCACGAGGGGTATATATAGACTGCAATGTACTCACCACGAGGGGTCTATGTAGAGTGCAATGTACTCACCACGAGGGTATATATAGACTGCAATGTACTCATATGTACTCACCACAGACTGCCACGAGTATATATAGACTGCAATGTACTCACCACGAGGGGTATATATAGACTGCAATGTACTCACCACGAGGGGTATATATAGACTGCAATGTACTCACCACGAGGGGTATATATAGACTGCAATGTACTCACCACGAGGGGTATATATATACTGCAATGTACTCACCACGAGGGTATATATAGACTGCAATGTACTGACCAATGTACTCACCACGAGGGTTATATAGACTGCAATGTACTCACCACGAGGGGTATATATAGACTGCAAAGTACTCACCACGGGTATATATATAGACTGCAATGTACTGACCACGAGCGGTATATATAGAACTGCAATGTACTCACCACGAGGGGTATATATAGACTGCAATGTACTCACCACGAGGGGTATATATAGACTGCAATGTACTCACCACGAGCGGTATATATATAGACTGCAATGTACTGACCACGAGGGGTATATATAGACTGCAATGTACTCACCACGAGGAGTATATATAGACTGCAATGCACTCACCCAGATGGTTATATATAGACTGCAATGTACTCACCACGAGGGGTATATATATAGACTGCAATGTAATGTACTCACCACGAGGGTATATATAGACTGCAATGTACTCACCACGAGGGTATATATAGACTGCAATGTACTCACCACGAGGGTATATATAGACTGCAATCTACTCACCACGAGCTGTTTATATAGCCTGCAATGTACTCACCACGAGCGGTATAGATAGACTGCAATGTACTCACCACGAGGGGTATATATAGACTGCAATGTACTGACCACGAGGGGTATATATAGACTGCAATGTACTCACCACGAGGGGTATATATAGACTGCAATGTACTCACCACGAGGGGTATATATAGACTGCAATGTACTGACCACGAGGGGTATATATAGACTGCAATGTACTGACCACGAGGGGTATATATAGACTGCAATGTACTCACCACGAGGGGTATATATAGACTGCAATGTACTCACCACGAGCGGTATATATAGACTGCAATGTACTCACCACGAGCGGTATATATAGACTGCAATGTACTGACCACGAGCGGTATATATAGACTGCAATGTACTCACCACGAGGGGTATATATAGAGTGTAATGTACTGACCACGAGCGGTATATATAGACTGCAATGTACTGACCTCGAGCGGTATATATAGATTGCAATGTACTCACCACGAGGGGTATATATAGACTGCAATGTACTCACCACGAGGGGTATATATGGACTGCAATGTACTCACCACGAGGGGTATATATAGAGTGGAATATACTCACCAAGAGCGGTTTATATATAGACTGCAATGTACTCACCACGAGGGGTATATATAGACTGCAATGTACTGACCACGAGGGGTATATATAGACTGCAATGTACTCACCACGAGGGGTATATATAGACTGCAATGTACTCACCACGAGGGGTATATAAAGCCTGCAATGTACTGACCACGAGGGGTATATATAGACTGCAATGTACTCACCACGAGGAGTATATAGAGACTGCAATGTACTCACCACAAGGGGTATATATAGACTGCAATGTACTCACCACGAGGGGTATATATAGACTGCAATATACTCACCACGAGCGGTATATATATAGACTGCAACGTACTGACCACGAATGGTATATATAGACTGCAATGTACTCACCACGAGGAGTATATATAGACTGCAATGTACTCACCACGAGCGGTATATGTATAGACTGCAATGTACTCACCACGAGGGGTATATATAGACTGCAATGCACTCACCACGAGGGATATATATAGACTGCAATGTACTCACCACGAGGGGTATATATAGACTGCAATGTACTGACCACGAGGGGTATATATAGACTGCAATGTACTCACCACGAGGAGTATATAGAGACTGCAATGTACTCACCACAAGGGGTATATATAGACTGCAATGTACTCACCACGAGGGGTATATATAGACTGCAATATACTCACCACGAGCGGTATATATATAGACTGCAACGTACTGACCACGAATGGTATATATAGACTGCAATGTACTCACCACGAGGAGTATATATAGACTGCAATGTACTCACCACGAGCGGTATATATATAGACTGCAATGTACTCACCACGAGGGGTATATATAGACTGCAATGCACTCACCACGAGGGATATATATAGACTGCAATGTACTCACCACGAGGGGTATATATAGACTGCAATGTACTCACCACGAGGTGTATATATAGACTGCAATGTACTGACCACGAGCGGTATATATAGACTGCAATGTACTCACCACGAGGGGTATATATAGACTGCACTGTACTGACCACGAGGGGTATATATAGACTGCAATGTACTGACCACGAGCGGTATATATATAGACTGCAATGTACTCACCACGAGCGGTATATATATAGACAACAATGTACTCACCACGTGGGGTATATATAGACTGCAATGTACTGACCACGAGCGGTATATATAGACTGCAATGTATTCACCACAAGCGGTATATATATAGACAACAATGTACTCACCATCTGGGGTATATATAGACTGCAATGTACTGACCACGAGGGGTATATATAGACTGCAATGTACTCACCACGAGGAGTATATAGAGACTGCAATGTACTCACCATCTGGGGTATATATAGACTGCAATGTACTCACCACGAGGGGTATATATAGACTGCAATATACTCACCACGAGCGGTATATATATAGACTGCAACGTACTGACCACGAATGGTATATATAGACTGCAATGTACTCATCACGAGGAGTATATATAGCCTGCAATGTACTCACCACGAGCGGTATATATATAGACTGCAATGTACTCACCACGAGGGGTATATATAGACTGCAATGCACTTACCACGAGGGATATATATAGACTGCAATGTACTCACCACGAGGGGTATATATAGACTGCAATGTACTCACCACGAGCGGTATATATAGACTGCAATGTACTCACCACGAACGGTGTATATAGACTGCAATATACTCACCACGAGCGGTATAGATAGACTGCAATGTACTCACCACGAGGGGTATATATAAACTGCAATGTACTGACCACGAGGGGTATATATAGACTGCAATGTACTCACCACGAGGGGTATATATATAGACTGCAATGTACTCACCACGAGGGGTATATATAGACTGCAATGTACTGACCACGAGGGGTATATATAGACTGCAATGTACTGACCACGAGCGGTATATATAGACTGCAATGTACTCACCACGAGGGATGTATAGATAGACTGCAATGTACTCACCACGAGGGGTATATATAGAGTGGAATGCACTCACCACGAGCGGTATATATATAGAATGCAATGTACTCACCACGAGGGGTATATATAGACTGCAATGTACTGACCACGAGGGGTATATATATAGACTACAATGTTCTCACCACAAACAGTATATAAAGTGTAGTGCTCACAACGGGAAGTATACATAAACAGTTGTGTCATTACAACGGTAGTATGTACTCACTACGAGCAATATATATAGACAGTACTGTTCTCATCAGGAGCAGTATATATAGAAACAACTGTAGTCATTACGAGGAGTATATATAGACAGTCCTGTAGTCATCAGGGTCAGTATATTGTACCCAACACGAGCTGTATATAGACAGTATTGTACTCTACACGGGCGGTATATATTGACTTACAGTACTCACCATGGGTAGTATATACACACAATACTATACTCACCACGGGTAATTTATATAGACAGTACTGTACTCAACATTAGCAGCATATATCTACAGTACTGTACTCCATAGACGTTGAAATATGGTGAGTAATGCTGAATGCAAAATAAAGAGGGTGTGTAACATGTAAAATACAAAAGTAACTGGTATCACATGACTATGGCACTAACAACAATGTACCACAATGGGCATTCACGGACCCCTAAAATTCAGAGGTTAGACCTGGTGCCCGGGAGGAGTGAGCGTCTCCTGTTTGGCTAGCCATACCCGCCGTGAATGCCCTTACATACAGACGAAATATATATATAATTCAGCATGTATATATACATGAATGTGAACAAACACTGTAGAAAGTGTCACAGCCACATGACATCAGGGAAAAGGGTATAATAACACTTAAGTCAAACCCTCCGCGGGGAACGTTTTTACGAGCTCCAGTACAGTATAATTGCACTTCATAATAAATATTTAACCGTGCGTGTTCTCGGAATATATTTGAGTTGTAGATACGTAGATACTTGTTTATTATGACGTCATAAATAAATGGTCCGTCAAACCTATTCCGGGGTATAAAAATATTGAATTATATAGATGACAATCGTAACAACTCGTCCATTTCCGTACGCAAATACGACTCGTACGTACTACGTAGTCAGCCATTGGGATTACTTCCAGTTGTTATGTAAACACACATGGCCATGATCAACATGCCTGTCATGTTTGCACTAAAATAGGCAATTATGCTTATTGCCTGCTTTTGTCTATATTTGTTTCTCTCTGAATGGGTGAACTAGTACGAATTTTTCATGTCGAAGTCTACACACGTGCACTGGTTAAATGTCACTTCGAATTTCCTCTGATTCGTTTCCAATGCTCTAACATTTAAAATAAAAATGTGAAATTTGCTACGATTACTGAATTACCGTTACGATTGTATAATATTCATCAAAACGGGTATTACATTTAATACTGAACTTCTCATATCCTAAACTACAAAAACAATCCTATGAACTTTTTTTCGCCTCATTTCGCAAAGTGCTCCTACGACGAAAGCCGAAGAATTGAAGCGATTTGGTATATATCGCTGCGCCGTGGGGCTTCCGAGTCTATTTTTGTAAAAAATGGCGACGGTGTTCCGATTGATAGAGATGACTGCTGAATGCAAAATAAGGAAGGTGTATAACAGTATAAGTGAACTTCATGATAAATATTTAGGCGTGCATATTCTTGTTATATATGTGTTTTAACAGTTATTAAAAACGAAGAGTTTTATAGTTTCTATGTCCTTCTAAATCTATGTTTATCTATCTATTGCCGCACATAAAACGCAAATTATAAGAATGGGGAGGGGGGGGGTTGTAAACCTGTATTAATATACTTTATAGTAATAGTTACCCCTGCATAATAGTTATTTAAGTATAAAACATAAAACAGCCAACACCGCACCATACACTATACTATCACGTTTTAACGAAGTACTTAATAATCATTACGTATACTATTATCAATTTTGTATGCAACATATGCGCATTACGACAACTTACATCTATTACAGTAGGTAATCACTTGTTGAATATCACATTTAATCAAACCCATCTGTAAACTTTATTTTCGTACTGGTGTATCCTTTCATCGTGTCTACTTTCTATAAAAGAACTCAACACGAGAATGTTTTGGTATTTATGTATTTAATTTGATGACAATTAAATCTAATATTCTTCAAATGTTCAATTAATTATTATTATATATCAAGTTAATATTTATCAAAGAAATCAATCATCTTAAAATCAACACACAAGTGGGGGCCGCCAAACACATTTATTTGGCATCGGACTAGTTTGACCCGATAGAAATGTTTGATTTTAGTCATGTGACTGACCTACAAATTCTTGTGTATAGTCAGTTGTAAAAATGTGTACGACAATGGCGGACAATAAGCAAAACTAGACTGAGAATCATAATATAAACTACGTTGAATAATGTCTATAATGCCTTAAGATTGTCCTCGACAAAATAAAACAGTTATTAGGTTTGTTACTGACCTTACACGGAAATATGTCAGTAACAAACATCATAACTAATAGTACGGGCTCGCCCCCTATCAATCAATAGATACATTGTGTTACCGGGCCGAGGGTTAATAAATGATAATGATAAATGATAAATGATAATAAATGATTACAGGGTAATCGCATACGTATTTCCGGAAACACGATATCTATCTATCTATCTATCTATCTATCTATCTATCTATCTATCTATCTATATATATATATATATATATATATATATTAAATATATATATATATATATATATATATATATATATATATATATATATATATATATATATATATATATGTATATATATATCTATATCTATATCTATATATCTATATATATATATATATATATATATATATTATATATATATATATATATAATTATATATATATATAATTATATAGGTTTGAGCTAAACTCATACCCTGCCTGCAATATACATACAGGTCTTAGCTATATGCATCTGTATTAGGATTCAATTTTTCTTGTACCGACTTCGGTGAATACGACCTCTTGCTAAGACACTGTATTAAATTCAATGATTTATCACTAAGAAATCCAATAATTAAAACAATTATACAATTATAATAAATCACACCTTCAAGTCCTGAATTTGCCCGTATACAATTGTTTACTCCAAGCTGGTCTAAGTTCATTTCAACATTCTGAGACAATAAATAATGTAAACAAACCCAAATTAACGATCCCCAAACTTATAACAAATACCCAGTTCAAGTGTGAACGATTGTATGATTGCTTATCTAAAACTATAGTCTCTAGATAATTCATACCATAATGATTCTCGAAATTCTTAAAGGAAACTCATAACTAAAATGATTTTGTTTACCTAACTGTCTATACGGTCCTAGAAGAAGCCATTTCCAGAGGTATCCTGCTCACATATCATATTACTCTTGATGTTAAGTGAGGTCACCGATCCAGAACATAAACAGTTACACATGTACCTCATAACTCTAATTTTGAATCCATGATAAATTTGATCCAATATTGATATGTAAAGTATAGGATAAATTATATGGAGATAAAGGTTTCTAAGTCGTTAATATAGACCTTTCTCTATTCAGCATCCGCCACCTTGGAAGTTGTAGTTATGGAGTCATTTGTAAAACAGAAGACATCTGACAAAGCTGTATGACACAAATCACCAAGGACCTGCACACAAAAAATGACAATAGCACACTATACACGGAACGAAATTACAAAAATATTCGATTGTGCTGCGGTTACGATACTGACTTAGGACGGTCAATTGAAGTAACAAACGTCACTCAATTGGTGTGGTTGAGCGGTTTACGGGCGCCCACCTTCCCACTCACCGCAAAAGCAGCACAATCAAAGGACACACATTTAAAAATCTATAAATAATCCTCCATATAGAGAACAAGGATCAACAGATTTCTCAAGGAGAGAAGCCATAAAAATTTATTACACACGAAACAATTATAGAAAAATATGTTGCTATAAAAATATGTAAGGATACATCAACATAAGTAAACCGTGCTTTGCCCGTATGTAAGCGAGCCCAGATCCTTGATCAATAGGGGTCCCGACTAACAGTCAGAGGGGACGAGGATCAATACCTTGTCTCCTCTGAAAAGGTTTGGACAAGGCCCGTCATAGAGTCCTCACCGCCCTGTTAGGCAGCGTGCAACGCTCAAGTAAAAGTCTGCATTGGGTTGTAGAGGAACCCAATACAAGATCTATGGTCTTAACGATGATCTCGGGGTCATACTGTCGATGTCGAAGGCTTTTAATAATTTTAGAGCCAGCCGATATGAAATTATGGGAACCTTGGACCCTACTTAGTATGAAAGCAGCGCCTAGTGTGTTTGTGCATCCGATATTACGTCTTATCACCCCGAAAAGAATCCATAACACGTTTATCCCACCGATCAATACATGTGATATTTTAGATAATAATAACCAAGCAATTTAAACAGCGTTGACTTTAAAAAACCGACGTCATAGACGCCATGTAAACAGACCTGATATATAAAACGTGAAGCAAGACAGTATTTGGTCGAAATTACCGAATGAAACCGTTATATAATACCCGAACCCACGGAAAACAATGCCCTGTACCTCCATTACTTAGGTCCCATATACCTTATTGACTTTTCCCATTATAGTATAATTCGCTACTTAACATGTACATACATGTAATCTTGCAGGGGCAAGTTATAACGAATTCAGCTCAGCAGGCTACATGCGTCATAATATTGAACCGTGTCAAACACGTGATTTTATCAAATTTAATTCCAAGAATATTGTAAAATCATACACTTCCTTAAGTGTTAGATGACAACAAAATTTTTTCATATTCTAAACTGCTACAAGCAAATAAGATGGAAACTCTCCACAGATTACCTGTTTACATTGAACATGTTATCCGGAGCTTCAAATGAGGCATGTGATGTTTATACCTACAGAAACTCAGCAAAAATTCTTGTAGCATACAGTCACGAAAACGCTGGAAATTACTATGAGGCGACATCTAATTCCATCATACTGTGCCTTATGTAGGTGATTGACGCAAACGGAATACTACAAATTTAACCATGGGTATCCGAATACTGCTTTTTCTGGCATGAAAATCTAATTGACAGTTTATGACTATGGAAATTAAAACAAAAATGTTTTATCTATAACAGTGCTTGATGTAAATGGAAGAGAGGCTATGCATTTTACATACAGAACTGACGTGGAATCCTGTCAAAACTGAAAAATAAATCGATCATAAGATGTAATATACAATTGAACACATCGGCAATGATATGCCCCAATAAACATATTAATTTTTTATGTTCAGGGACATGAAATCACTGATTATAAAGTTACCTACATGAAATACTTATCCTGTTTACATTTTCGTTAATGTTTTAAAATATAAAATATAATTTTGTTTGTGTTTATAGTTAATAAAATAATTACAAAAAAGATTTAATATATCAAATTCTTATAGAATGCATACAATACATGTACTTGGTACTTTAAACTGAATCTTTATACATTATTCAAATGGATAGCTTATCAACATATTCCATGTGCTTTATATCTCATGTTTTGTATACAGAGTTTTGTCATTAAAAAAAAAATAAAAATAAATAAGTAAATAAACATTTCAGTATGCTATTAATAATAAATGTACAAATATTTCTTTGCAATGTCCTTATTGTATTTATAATCTTAATTCATAATGTAGACAATAAAGACCAGTGAACCAATAACAGAATTATGAAAACAGAAGTTTACCTCTTGAAAAAAAATGCCATTGTGGCTATGACCATTATGAATCTATGGGCATGGCGTCCAGCTATATGTGTCTTTCAGAGAAGTTCTTGACTGATGACCATCAACGCTAACTGTATATAAAACACCTTGTAGGAAAATAACAGATGAATTCGAACAGGTACCATACGAAAAGAAGAAAATAAACCTTTATATTATCAAGTAACATCAGTAAGACTAATTCGCCACGGGTGACATTGGTTGTTTAATATTGATTTTATCATTATATTAATGTCAAATGACGCTACATTACAAATGCATGAAATCAGCGTTATATATAAATATTCAAAGTTGATAGTCTTTTCTATATAACACAGATCTCCGTCGCGACACTTCACCGCGAACGCCGAGAGATAATTGGTTTTTGTATCACATTCGGCATAGTGTTTATGATATTAAAAGATGTGCATGGTTACATAATGAGACATCGTGGTAGTATCTAACGTGCTTATTCACTCAAATGATAGATTTCTTTATTTACCCAAGTTTTAAACTTTGATTTTCCTTCCTTGCATACATTTCTATCACACATTGTTTAATAAAAACTAAATTGACTCGCATACATTGTATGCTGGTGTTTCAAAAGTGATTCAAAGTCATACCTTTGTAGCTCGGAAAGCAAACAATATGATTCATACAAATATTTGACTTTCAATGCAATCACATTTCTGATGCACAATATTGATGTGCAATTAAAGAGAAGATTTATCAACAAACTATGTATAAATTCAAACGGAAACTTATACGAATTATCTTTTTGTATTGATATAAGAGGGGTTTCATGTATCAACTGAAACTATCTAAATGTGCCGACCTTATTTGCATGTGTTAATGGCACATCATTATATATAGATCATACATTCACAATTGATAACCCTGAAGTTGAAGATGATCTTTTACTTACCATAATCGATGCATCGCAGAGAAATATGGTTTCATGGGCCTACGCGTTAGATTATTGACAACAATATCAAATTAATACCTATAAAAACGAAGGGCAAATGGAGGTATCGCTTCATATCTTATACAGTGTGTACATGTATTTCTCTTTTGTTCGATTAACTGTCGTTAATATTTACCTTTTAGTTCATATTTCAAGCAATATAACGATTATTTCATTTAACTGGTGTCATATAGTGTTCAGTTATGTTGGAAAGGCAGTGGCATATCCAGGAATTTCAGATAAAACGAGAAAGGGAAGGAAAACATTCCTGGTACATTAAAATAGAGACACCCTGAAACATGATATCAGTTACTGAATGTGATTTGTGTTTTGATTGATTTATTATTGTTTCACTTCACTCCACAATAATTTCACGTATATGGTGACGGCATCTGCCTAGTGAATTGCATACAAATTTAGAGCCTTGCAACGGACACACCCGAAGCGTGCCACGCCGATCGTGACCTCGGCTTTTACCATTTCATCCGAAAGACAGAACAACGCTGTGCCCAGGGCGTGAGTCGAACCCGGGAGTTCTAGATCACAAGCCGAAAACCTTATTTTCTGGGCTACACCGGCATGGTTTGTGTTTTGTGTATGCATTCTAATATACATTTAATTATGGTACATGCATTTCTTCTGGGTTACATTTATGATGTCATTGCGCAGTATACAAATTACGTGTTGGTTTGGAACTGATGAAACACGTAATGTAATTTTGTCCTTTTGGTAAAGATTCAGTCATTTTTTTTAGCTTCATTGGCTGTATTAGGGGCCAGAAATTCACATGATATCGATAGACATGAAATTGGAGTTTTATATAATTATTAACAATTGTTAGAGTATTCCAATAATTTATAGTCCAATATTTAATAGGATTCAGTATATTATCTTCTAGCCTATATACATGTAGAGGTTTTAAAGTGATCCTTGATTCTTGTCCTTTTGTGCAGTGAAAACTTTCCTGTCAAATGATTTACTTGATGTTTGCACATACATATTTACATTCTTATCAGAATATTCTGTAATCTTCATTACTTAAAAAGCATAAGTTTATTGACTTTTCCCATTATATTATATTTCGGTGCATACCATGTACATACATGTAAACTGACACGAGCAAATTATAGCGAGTTCAGCTCAGTGCGTTTATCTGTATGGTAATATTGTAACTTGCAAAATGAGATTTTATCAATTTAATTCTAAGAAGTAGTAGGTAAAAGCTCAGTTTCACAATTTTAAAGTAAAATACGAAATTAACTGGTGTCACATGACTGTGGAACTAACAACGATGTACCACAGTGGACATTCACGGACCTCTGAAATTCATAGGTGAGACCGGTGCCCAGGAGGAGTGAACGTCTCTTGTTTGAATAGAACATTTAAGATTTGTTGTAAATGTAGAAGTAAGAGAAAGTCGTAATATATTAATAAAGTATCGTCTCGGTAAAACAATATAAATTATACACATATGATAAAGCCCTATTTTCTTTTATTTTGGGATGGGGAATGCAAATTCGGCTAGCAACTGATACCCTGGGAGAATGAAAAATTATTCTCAATGTGAAGTGCACAGCGTTTAGAAGATACTAGGGTTTCATTACGTATCTGAATCATTTTATCAGCGACGAGATTGTAATAATCAAACCAGAATACCCGGATGGTGAAATTGACCATTGATAGAAATATTAGTACATCTCACATACAAACTGCAAAATCGTTGATATTGTTATCTATCACGTAAATAATATTGATAACCGAGCTAGAATATATTAGCATAAGAACCTCTTATGATAATGTAATGCATCAGAGATACATAGTATAAGAGAATTACTTGTGCTCTGGATAGCTACCGACAGGAAGCATGAAAACTGTCTCCGTACTCCCTCTTCTGGTACTTTATGTCCGTTCTTGTTCAGGTTTACTGAAGAACGGTGGACCTAACATCGATTATACTGTGTCAGAATTAGAAGAAAATATCACTCAACTACAAAACCAAGTTTTAAATCTACGGCAATTTGCAACGGACACCAATCAAAGAATTGCATCACAAAATAGTCGGATTTTATCATTGGAAACCCGAGTGTCGTCCGTAATAGGACAGGTTTATTCCATGCAATCCTCCTTAACAAGTAAGATTAAAGCGAAAGAAAGAAAAAGAAAGTATTTATATAAATTATATCTAAAAACAAATACCACATAAAAATCTTTTATGTAAAGAGATGGTCGGGTAATCCGGTTCATATACAAAAAGTCTCTTAAACCATACGAACACACAGAGGAAAGGGTAGATAACTAGTTTTCCTATTGCCATATTTCCTGTTTAATACAAATGTACGTTCTGTGTCCGTTAATTTTCAACATCAAAATGAGCGTGACCCTGGTGTAATTTTTTTTCTATATTTTTTGCTTTAATTGGCGATTGTTGAATACATTGTGTTTACGGAACTCTATCACAGTTCCTTAATACAGAACACTGTGATATAGCTGATTTGCCTAGGATCCTAATTTATTTATCGACCAATGAAAAACCTCTTAAGAGTCCTATATTTTTCCTTGATTCAGGATTTTCCATCATTTATAAAATATTTTTTCTAATTACATTTTAATATTGCAGGTCAAAACACTGTTGCATTTATGGTATCTAAGGTATTCAATGGACCTATGGCGAATCAATTAATAATCTACGATAATCTTACCAATGTAGGAAACGGATACAATATTAACACAGAAGTGTTTGCGGTATCCAAACAATACGAACTGAAAGAGGAAATGAGAGAAATCTCGTTTCACTTTCATTTTCACGAGTAATCTATCAAATCACCATTCAGTCTCAGTTATTTTCAAAAACAGCATATGCCTTATTCTGGTGTTAAAGTTGCTAACCTAATGATTGGTCATATCATAATACATACTGTCATTCTTTCGCTGGAAGGCTTTGAAATAATTGTCGATTGTATTATTTATTCTGATTGGCGTCCAAAATCATGAAACCAAAGGACAAACAAAATCAGTGAAAATGAAAAACAAATGGAAAATTACAAAATATGTCTACTTGAAGAGCATATGTGAACCCCTGTGATGGAGTGAGATCAGATGCCCGGGGAAAATGAGCATCTCCTGCTTGCTAGAAACACCCGTCACATATACCCAGTAGAAAGAGTCAAATCGTGTAAATTCCATATGTATTTATATATGAAGAAGTCGAAGTAGGTAACCTTCTAGTATAGAAGGTGTCAAATCTGTGTAAAATGATCGGAATCGGCCTCAGTCCTAAATATCATTTAAAAGTCTAGATAAGGAGATATCATATGGAGTAATAAGAGTCTCGTAACGACCGTAGAACTTCCTCAGTGACGTTGCTAGTCTAGCACATATATAACCCTGGTTGAGCAGCTCAACTGAAAGTCGCCTAGCCCTCAGAACAAAGTCATTGTAATTTGAACATGAGATAGGAATACGCCGTATGCGGGCGATGATGGAACGTTGCTACTTATGAAAGGAAAGTTTGTGATAGCGAAATTGAAATCGTCTCGTTTGTCATAGAATGAGGTGTTCAATTGACAATTAATGTCGAAAGACAACATAATATCTAAATACGAAGTAGAATTACTACTTTCTGTGGTTTCTTTGACCTCCAGTTCCCTTGGATAGATGATGCTAAGGTAATCCGCGAATGAAGGATTATTAATTGAAAGCAAGACATCTATATATCTGTAAGTAAAATTGAAGCCAAGAGCCGATTGTTTTTTTCCTTGCGAAAACACACTAACTGAAATATCCCTTGATTCAGATTTTAAATTCAAATTTAATACTACGTATTATTATACCTAATTACAGATGAAAACGCTGTCGCTTTTACGGTATCCAAAATATACAATGGACCTCTGGCCTATCAAGTGATAATTTACAACAACGTTATCACCAACGTAGGAAACGGATATGATAGCAATACAGGAATGTTCACGTGTCCGAGTGATGGCGAGTACCTTTTTACATGGAACGTGTTATCTGGGGCTTCAAACGAGGCATGTGACGTGTATATATACAGAAACTCGGCAAAATTACTTGTAACATACAGTCACGAAAATGCCGGAAGTTATTATGAGGCTGCATCTAATTCCATCATACTGTCCTTGTATGTAGGAGATAAAGTCTGGACGCAAACGGAATACTGCCAATATTACCATGGGTATCCGAATACTGCTTTTTCCGGCATGAAAATTTAATTGACAATACTTATGTATGCAGTCAAAAAGTTATTTCCACTAACGTGATTTGAAGATCGTCTTACAACTGGAGGGCGAATAATCCTTTATACATACAAAACTGGCGCGGTTTCTGTTCAAACCTAGAAATGTATCTACTGAGGTGGCATTTAATGAATGAATGAATTTATCCAATATACATGTACATGTTTAATATTTATTTGAAGGACACAAAAATAGCACCCACAAAATCTCATCTGAATTTTAATGAATTGTGTATTAATGCTTATAATGGAAATAGAAACAATTCTTTGGACGCTAGACTAAACCTTTACAATGCATTCTCGCAGCAAGCCTATCTACATACTCTGTATGCTTTATTTCTCATTTATTTATCGAGACAAACTACTTGGGAGAAAATTTACTATCACAAACGCTTTAAGTAAATGTATGTATATATGTATGTATGTAAGTATGTATGTATTTGTCTGTGTGTATGTATATATATATGTGTGTCTGTATATGTGTGTGTGTCTGTCTGTCTGTATGTATGTATATGTTGTGTATATGTCTCAATGTATGTATATATTTCTATGTACGTATGTGTGTAAGTATGTGTGATGGTGTCTATATATCTCTATCTGTATGTATGCATGTATGTATGTCTGCCTATGTAATTTGTGAGTAAAACGTAGTACATTGCTGTTACTATGCAGTATGGTGGAAATTTCAATAGGTTAAGTATGGGGGGAGGGGGGAACCAATGGGAAAATGTTAGTCAAATGGATTGAAAATACGTAAATATAATATATAATTAGGATTATTATCCATGGTTGGCTGTAGTACACTATTATTGACTTCAAAATGCTGTTTACCTTGTCTTAGAATTACCACGTGATCACATCACATGCATCAGACACAAAACTGTAATGTAGTGCTATCATAAATTTTGTTTATTGGACACTTATTAAATTATTGCTCCCATATGCATGTATAAGTTAAATAAAATGATAAGAAATGAATCCTATATTCTTTTTTCCTTGATTGAGGTATCAGCCTAAAATATGGTCAGACAACGTTTACATCAATGCGCTTGGAGATATACTTTGTTTCCTCTCTATCTTGCACTCGACTTATCATAAACACATCTTGAGCATAAAATTTCTAAGTGCTAAACCAGAAGAAGAAGAAGCACTTCTCTATTATACCGGAAACCAATGATAGCAGGCACCCTCCCCTTGTGCTGCCAACTGAATGAAGAATTTTTTTTACTCAATTATAAGGTGAACAAAATATTAATTAAAGATATTAATCCATTGATGAACAGAAGAATATATATTTTTCACTTAAGTATATTCTCAGTTTATGGCGCCAGACCAAGAAATGATAAAAATAGTTTTAAAAAATGATACTGATATATATACTAGCCCTGTTTTTGTCTGAATGTTACAGGAAGCACACATATTTTTTGTATAATCTACATTTTATTGTAAGGTTACACTTTCTATGTGCATTGGGTCATTATCTATTCGCACAATAGTAATTCTGGTCCTTTTGATTAATTTGCAAGTAATTCTGGTCAATTATGTGGTAATTCCGGTGAATAGCAGTAATTCTGGTAATTCGATGTCCAGTTTAAAGTTTAACTTCTTCTTGTTAGGTGCTGTCCTTAGCTAGTATCTCACCCAGTGTTGATAGATCTAGCATGTTGAATTTCACAGAGCTGCATGGTTAAAAATTAAGATTTCCATGATATGTATGGGTGGTAGAGAGCAGCCATGGTGTTAGATACATGAAACTTCTCTTTCACAGTTACATTCCATATTGTAGTTTTGATATTCTAACTTGCGGTAAAATAACAGTATAAAAAGTAAACATGGCCGCCAGTAGTGGATCATTAAAATTAAAAAAAGAAAATGGTTATAAGTCTATCAATTGTTGTTTAATATATCTGAAACTTGCTATAAGGGTGAATGATGGTCATATCTATTTACATATTGGTGATTTTTGATAAAGTAATGGGGATTTCTGTGTTTTTCACGGAGATTTCTGTAAATTCACGGGGATTTCGGTGATTTCTGTAATTCTATGGACCCGGTACTTAACGAAGTATAACGCTCAACTTTGAAAGAAAAAAGAGGAGTTACTGGCTCAGTTATGTGGCAGAAGTCACCATAGAGCTATACAATACATTCATATTGAATGTATTGTAAGAAGAAGGAAACGTACATTTACAAGCCACTGCCTGGCATTGCCATTGGCCTGATTGGGTGGTTCGGAGTCCGAGCGTTAGAGGTAAAATAAAAAAGGAAATTCAATGAAGAAGAAGAAATCAGAATCAATAAATATATCACATTTCGATTAATATAAGTAATAATAATAATGATATCCCAGAAAGAGGTATTATTTACCAGTCTGTATTTAACGGCAGCTCATCAGGTTCAGTTCGATCGTTAGGTTCGACAAATGATAAGGCTATAATCCAGTTAATATAGTATATATTTTATTGTTTGGTGTAGAAAAGATTAGATATGACCTCATTTCATCAATAAATATAAAAATCAATTAAATATATTCAAAAATAGCTTAAATAAAGCTTAGGTTCTGCTAGGTTCGACACGTTCGTTAGGTTCGGCCTCAAGTCCCACCGGGCTATCACTTATGATGCTATCCAACTCCGAAGATTCCTCTCCTCTGGTACATGTAGCTACAGTAGGTTGAACCACAAAGTCTAAATCTACCTTCGGAATCTCATATTCACTATCACTTTCCATCATTTACAAAGATAATTTTTAATTCGATACCACGCGGTTTATAAATAAACAATCTCGATCTACTTTCGTTATGATGTCTCAACTACGTCACTAAAAAGCGCCATCTCTTGAATGTCAAGAAAGTTAACTATGTCGAGGCGGAATTTACCTGTGAACTTTGATTGCAATTTATGGCTATAGGGGAGGGATTATGTAAGAAAAATAAATTACATGAAATTTTTCCTTAGACAAGTTAGATATATGAAAATGTCATAAGAAACATGTGTGAAATTCTTTTCTTATGACCTTTACATCAGTGTTATATATAAATGTTCAAAGTTGATAATCATTTGCTCTGGACCACTTGAAAGCAAATGATGAGTAGTGCGCATACATGTATGTTTACATATTTTCCCACCACAACACTCGACCTCAAATGCCAAAAAGATAATCGAATTTATCGTATCTAATTCAGCATGGTGTGTATGATATCAAAAGGTATGGATTGTTAAATAATTAGATTTCGTTGTAGCACTTACATGTTTATTCAAATAAATATATATATTCGATTTTCCTACCTTGTATACTAGTGCCTTCACATTATTTTAATCAAAATAAATTGATATGTCACACTTTATTTCTGTGTGCACAAATTACGATGTACCCATCCGATGCCAAAACTAAACATGCATATAGAAGTTTTAAGAACTTTGATGATAATGTTTTGTCATGATATTAGTAAAGTATAACTACTGCCTCTTGACTGTAACACCACTGTAAATGATGTGTATGATGATTTTGAAATGAAGGTCATGAATATTGTAGATGAACATGTACCTATGAAACAAAGGTACCAAAGAAAAAGTAATTGTCCTTTTATGACAAGAGAGTGGAGAAAAGCTATTTATAGAAAGCATATGTCATACAACAAATACATAAAGCGCAGAAGTAAAGAGAACTGGGAAGGGTATAGATCACATAGAAATTATGTAACCAAATGTAAGCGTAAATCTGATAGTGCATAGTTTTCTGAGCGTTGTGTCGGAGGGTCTAAAGCAAGAGATTTGTGGTCAACCATAAAACCATATTTTTCCGAGAAATCTACAAGGAGTCGATGTAAAATTGTTTTACATGAGATTGAAGGGCTTGTTACAGAAACTCCAAAGATTGTTGGGATGTTTTAACAACTATTTTTCTGATGTTGCAGACAACATTGGCCCTGATTTTGTTTTTGAGCCAGAAACTCATCCCAGTATAAAGGTGATTAAGCAAAACCACCCCACAAATTTGACCTTTGACTTTTATCATGTTACAGAGAACACTGTGTCTAAGATTATAAATATGTTTGATGTTAAAACATCTGCTGGGTAAACAAACTGTCAACTAAGATTTTAAAAGCGGGTCATACATCTTTTGTGCCATTATTGACATCTCTTGTTATTATGACGTTGCGTACCACTATTTTTCCTGATCGCCTCAAAGAGGCACAGGTCACTCCTTTGTTTAAAAAGAATGACTCTCTGGACAAAGCAAATTATCGTCCTGTCAGCATTTTAGATAATGTATCAAAGGTATATGAAAACGTTATCTGTATACAATTATGTAACTACTTTGACACCATTTGTAACAATTTTTTATGTGCTATTAGAAAAGGTCATGGTTGCCAAACAGTTTTATTGAGAATTTTAGAAGACAATAATTTATACACAGCTGCCATACTCATGGATTTATCCTAAACGTTTGATTGTTTACCACACAATATTTTACTCGAAAAACTTTCAGCATATGGTCTTACCCAAAAATCAGTATCTCTTTTTAACAGTTATCTTTCTTGTAGAAAACATCAAGTTAAGATTGGCCAAATTGTTAGCTAATGGGAAAACATCAATAAGGGAGTGCCCAAAGGCTCACTTCTAGGACCGATACTTTTTAATATTTTTATAAACGACATGTTTTATTTTATCAAGCATGGGAAATTATACAATTATGCAGATGACAACACATTGTCTATGTCAAGTCCAAATTTTGATGAGCTTATTTTATCCCTTGTTGAAGATAGCAAATCCCTTATTTCGTGGTTCGATTTTAATTGTATAAAAGCCAATCCGGACAAATTCCAGGCCATAGCCATTGGTAACAAGACGCACAATAAAGCGCCAATTTTTAATATCGGCAATGTGAACTTAAAGTGTGACGAAACTGTCAAATTGCTTGGTGTTGATATTGATTTTAATTTGAATTTTAACCAACATATTTCCAATCTATGTAGAAAAGCAGCCCAGCAATTGAATATGATGAAGTAGCTCGGCAAACCCCTCAATAGTCTGAACAGTCTCACTATTTTCATTCTTTTATACTGTCAAATTTGAATTTTTGCCCTCTCTCATGGCACTTCTGTTCAGATAGTAGTACCAAAACAATTGAAATTGAAATCAAGAACGTGCGATGATATTTTTACCTGACGACTATTTGTAGAGTTATAATGATCTTCTAGAGAGAGCCATGATACCAACACTAAAGATCCACCGATTAAGAACCATGGCATTTGAAACCTTCAAATTGATAAACAATATGTCACCCCCATGTTTAACTGTTCTTTTACATTTAAAGGAAAATTCTTACAATATTAGATATTCAAATATTTTACAGATTCCATCAGTAAAGACAACAACGCATGGTAAGAACTCTTTTAGATATACAGCTGCGGTCCTGTGGAATAGCTTTCCAAATGATTTTAGACAGACATCAAATATTAACCATTTTAAGCCTATCATCAATCACTGGAATGGTAACCGCTGCAGATGCAGCACATGCAGATAGCTTTCCAATTGACCGCATCTGTAGCTGTTTTTTTGTGCTGTGGCTTTTATGCATATATGTGTATTTTGTTTCCATGTCTTTGTTGATGATGCTGTTGTATGTGATCCTGATTTATTATACTTTGTGTCTGTTTTATGTACTGCTAGTTTAACGCGCTCTAGTGCTGCTTTTTACTTCCTTATTTAGTTATGCATGACGTTATCTTTTATTCGTGTAGCGTTTTTGTTCTAAATCATTTATGTGCTAATGTACTATCTGTGATAGTTATATCTGCTTCCAGTTATAGTCTTATATTTAGACTGCCTATTGTTCGCTTTTAGTTTTATCTTATTTGGAAATCTTTATGTAGGCTACTGTGATAATGTTTTATTCAACATGCTCAATATCTTATAGTATCTGTGATGTCTTATTCAACAAGCTTAATATCTTAAATTATTTATGATATACATATATTTATCTTTTAAATGACCTTTTGATAGTTGATCAGTTTCTTAACGATACATGTGGAAACAAATTACTTCATATATATCTTATATCATTATCTACGACATGTTGGTTTATTGTTATGTAAATATGTTTATGCCGGTCTTAAAAGCTCATCGGAGCTTATGTTTGTACTGTTACATGACTTGCCGACTATAAATAAAGTTTCTGTATCTGTATATGCTGGTGTTTCAAAAGAGACTCAGAAATACACTCTGTAGCTCGGAAAACAAACAGTATGTTTCTTACCAATACTGGATTTGCAATGTCATAACCCTTCTGATAGACAATATTGATGTGAAATTTAACGGAAAGATTAATCAACAAATTCTTGCACTGCCGTTAGAGCAGGCCTCTCTTTGTATTGTTATGAGAGTGTTTTCAAGTATTTTGACTGAATATCTCTAATTGCTTCCACTTCATTGACATGTTAATTGGCACTTCATGATATCAAGAACTTTTTTAAAATATGTTCATAACCCTGGAGCTGTAGATGACCTTAATGTGACGGGTTGTTGTTGGTTGGTTGATTGGTGTTTTACGTCGCTTTCTAATGTGACGGGAGCCAATAAATCTCAAAGGAAACATCCTTCCTGGGTATATACAGTAAGTTATTGACGAGAGTCAACAAAACTCAAAGGAAACATCCTTTCTGGGTATATACAGTAAGTTATTGACGGGAGCCAATAAATCGGAAAGGAAACAGCCGTCCTGGGTATATACAGTAAGTTATTGACGAGAGTCAACAAAACTCAAAGGAAACATCCTTCCTGGGTATATACAGTAAGTTATTGACGAGAGTCAACAAAACTCAAAGGAAACATCCTTCCTGGCTATATACATTAAGTTATTGACGAGAGTCAACAAAACTCAAAGGAAACATCCTTCCTGGGTCCGGCGCCATAAACTGAGAATATACTTAAGTCAAAAATTCATATTCTTCTGTTCATCAATGAATTAATAACTGGGATTTGGATTTTATTTTGTTTTATTCTACTGATAAATAGAATTAAACCATTCTGCATAAAAATTTATTTGAACGTTTGATAATGGAATAAATTAAAATGAAATTTTTGACTTAAGTATATTCTCAGTTTATGGCGCCGGACCCTGGCTATATACATTAAGTTATTGACGAGAGCCAAGAAATCTCAAAGGAAACAACCTTCCTGGCTATATACATTAAGTTATTGACGGGAGCCAACAAAACTCAAAGGAAACATCCTTCCTGGCTATATACATTAAGTTATTGACGGGAGCCAATAAATCTCAAAGGAAACAACCTTCCTGGCTATATACATTAAGTTATTGACGGGAGCCAATAAATCTCAAAGGAAGCAGCCTTTCTGGGCATATACATTAAGTAATTGACAACAAAATACATACTTACATTTATAATAAAGAGTCAATGACGATATTTGTAAAATCCCATCATATGTAATTTATTCTCCGTTGGTCGGATTTGCTAGAGTTAGGGCTAACATTTTCCGTTTGCATACAACATAATCTACAAATAACTTAGTGTTACATATACCAATAACCTAGAACGCCGTTTAGAAATACCAAAGATCATATTCAGTTCTTTATCCGGCGTGACCTAATGGATAAGGTGATTGGCTCGTGATCGAAAGGTCCTGAGTTCGACTCATTCCCTAGGGAAACCGGTTTTCTGTCTTTCGGATGAGACAGTAAAAAAACCGAGGTCCCGTGTCACGGTAGGCGTGGCACGTTACAGATCCCTCAGTGCTTCGGGTGTGTCCGTTGCAAAGGTCAAAATTTGCATGCAATGCATCAGGCAGATGCCGTCACCTTTTATGTAAAATAATCGTGGAGTGACGTAAAACAATAATCAAACAATCAATATTTTCAGCACTATGTGTCAAGTGGAATCAGTATTTCATTGTGAAAACATCAAATATTTGATTCAATGGTAACACATCATTGTTTTTTGTTTGCTTTTTAGCTTAATATTCATTGATTGATTGATTGATTTTTGTTTTACGTCACACCACAAATATTTCATGTATATGGTGACGGCATCTGCCTGATGCGGGGCATACAAATTTTGACCTTTGCAACGGACCCACCCGAAGCAGTGAGGGATCTTTAACGTGCCATGCATACCACGACACGGGGCCTCGGTTTTTACTGTCTCATCCGAAAGACAAAACACCGGCATGACCAGAGCGGGACTCGAACCCCGGCCTCCCGATCAGGAGTCAGATGCGATACCACTAGGCCACGCCGGCTTTGCTTAATATTCAAGACAACACAATATAAGTTTCATTGCAATGATGGCTTCTAGTGTTCAGATATAGTGGAAACCGAGCAATGTTCGAAAAAGGGAGGGTTCCTCTTGGTAGTTAAGGTGCAATTAAAAGTGAGTCTCCTATCACTCATGTATCGGCTCACATTAAGTAGAGAACACGTGTCATAGAGAGGAAGATTTATGAAGTGTTGTGTATATAGCCCTCCCCCCCCCTTTTTTTTTTTGTCTTTTCATATCTTATATGTATCATGCAATTCCGTTGCAAGAAAAACAAAATTTGTTTTATTCAAAACATCATTTTATTTAAGTCTTCCTTGCTACCACTTTATTCCGAAACGCAATTGTTATTGCAATCTAAGTACAGACAAACTCAGGGGCGGATCACGGTCTTTTTGTGAGGATGCGAAGTCAGCCGATAGGTCTGGGGACCGCCTATGTCCCCAGTAGATGGAATCCTGGTGAGGGACCAGGGGGCGATGCTCTCCTGAAGCCCCCGTAATTGTGCCTTTGCACTTCAATTGACCGTTCGCAGTCGGTATCACATCTGCAGTGTAAACGAAGATTTTCTTGATGTCATTCATGCCTTGTTCATACCTTGGTATTCTTGTTGTAGATGTGGTGGATTTTGTAATTAAGCTGAGTTAGATCCGATCATCTAATAAAGCTGATTTAGCCGTATCGCTATATTCATCATCATTGCTTTTAGTAGACAGAGACGAAGCATCTATACTTGGCGAATCTAGAAATGTTTTGAAAAACGGATGTGACCTGCCACGAATGCTTTTCAGTCGGCCCAGAAAGGGTGAGTTTGAGATTAAAGCCCCGTATTTAGCCAAAATAACCTTAATAGGGCAAATTTTACGACCAAAGGGGTTGCAACGTCGCACCCCTGCCTACTACCGGTTTATCAATTTTCATTAAAGAGATAGCACAGGTTTTTTTTCATTCGGATGAATTACATTGTCTTAATAGAGAAAGAAATAAGTCATACTGGAGTATCAACATCTGATTTGAAAGAGAAGCTAACAAGATTTCAAGACCACGCCTATTTTTCACCCCTGAGGACTGGGCTTAGGTTCAAGATTATACATGCACTAGGTTATTAATAATTCTAGCCTATAATCAAATATCAGAGTAGCGATAAGAAAGGAATTGCTTAGGGATGGACGGACGGACGACGAATAGTATCGCATAAGCTCTGCCGGTTACTAAGGCTAATAAAATTGAAACAAAAAATAAATTTCAATTATGTATTTACAATGAATTATGTAGACGAACACAAAAACAATTAAAATATAGGAAGTTTTAATCTGTAAGCCTTACACGGGACATAATCTGTAAGCCTTACACTGGACATAATCATGTAAGCCTTACACTGGACATAGTCTGTAAACCTTACACTGGACATAGTCTGTAAGCCTTACACTGGACATAATGTATAAGCCTTACACTGGACATAATCTGTAAGCCTTACACTGGACATAATCTGTAAGCCTTACACTGGACATAGTCTGTAAGCCTTACACTGAACATAGTCTGTAAGCCTTACACTGGACATAATCTGTAAGCCTTACACTGGACATAATCTGAAAGCCTTACACTGGACCTAATCTGTAAGCCTTACACTGGACATAGTCTGTAAGCCTTACACTGGACATAGTCTAGTCTGTAAGCCTTACACTGGACATAATCTGTAAGCCTTACACTGGGCATATTCCCTTACAAGAGGTTTGTGATCTGGTCATTTTCTGTTGTATCTTGAAAAATGTACTTAACACCAACAAAGAAGGGGCACCTTATTTGTAACATACTAGCAAACAAACGATAATCGACTGCCTGCATTTGTTTTGGTTTTAATTATCGTATTTTCTTTTTGCTTTATCTAACTTTATTTCGTGGGGTTTTTTTTTGGGGGGGGGGGTTATTGTTTTTTGTTTGTTTTTATTATTTGGGGGGGGGGGGTGTATCTGTGTATAAAGTTGAACCGAGATGCTTGTCAATCGTTTTGTATCTTGATAAAGGCCAAGTAGCCGAAAATTCGTCACAGAGTGTTTTTCTTATTATTATAACAATTGCGCTTCCGTCTGGAAGAGAGATTTTCATTATCTATCAAAAATTCTAACATTTGGATGATCTCTTTTTCTGCTTGAAACAGACTGTTCCTTTACAAAATATGTGTCGTTGTGGCCTAAACCGAAATACTTATACCTGCAAATTCGTTTGTGTTGAAGAAAGCGTTTTGAATAATTGATATTATATATTATGTTCTTCAATATTGGATGAGGAATGGTTGAATAAAGAGTTGAAAAATCAAAAGACTTGATGCTAGGAGAAATAGGAGATTTTAAGTGCTCGTTGATACTTATACCTGCGAATTCATTTTTGTTAAAGAAAACGTTTTGAATAATTGATATAATTCTGTTCTTCAGTTTTAAGTAGGGTAAAATGTCCACCTCAGTGAGTTAAAAAAACTGGAAAGACATCTGACTCAGCTGTAGGGCAGAAATCACCAAGGAGATGTAAAAGAAAATTTGGAATACATGCAATGCCATTTCAAAAAATACTGATTGTTCGATGGATGCGATACTGACCGCGGACGGTCAATTGAGTAACAAACGGTACTCATTTGGTGTGGTTAACCGGCTTACGATTAATCACACCAACTGAGTAACAGGTTATGTTTTTTAAACGTCTTCGACAGTAAACCCCTCTACAACCGAATGCAGATTGTCATTGGATTTGGACTAACTGGACGATTGGGAATCTTTATCTTGAACAATGATATAATGTCCTGGAAATTACATGAGGTTAAATCTAATAACCGAATAGAATCTCATTGAGAAACCATCAAATATTCGATACAATAGTGCCACTATTATTATTATTATTATTATTATTATTATTATTATTATTATTATTATTATTATTATTATTATTATTATTATCATTCACATAATATTTAATGCTGTTCAACTTTCATGGTGTATGATGGTGGCTTCTACTGTTCACTTGCCTTTGCTGAAAAAAAAAGAAAAACCGAGAGGCGGGGGGTGTTGTGTTCCACTCTTATTGTGAAAGTACTATTAGTAACACTCCGTATTACATGTTTCAGTTCACATGAAGAGGTGGATAAATGCTCTTTCTATTATTTTAATAACAAACCTCCCTCTTTCTTTTTGGATTTTAGAAACATGTGTTTCTTACAATGTTGTCGTGCGAAATACAAATTGAAATTTAACATTATATATGTAAAGAAAAGATCAATATTCACATTTTAGGTAAAAGATTTTTGTTAAGGTCATCCTTGCTGTCCTATACTTTTTATTCCGAAAATATGTGCTGCTGCCATTCATGTACAGACGTTTTATAAAATAATATATAACAAATTCTTGAAAACATTTATCAAAAATCAGAATAAACAAAACTTGTGGGTACTTCATGAAGTTGATTGTGTACTATACCCTCCACGTGTATTTCACGACTTTTAAAAGTTAACAGTTCTTCATTGTGTTCCTAAACAATGCCTTTCTGTTTGTACAACGGACGAATCTGCAACAATCTGTCAACAGTCAGGCACCTAATAGATTGAGGTAACCCGGCTGTAGTCGACCAGAACTTTACATGGTATCTGTAGGTTTCACATTGTGCGTTTATATAAACATTAGATATTGAGTATTCAAATAATTTTTAGCCCGAACCTGGAAACATTTTTTTATATTTCACTATTTCAAAAAAAAAAAAAAAAAAAAAAAAAGAAACCGAAAAAGAAAAAAAAAAACAAACAAACAAACAAACAAACAAAAAATACAATAAAACCTAGAGTGCTAATTTCAAAGATACCATTTAGTTTTATTCTTCAAATCATTGATATAAGAATTTTATAATAATCATTTGCTTGATTTGTGTACATAAATGACTATATAGATATCACAATGTTCTTAAATCGTCACTACTTAAAACCCCGTAAAGCTTATTATTTAGTTCTATGCATACCATATACAGGCATTTAGTTAGTTCTCGGTGCGTTTACTACGCCGTAAGTTTTAACCTTGACATAAAATCACATTAATTCCAAGAAGCGTAAATTTAAACAGGGCATGGCTGGTAACGGACACGACAGAGAAGTAGCGAGTATATACATGTCAAACAGGAAGAGAGATAAATGTTGAATAAAATCCTGGATACCTTGTTTAAAATAACTGACCTAAACAGTGGTACTTTGCACGTGCAAATACATTTATCTATTGCATAATACATATTGATAACTAAGTTGGCATTAAATAAAAGGAGAACCTCTTGGAGATATTTTAAAGCGTAAGAGCTACATATTACCAGAAAGTCAGTCGTTTTCTAGAGAGTTGCGAGTAAGAATCATGAAGACTGTCCAGGTACAATTTCTCCTGCTATTGTATGCATGGTCTGCTTCATGTTTACTAAAAGACGGGGGATCTACTAACGATGATAATGTGTCACAAATCAGAGAACAATTAACTCAACTGCAAAGCCAAGTTGTAACCATGCAGCAGTCTTTAATGGACAAGGACAGAAACATTGCATCACAGAATAATCGAATATTGGCTCTGGAATCCCGTGTGTCTTCCGCGATAGGACAGGTCAATACTTTGCAAATCTCCTTAACAAGTAAGTATCAAGAGAGCTATTTTAAGGCACAAGTCTGATCATGAAACAATATTCAAAAAGATAATTCCAAAATAAAAGTACAATACAAAACTCTTTGTCTTCTATGTTTATAATATTTGGCCATAATCGGAAGTTTCCTCTCATTTAGATTTCTTTAAAGAATTACCGATTGTATCATTTATCGTGATTAGAGAATACCTTTACATTTCTTCATATCGATCACTGTGGATGAGGCTGATTGCAGGGGATCCTATATAATTGGGATTAGGGATCCTCCTTTGTCCCCTAGTTAAAAATATTGTATACTACATGTATTTATACTTAAATATTACAGATCAAAATACCGTCGCATTTACGGTATCCAAACTATACAGTGGATATCTGGCAAATGTAGTAATAATCTACGACAAAGTAATCACCAATGCAGGAAACGGATACAATCCCAAGACAGGAAAGTTCGTATGTCCGAGTGCTGGCCAGTATTTATTCACATGGAACGTGTTATCCGGTGCTTCAAACGAGGCATGTGACGTGTATATCTTTAGAAACGGAGAAAAATTACTTGTTACATATAGTCATGAAAATTCCGGAAGTTACTACGAGGCGGCGTCTAATTCCATTATCCTTTCTCTGAATGTAGGTGACCAAGTCTGGACTCAAACACAATACTGCCAATACTACCACGGGTATCCGAATACTGCTTTCTCCGGCATGAAAATTTAACTAACAATTTATAACAATGCAAATTTAAATAGAAGGAGCATTATCAATAATCAATTACCATGATTCATCGTGATACATTTGGAAGAACAATAATTCATTTTACATCCTGATCTGACATGAAATCCATTGTTCATAATAAATCACAACGTCCTATTATATCACCGATGGAAATTTAACTATAATTATGTTTAGGGGCATGAAAATACTATACATAAAACTCATACGAATAAACAATAATCTGCTTATTCTGAAAAATACACAACCCCATCCCAAGAAAAAAGGGACATAAATTAGTGACTTACCCGTGATTCTACATATGTGATAAGAAACATAATTCTATTTATTAAATTGCGCATTTTGACAGATATCGTCATCAGATACCCATAGATAGTTTAGTATAGTTCCATAATTCATATACCTTATATTTTATGCTTTGTGAATAGAGTTTGTCATTTTCATTCAAAACAATGAGTATGCTATCAAATAATAACAATTCATACAGTCCTTTCAAGTCTCATACTTGTCTTTAATTATCTTAATTAATGATGCGGAAAATAGAGTCGACCTGAATGATAATTTAATAGAAAAATGAGAGTAGTAATTAATAAAGGACTTCTGAAAAATCAAATAGCATCGGATTTACATTATTTATGGTCATGGGTCTAGATTTTTGCCATAGGAGTTTTTTGCCAATACAAACGAATATAAGAACTTGTTAAAGGAAGCTGTCATTTATTGATTGTGAATGTAGCTAGAGTGGATATCCTAGGGCTAGCAATATTACTACAATGTCAATATTTATCCATATCCTTAGTAGTTCAAACGACTTTAAAAAGTCCTCAGTATATGTATATGAATTGTAACAGACACCAAACAAATAAGGAACACGTTTATAAAATCAATTTAATTCTGTAAGGGAAAAAATATAACAGCATTTGTCTCAGTCGTATGACAAAAGTCACCTCGAAAGAGTACTGATAACAATGTAATTATATGGTTGGAATTGCAATACCGACTTAGGATGGTTAATGGATATGACAGTAGTCAATCACTTGGTGAGGTTAACCGGTAAGCGGGCCCACATTCCCACTCCCCATATATGCAGTATA
Source organism: Pteria penguin (assembly GCA_035048485.1). Classification (NCBI taxonomy): domain Eukaryota; kingdom Metazoa; phylum Mollusca; class Bivalvia; order Pterioida; family Pteriidae; genus Pteria; species Pteria penguin. Next base: position 13,882,971 of record CM068584.1, read on the forward strand.
ATCAAAATAAATCTATAACAACATTCCATATAGAGAGCAAGGATCAACAAGTTTTCCAGTTAAGTGGTCATAGAAATATAAACTCGTACACTGATGCGTAGTAAGACGAAGATATCAAAAACATAAATTGACATCAACATGAGGAAACCGTGCTCTGCCGATCTGGAATCGACCTCAGACCTTTGATTTGTAGGAGTCCCGACTACCAATCAGAGAGGACGAGGTTCATGACCACGTCTCTTCTGACAAAGGGTGTAACAAAGCTACTCATAACGTTCATATCGTCCTGTGCAACGTACAACGTTGTAAAGTCTGTCAAGACATGGTCTTTTTGATGATCGTCCGGTCATATTATCGATGAAGAAAGCGTTTCACTATATTCGGAACCTAATTAAATATCGTTATCAGAACCTTTACCCTTCTAAGTTTATACACAAAATCATCGTAGAAATAGTGTTGGGAAATTCCATTGGATGAGATTCATATTGTTGTCAAATAACATTTCCGAACTTTGACAAAAATATTGAATAAGACATAAAAATAAAGGTTTCTCTAATTGTATGATGCCTGTAATCCTGAGTTAAAAGTTGCAACGTAATTCGTTTTTTAAATGAAAGTTCAAAACGTTATAAGGGAAATCTACAAAAGGAAACCCCCAAAACAGTCGTAACGTTTGTCATAAATATTGATATGAATTTTATTAATTATCTTAATGTTTACGTCCTAGAATGCTATATCTGTATCACAGACATTGGCTTTGTTTAATTGAAGTGCAGGTGGTTCCAGCTCAGTGTTGTATAAGACGTCGTCAAGATACTTGTGGTATTATTGGACATATCATTAATGTCGAGAACATAGATTTTTGAATAGAATACACGAAGTCATAACAATATAGAGACAAATCTGCTGTGAAATGTGCACAGTTAACACCCAACTGTGTGTTGATAAACCTTGCTATTAAATTGCATATAAATACTATCCATCAGAACATCGATGGTCTTACATAATTCAGCAGGTCCAGTATTTATATGAACTGTATGGTTTGTTGGAAAAAAGAGCCGATCACTGGGAACAATGTCTAATGTTGAATTTGATGATTTTATTACATGTAAAACGTTAACGCCGGGTGGCGTGTAACATTTGTCAAATGTTTGTCAACAGTGTTTTAATAAACATTCAAAATTGATAATTATTTGCTGATGAACAGCACGCCTTGATTTGGTAAGCCAGGCAAACAAAATGAATGTTATAATGAAAAAACTGACGTCAGAGTTGGTTTATCTACTCCATAACGGATGGCACGTACGTATAAAACGGTTAATATTTTTTCAGAAGAATCAAACGCCTTAATGCACATGACGCAAATGAACTTGTTAAAGTAATTTCCTTGTTCTTGAAATTTTACACCATTTGTATATACAACAATGATAATAAATCAATGTGCATGATGAAAAGTAATTTTATTTGTCAGACATATCTGGATTTACATTATCAATACCAGTCTAGAGATTTTTTTATTGGCCAAAACTATGTGAGGTCAACATTGTTACCATAACACAAGAAACATTATGTTTGTTGCAAAGATAATATTTTTGTTGACATTTTTCAAGTCAATTCTGCCACTGAGCAAACCCGATTCTAAGAATACACATGTATCCGGATCAGCTGACAAGTTATGTACTGACGATACACATTAATGTATAGTAAAATAAAGGCTGTTGAATTACATGAATTTTGTTACAATATTGCGGGGTTCTGTGATGAATTGATCCGGTCCTTGATGCCTGGTTTGTGATAGTTTACAATAACTGTATCTGTGACGTCATAGAACACATGATGCATTAAACTTCACGTAGAGCTATCACGTTTGCAATGCCAAATTGTCATGATTGATGCTCCATTATCAATATTAAAAGGAAATTTGGAATGTTGTTTTACTTAACATGAAGTGTTAAACGCATTACCTGAAGCGACTATAAAATAACATGTATGATAAACTTTACGAATTCCAATGCACGATTTTCATATTTTACATGATGTAAGGGCGTTATGCCCGATAAACTAATTTTTGCCAAAATTTGGATTATGTAGTCAGTGCTTGTAGCATTACAACAAAATGACTCAACTTTGAGCTGCAAAACATCATATGTCAAGTATGGAATGAAAGATGAAAAAAGTCTTCTTTAAATGGCCATTATTGGAAGGTATATATATATATATATATATATGAGCATATGAGAGAGACAAGGACAGTCAATAAAATTATCTCAATTTCGATGTCGATGCACGTAATCCAATACATTCAGAGTAAAAAATCAGTGAAGAAGTACTTATCAATGTCGAAGTCTAAAAGGGGAGACTAAATTATGAAATTGTCCCATATAAACCGTCCGGAACCCCGGAGTATACAGCATTCCGTGGTGAGACCAGGTGCCCAGGGAGAGTTAGCGTCTCCTGTTTCAATACAACACCCGTGTCAACAGTTATATTGAGATATGTCAAATTCGATGAAGGTGCCACTGCACACAGGAATAGATATTTGTCGAACAGTCATACAATCGAAATCCAGAACGCCATGAATCATTCTGCAAGCGGGATGATTTCAGGCATTCTGTAACATAACCCTGAACAAGTAGCTTATTGCTCAGCCGTTTACCCCTTTTGACAAACGTGTTGTATTTCGAACATGCCCTGGCTTAGCATATAAACTAAGATATAAAAAACGCCAAAGGCAGGAGAGGAAAAATATTGCTACTCAGGAAAGGGAAGTTCATTATGTGGAAGATGAAATCGTCAGGAAAAGGGGGGGGGGGGGGTTTCAAATGACCGTTATCATCGAAAGATAAAAGTATAACCATGTACGAAGCAGATCGGTCATCCTCGGTTGTATCTTTGATCTCCAGTTCGTGGGGATGAAAAAATCAAGTATAACCAAAAAGTTCAAGATGCTTAGTTTGTATGAGAAGATCCCTAAATATCGGTTAACATTCTTGAAACAAATTCTATCCTTTATCATCTGAGTATAATTCTGATGTATAAATGTGATGAGTCTAATTATATTATACACACCGATTAGAAGTACATAGATTCAATCCACTGCTTTAATAATTAGTCCTGAGGCTTAACACACAAATCTACAAACATAAATTAAACATCCAGTGGTAGTACTGTGGTTGCCATGTAACAAATCTTATGATAGGGTTGACTCATACTATTTCTTTTTGTGTTAAGTAAAAAGCTCAAAATCATAAAGTGTTATTTTTAACAAATTAAACTTTACCATATATAACAGTGGTTTATCCATTTATTGTCAAGGTAAATAACATCTCTGTCAAAGTCAAAGTGCTCAATTAGAGTTAATGTACGAGAAAGCAGACGTGCAAATAGCATTATATTATGTATTCATTTGTGCCGTTTTTCACACCCATTTCTTTTCTCCCTTATTCCACCTACTCTTCGTCCAGCCAATTCATTCCTCTTGCACAGTCCATCTAATTATACATCACTAACAACGCGCATTCCTGGCTAACCTCATATATCGCTGTAGGGTTATATTTTGTACACGGACATTCTCCATGTGCCACCACACATTCTTGACATATCACCTATACAAGGCGTATTACATTCAGTTTCCGGACAGTCCTCCGCGTTGTTTGTATTTCCACAGAAGCATTGTCGATGAAACTGAAGGCAAAACAAGGTCCTCATTGAAATAGAAATAATGTATTCGATCAAATTAGAGTAGAACTTATATTGCATACAATAATCAATGCAAATGTACTGAGTTTTAAAGGTTAGCTGTTCAATTGACATTATCCTGTGGTATAAAGAAAATATTGACTCGATGGATCAGACACAGAAAACACCATTTATTTTGGATATCGTCATACATACCTGTACTCCTGCATACCGATATGAGTTTGCTTTGCAAAAAGTGACGCATTTTACCAGTGTCATTGCATTGTCACTGAAAGAGGGCCCATTAAGGATTCGCTCTGCGGTATCGACAAAGCATCCTTCATATTTCGTCTCCAATAATTTGTAATCTTGAATTAAAACGCAGGTTTATTTAAGTAGTAGTATGTATACGTCGGTATTAGAGTACTGACATATATTTATAATATTGCATGCAATCACAGAACAATGTTCCAGTGACGAAATAATTTTTACTGTATGATGTGAATCTGTGTTATGTCTATACATTTTAACATTTGTGTGAATTAAGTGGTTATCCTATATATCTGTCTGAGAAACACGAGTTCATTTTATACTACACTTTGACTATGCATATGAAGCATCAGTACTGAACAGTAAACGCTTTATCATTTGACAACTCTAAATTTACTGCTCACTTAACAATAAGGCCGTATGCATCAAGTCTGCCGTCCATATAAATTTGTTAGCATGGCTGGCCAATTATTGAATTCACACGTAATAACCCCTAATTGGATTGGGGTATTTCTGTGTAGTCAACCTTTCCTATTTCCTATTTTAATTCTGAATAATTGATTTCTGCGGCGATTGGTAATGGTTATTAAATTTTTGAGAAGTATATGCCCATTTCTTCATAAAATTTAGAGTGGCATACAGTATGTAATTTTAAAATCAATATATACTTGTTCACACCTATGTCAAAACAAATTGCACACCATACTCGTAGTAAACACCTTCCTCAAGAGAATCGTTTCACTTAATTAATTGGCTAATGAATTCCTGATTATCTCGATGGCGTTCTGTATAAATTTGGAAAGTACACTGCTTGAAACCGGTTAAAAATGATATTTATCGATATATAGGTATATGGATAGCATCAATTTATACATGTCTAAGCATAGAGTTTTAGAGATTGTTTATTGGTACAGATATCGGAATGTGTAATAGAAAGCCAAACTAAAAAAAGCCCTACAAATATTGTCCGTTTTACAACACTTAAGAATTTATGGATGCACATGTATTATTATATCATACTCAATGAAAATAACATGGTTTTAATGGTAATTATTGATAAAGTGCTTGTTAAATCTATGACTTAGCATTAAAAGTGGTTGCACATTGCGAAAATACAGGACGCTCGGTCACCTCAGATAACATCATCTTTGATGCTAAGAGGCCGTCTATCAACGAAACTGAAAGTAATTTAAATGTTTTTCCTTTTTCAGTGGTTAACTTCTCTTCAACTAATTTAATATAAATTTACGACACCTTTTAATTGACTACAAAGTATCTAAACTGATTTGTAGTCGAACATTCCGAGCTTCATCTTGAATTGCCTTTCAGATTTATTTTCAAGTTTTCAAGTGATTGATTCTTTTTATATGTTGAAAAATGTCTCTAACACTCTTCCTTTTGCACCGCACGTCAAATAAAACTTGAATTTCATTCCTTCTTACCAATTTTCAGTTTTGTAATCTTAACGCTTTTAAACGGTTTCAACATATTTCACAGCATATGTAATCACATTCAACAAATTCAACATTCTGTTACGGACAGCCAGTGGGCATCGATGTCTGGAGAATATTCCTAACATAAAAGTATGATTAAGATCCAGTCAAAATGGTATGGGGTTTTAGAATCTAGAATCACCTATCGCGCCAGTTCGAAAGATATCAGTTGAGGACGACACGCTTCGACATAATCCCAATCAAGCCGTTCGCCCGAGACTGATATCTTTTGTTCTGAGACGAAAGGTGATTCTTGATTCTTTTTCTCACCAAATAAAATCCAAGTTTTACTCTCTTGTAGTGTCTCTTCATGCTTAATGCTTTACACATCTTTATGCTGGTATCAATATTACGTTTAAAATAGTCCCAAAAAAGAAAGTTATTTTAAGAATTATAAATGTGTGTAACAGGAATATGTAATCAGGCAGAGTGGGTAAATAAACATGCAAATATGAAATGCAGTAAAACTTTTTTCATATGTCAGTAAAATTTGTATAGTAATTTTACGTCACATAACAATTAGTAATGAGTATAGCGCGTAGTAATAAACCGTGCCAGATCGATTGATCTAGCACCCCTCTTTCGGTGGAATATCCCAGTTTCGTGCGCGATTTTTTTCTACGAAATGTATTTCTCTTTTTCTAATGTTAGCATATATATGAAGATACAATGTGTTCCTTTATATCAATCAAGTATTTGGCCACTCACCTGGCTTACATTGGAAAGTTCGATAACCCCATGTACCGTCTTCTTTACATCCAATGTTTGATTTCCCTTCGAGAGCATAAAACTCATTACACGTATAAAATGCCTTGCTATAAAGTCCAGTTCCTTGATAAATATTAACTGTGGAATATTCAAATTCATCAGGAAATCCACAATCTAAAATAAAACATTAATATCGCATTGTCTCATATATATAAACGACATTTCTTGGCATATGCTGCTTACTTATTTTCATTGCATTTGATGAATAAATGCATTCATATTTATCGATTTTGAGAGAAATATAAACAGAAATTCAAATAAGTTTTCATTCACAAATGTTACGAACAAAACTTCTTTTCAGTGATACTATAGTCAAATCAATCTTACAGCAATTATAAGAAAACTGTGAACAATCAACACTTGAAAATCTTCAACAATATTCTCGATTTTTTTCCTATGCTCATGCAGGCACCGAATATGTTTCACGTCCATCAACAATGCCACATTGTAATGTAGATATAATGTGACATAAGAGACAAAGTACACATATTCTGACAATATTTGTAAGATATTCACATTTATTTATACCTACCGACCAAGCTCCCTATCGATGAGATGTTCTCACATGGGGGTTCCTGAAGCAATATATACATAATTCAAAGAGTACTCACAGTATAATTATGTATATGTTTTTTTATTTGTTTATAATTGATATATTATTCTATAATTACAACAGTGTGGTAGGGCATAAATGACTTGTTGAAACCTCCTTCAGAGGTGATATGGTCCTTAACTTCGTTCTGTCTGACTGTTAGTCGGTACTCCTATAAATCAAGGGTCTGAGCTCGCTTCCAGACAGGCGGAGCACATTTTGATGTCGCTTAATATTTTGTTTCATACCATGATGTTTTTCTGCATTAGATACGTCCTCTAAGTAAAACAGAAAAAGAATATGAATTCTATTTCATATTGAAATGTCCAGCTTTATAACTTAAGAATTACTGTTCTGATGCCATATTATTTTCGAAGGGCTTTTATCTTGAAATTAATTCAATTGCTTATCTCCCATAATACGGAACAACAATCATATAACACTAGAAAACATATTTAACAAATTTTTAATGTCAGCATTTAGTATGAATAATTCATGTACTTAAACTTGGTTTACCTTATTTATGTGTATATTTGTCTATAAGCAGTACTGCTATTGATCAATAAATAAATGGTCGAAATGTGTATATGATGCACAAATGAAGGCACATATATATGTTCTGATATTGATTATACTGCATTTGTGAGGATGAGACGAAGCGTTAACAAACTGACCTAGGAAAACAACACATTGGTGTACAGGTGTAGAATATCGTAGTAATAAATCGTATCCATGGAGCTGAAGGTAGATTATTCAAGATTCAAATTTGATCCACATAATTGCATTAAGATGAACCTAGAGTTTTACACCTTAGTGAACATGATACTGAAATGGTGGAAAAATTCATATTTCTTTCGACCAGGATTGGAACTCTGGAACCTCACAGATAATAGAAGCTGAAGTAAATTTCAGCTCGAAGGTTTATCATCATCACCACCAGGTAATGAAAGAATCCCACAAATTTTTATCATAAATAACTTACCGATATCAATGATTCCTTGTGAACGTGTAAGGCATTCTTTGTTGTTTTCAATTGACTAGAATGATATTCATTGTTGAGGTCACATAGTGTCAATGCTGGATAATAATTAATAGATCTGCAACTGTCCATCTCATGGCATGCTCGAAGGCAACATGGGAAACTGATGTATGATTTCTTGCTGATTAAATTGTCAGGAAACATTTTACCATGCATTATTTCTTTTGCAAAGTTAATATCAATTGATGCAGCGCTTGCATATGTGAGCCTTATCCTTAACATGGTGACACAAAATGCAATGTAAGGATATAAAATAGTACAATTGTCGACCATATCTTCTATCTGTAAATGAGAAATTAAAACTGGCAAAACCGAAGACGAAAATAAATAAAAAACTGAAATACATAATTTGACGACTAGACCATCACACCAAATTCTTTAGGGGTTTGAATATGTACCCTGGTTAATGCCTTTCGAAAACCTAGAAAAAACAATGTTCATGTATACAAGACAAGAGGTTAAACTTGGATGAAAAGAGATCACAAAATGCATACTTGGCTAATTCACAGATATTCCACATTGTATAAAAGATTTGGAAAAGCAGTATAATGAAAACTTATAGGATCAGTCATTATATACTTATCCAAGCGTTGCAGAAAACGGAAAATTAAGTGCGAAGATACCAAAAGGTAGTCAGTAAGGAAACATCCATTCTACTAGACAGAAACTAGAGCTGTCCTAACGGAACAAATACCCCCCCCCCCCTTTGGCAACAAAGTTGAAACATGCAATATTTCATCCCAAGATACATCACAGACACAAGTGCAATGGATGTCCATTTTGAGGTAAAATTAGTGTAACAAAAATTGCGGTATTTGTACACTCTGACCTTTACTTCGTAGACATGACCTTAGGTTCAGTGTCATAACACACTCTTGGTACATAAACAACATTTGTAGGCCCAACAAGACGCATCTCAAATAGATGTAGAACAGTATTTATGTGAAATTACATGGCAAATGGAGTTGCGGAGAAAGTTACACTAGTATTTTTACTTGGCATGTCGATTGTTGCAGTTTATCCCACTAAAGTACAATGGGCCATAGTGACGCCATAATGACGTTATATTTGGCCGGTTTTCTGCAACATTATATAATTGATTATTGCCTTTGCACAGCTGCGGAAAAAATAGCTCGAACAAGAATTCTGCCTATCAGTGCACTGTGACCTTGACTTTGTAGACAAGACCTGGGTTCAAGGTCATGACACAGCTCGGGTCATGCACAACAGTAGTGTAAATATATAGGAAGAAGCTATGGCCTGAGCAGAATTTCTGGGAGGGGGGTTGTGCACTGATCTTGACCTTGAAGATATGACCTTGGTTTAAGGTCAGGACATACCCTTTGGTAATGGTCAATAATTTCTTTCTTTCTGCAATGTAAGAGAGAGAGAAGTTATTGCCCTGACAAGACGTAACGACATGTGTGCACTGTGACCTGGACGTTGTAGATATGACTGTTTCAAGGTCATGGTACATCTTTGGGTCATGTGCAGCAACTGTAAAATATTGTCTCCCTCCAAAGTAAAAGGAAGAAATTATGCCCCGGAGAAATTCAGAGTTAGACAGACAGACGCCCAGGTTGATTTCTATATAACCGACCCCCCCCCCCCCCCCAAAAAAAATAGAAAGAAAAAGAAAAAAAATCTTTGCAGGTGGTATAAAACCAGAGCTGGGATCAGGTGCCATTGAGTGTACGCATCCCCTGCTCACCGCCCGCGCTCACCTTGATGCATTAGATTATTTAAGCTAGTATGACTTGTAGTCATATTAGATGAATTTATATAATCATAGTCACAATCTGTAAAAAGTTGTAAGTAAAATTTTGTATAAATTCAGCTTCCTACGAATAAAGAAGGAAATCGTCTAGTAAAGGTGCATAATTAGTGCCGTGGAAATACCAATTTTTGTTGGAATTCTCGGCACAGAACACAACATTATTGTCAATCGGCATACCCAGCATGTATTTACTCAAAGAAAATAATCGTACGTGGTGATTTTAATCTTAATATTCAAAACATTCATGATATAGGTTTGACACTCTGTTTTATATGCTTACAACTGTAAAGTTAACAGATGTGTTATATGATAAATCAAGTGAACTGAATAGCTATACTTGGAATAACACAAATAACGTCCATATTAGTAATACTGACTAATATTTCATACGGAAACTGTACATAAGTTATACTGAATACTCCATATCATGGAGGATTCTAATGATTCAAGAATGATGGATGATTGCATAAATGGGGACTTAGTGTAAACTTATCGATGCAAATATAAACAAAAGAGAGGACAGAAAGCATCTGACCGAGCTATATGACAGAAATTACCAAGGCCATGCACGTAATATATGAAAATAGTGAAATAAACACAGAAACGGCAAAAATATTCATTTACTGCAGTTATGGTAATGACTTTGAATGGTCAATTCAAGTAACAAACGCCACTCTATTTGATGTGGTCAGCCGGGTAACAATTCAAAATCTTTTGATTTACTTTAAAGTTTATTTTCATCAATAATATATTTTTATTTTTATCGAATTTGTCTCCTTTGAAGTCGACCATACGCCTTAAATATTTCTCATAATTTATAAAGTATTGCTATGATACCAAAAACGTTTGTTGTAATTTTAGGTACCAAAGAGATGGCAACCTTTTGTAAATGGGTATTTGTATAAATGTATCACTACATTATTTATACAAATACGTTATCGATCACAATATACTTCATAACATGATGAATATAAATAGTAATGATCATAAAATAATTGTTTTAAACAATGAAGCTAAGATTTTCACACACAACAAACTCAGATTCAAAGCCGAAAAATAAAATGAATTTACTGAATTAGTATGAAAAGTTTACTTACAATCTTGTTAGTGAAAATATCATTGATATTAATAAAATCGTATACTTAACTGAAAGTACTCCTGTATAGTCTGTGTTATCTGATAGTGATAGTTATGCACCAAAGATGCAGCAAAACATTTGTTTCCATGTGTCATTTAAGGTGTATCAAATAAATCCTACTCAGTCGTGAATGACCCATTCTAGTTTGTATACCTAGATAACAATGATATCGAAGAATATTTTCCAAAATCAATACTCATTAATAAGACTCTTATTAACGAGGTTTACACGTTTACAATATTAACGTATGTATATGAGTATATGAAAAAAAGAAAAAAATTTACAGTATATTATCATATTCCCAGTTGGGAATAATATCGATTTAAATTATACTTGATGGCGATGCTGCCATAGGTCCATATTTCATGGCTGCCTTATTCTTTTATAAAAATATTCTGTTGTTTGTTTTTTTTTTTCAAATTACCAAATGGATAAATCCGGTAGCCAGCAGAATTAATACGTACACCAGTTTACAATCACAATATAGAAACAAACCAAAATATACCAAATTTACAAACTAAATAAACGTTTGTTTGCTTTAAATAATATTCATGCAGGAACAGTTACATACATTGCATTTTTACATAGTTATTGAATCTTGAATCATACTCACCAGCTGTAGAGTTCGTGTTTCAATCACTGGAGCAGTTTGAAGGCAGTCCTTGCATAAGTTTAGTAACTACCAGTTGGTGGCTTTGATAGAAAGGACAAAAGCTTTGATTAAGCTTCTTAACAAAAGCCGTATCCGGCATTCATCACAGCAAGACGATTAAAATATAAGAAATAACAGAATTTTGATGGTTAATCCACTGGCTTTTTATGGCAAAAACATAGTCATGTAATTGATATTTCTTTTATTATTGTTATATCTTAAGGATGACATTGTATTCACCCGTCGTGCATATTGTATTCTATATATTTATTAAGTATATTGTAACATGTATCCATATCAATATATACTGTAGGTATTGCATTGTTGAGACGAAATATATGGATTGACTGATGTATGCAATAAGCGATTTACGGCTCTCTTATAAACTCACAGTAAGTACAATTATCAAAGGGAAACACATGAAAAAAAAATCTAAACTGTATGAATAAAACTACAAAACAGAACAATGACAAACAAGTACCTTAAGTTAAGAGGTCATGAATATATATAAACACAGGTAGCATTATAAAATTAAATAGTATAAAGAGATCAAAAACGTTTGTGCAGGTTCAGGTAAGTTAAACTGAAAAATATAAATAGCATATGATGAAATCCTATCTTCTTCTTCGACTATGGAGACCACATCTCAATATCGGAAACTACTGTTATCAAGTTTATCATAAATGGTATAATGTATATAACTGCCAATAAGTAGAATGTATTACGTCGAAATTTGTTTCTGTATCTTGTACAGTGTAAGCTTGAAAGAGATGATAATGATGACCACAGACCACAGTTTTCTACTTTTGTTCTTTTTTGTAAATTTTAAAACTCATTGCAAAATCTAACCGCACAATTATGTATCTTGTTATATTACTTAAGGATCATACATAAGCCATCTGCGAAACTTGCCAAATTTTGAAAAAAAAAACATCACATGTCCATCTAATTGATTTTATAGTAAGAAAGGGATGTAATTAATAGTATCATGAAGAAAAAGTTATAGGTCATCATGCTTGCAATGAAGATACGGCCTGCTATAGAGGTACATTTACCTCATTGTCTAGAGTATTTCAGTATTTTAATCTTAATCTTAATAACGCCTTTTTTAAGAAACTGGAGGCATGTAAGATGCAAGCATTCAACAAATATTGAATGAATGTATCATACAAATAAAGAATAGGAAGTAATCCAATATTGGTTCGCTTGTCTCTATAAAATAGCAAATACTTCATTATATGATACCCCTTTTTGTTGTCATCGATTCATAAGACTAACAATGTAATATTTATTTAAAGTACTAGGGAACATGCCACTGAGAAACAAAATTGCCAGCTTAGAAAAGTGAAAAATGTGGACGTTGACGGTTGATCTTTTCATCCTTTGGCAAAAATATCAACTGACCACTCCCCTTCACCTGCAAAGGTTTTTGTTTTGTAAAACAATTTTCATGCTTGGTCCGATCTTATACTTTATAAATCATTCACTAGAATACGATAATATTCTCACATAATTATCACCTGGGAGAAGAACTTTCAGACAAAGGTCATTTTCATCGGTCAAGGTCACTAGGATTACCTTAAAATAACCCCCGCAAAAAAAAAACAACAACATAGAGGCTGAAAGTGTTCCTCTGAAATCTTATCTCCTAATCCGTTCATCAGAGTTTGATTATAATCCACATAATTGTAACTCGGAATAAGAAAATTCGTACAAAGGTCACTCAAGTTCAATTTTTAAAGGTCAAGGTCAATGAGAAGAAGTCATAATGCCAGTAAAGGCCGTTTATATGGTCTGTCATACTTAATAACTCCTACACCATTCGGGGGCAGGCGTGGTGTAGTGGTTAAGCGCTTGGCTTTCGGCGCCGACGATCCGGGTTCGATTCCCGGGTTGCGCCACTATGTTTAAGAGGTTGGTAACCTCCTGCTTCCATGTCGCGATATAACTGAAATATTGTTGAAAGCGACGTAAAACACCAATCAACCAACCAACCTACACCATTTATCAGAATTTATCATACTTCACACAATTGTTACGTAGGGCTTTCAAAGAGATGCCTTTCAATGTCATGTCTTACAGGTCAAGGACACATAGAAAAAAAAAAGTACTGAATATACCGAATAAATACCAAAAAAAAGATTCCATTGCAATTTGTTTCTGTTTTATGCCATACACATTAGGTTTGCGCATTGCTTCTGATGAGATTTGTCGAAAAATCATAAAATTTTCTTACATATACGACTTAATTCAATATTTTTCTATGAACCAATACTTCAATAAATATTTTTCTATGAACCAATACTTCAATAAATACATATATAAATTTTGAAAAAAAAAGAAAAATTACTGAAGCGTTTTTTTTTTATTATTATTATTTATAAAGCTTGTCCACGAATTTATCGAACAACCCTCAATATCATTGAAGATTTTCATTTGTAATACTTATGACGTCACAAAACGACTACGTTATTCGTTGGTGGGCTGCTAGACCTTAGATGGCGTCATCCACATTATTGTGATGCTTGAATATCAAACGCTTAAAGGACAAGTTAGGAAAGATAACCCTGTTTGTTGTGATGGAAGAGTTATCGTTAGCATTGTATCTATGAACCTTAAGAGCTGTCATGTTTTCTTGTGCAGAATAATAATACATACGCCAATCTTCATGTATTATCTCTCTCTACATTATCTTTGATTTTACATTCAGATATATTGATGATGCACTCTATAATTGTTATATAGCACAAAAGCTGTCGTTTCTTCTGCAGAAAAATAAATTGCACAGAACACTTTATACCTCTGTCTATATATAACTTTAATTTTACATTCAGATATACAGATGATGAACTGTTTATAAATAACAAGAACTTTGATACATACGAACATATACCTAGAAAAAGAGAAAACTGAAGAATCTGACAAAGCTGTATGACAAAAGTCACCAAGGACATACACACCAAAATTAAAAGTATCCACTTTTCAATGTTAAATAGATCGAATATATAATAACGAATATTTACACTTTTGTGCATGAGCAAAAGTGACTTATATCTATCTACCAGACAAGCCGAATTACCCATGTGCAGTCAACTATAACTGGATAATTTAGCAGTCGGTTGTGTATATATTTGACTCCAACAGGTGCGCCATGTGTAAAATTTATTTCATTTTTGGCATTGCAAGCAATCTTACACTTCTTGCAGTTACGAAAATCGCAATAGCTTTGAATGAATATATGCCAAGGCTGAGCCAGAATCAGCGTAGCCAGGCCATTGTTATGTTGAACGCAGGCCAAACAGTGACCGCTGTTAGCAGGGCATTTGGTTGCACGAGAATGACCATAACCTGATTAGTTTCTCGTTTGGTTGACTGGCAGCGTTGATCGTCCTCGAAGGCGTAGACCACGTACAACTACGATCCGCGATGACCGTTACATAGCGATGGCGCATCTGCGTCAAAGTCATTTGCCAGCAACAGTTACGGCCAGATGGTGTCAACGCACAGGCTATCTGTAACAGGTTAAGGACTAGAAATAGGCCGATACTAGCTTATAGGCCATATTTCGGACAGATTGTGACGCTTGCTCATGGCAATACTGGCGTTACCTGGTGTAGACGTTATTAAAGTTTTAAGAGGAATGACTGGAATTACGTTTTGTTTACTGACGTATTCATGGTGATGGACGAGCCAGTGAGTACCGTCGACAGGGAGAACGAAATGCTGATGCATGTGTCCTTCAAAGGAACAGGTTTGGCGGTGGCAGCGTTATGATATGGAATTATGGGCGATGAAAAATATTTGTACTGCATTCCAAAACTGCACAAAACTCCTTACAAACAATGCTTTATCGCTGGTTCCTCGAAGTGTTCCACAAAATCTGTATCAATGATACTCACAAAAATATTATCAGAAATTAAATCTGGCCTTTATAGGTATTGCGAAACAGTATATTCCAGAGGTGGAATTAATCAAATGTGGATCCTTAAAAATTCAAAATGTTGTTAGAACATCTAAAATCAAATTTTTTTTACTAAAATTTACTCCATTTAGTCTTTTTACGTTTTGATTCTTTACACAACGATCCTTCATCAGAAAAAGACAGGTTGAACAACCGCACCAAAGTCAATTTGCATTCTGGTGTAGAAGAGTCAATATACATATTTTCTCTCTCTTCTTCATACAGATGATGGAGGACTCGTAGAAGAATAGAATATAGTTTACTGCGAATATGATGAACACCTAACTGCTTATTGACTTGTGGTAAAAGCGTAGAAATAAATACACTGTGTATACTTTATTTATTGTAAGAGCGATACCCTTGACAACGTTAACGTTTAAGAACAAATACTTGGAGGAACACAATATATAGTCCAGTAAATCGTATTTTCGCTTTCTGTGCATAGTTTATTCTACTACTAATAATAATAACTTTAAATTAGATCGTTGTTTGATAGCGGCTTATAGAGGTTACGACCGGTCAACAGGAAATATTTCCTCTACCTCTCTGCAGAGGTCCGAGTTTTTCCCATATTTCTTTTCAAAGTTTGTATTGTACATAGATTTTGATACAAACCATGCTTCTATACCTTGCATTTAACTAAATCTATTATCCATACCGTGACACATCCTTCTCTATCAATTGTGTGAATCAGCTTAAAACATTTAAGATCAAACAGTTTTTCGGAAATCTTAATCCTTTCGGAATATAAAATCCCAACCCTATCATTCATCGTAATTAACGTTGTAAAGGTACATTTAAATGCATAATTTATTCATAAGCTGCTATCTATACATTCTTATCCATCATCTTAGACTTACATTAATCCTTAATATTCTAACACAATTTTACTGATTTATTCTTAACTCTGACATGTCAATTTTATAAGCATTATTGCTGTGACTATTAATACAGAACAGTGTGATATGTAATGACTCCATTAATGCTTACAATGTCTGTAAATGTCAGCTGTGGTACATTGTTGTTTGTGCCATAATCAGGTCAAGGAAAGGTAATAAACGAAAGCCGTGATTGGCTGATGTGGTGTAGGGAGAGAGGGACTACTATTTCAATGTGTCAGGAGTTGTGATTGGATGAAATTATTTGATCTAAGTATAGATAAAAATTGATTCTGCTGTAAAATCATGAATTTTAGCTCATTTCGCTAATGTAAAACTTTAATGACCTAAAAACGGGTGGTTGTTTACATTTGAATTTTGGCCAATTTTTGGGGATATCCCCCTTCCAGCATGATTTTCTCGAAATTAAGGTGGATAACCTATGGTAAACTGTTAAAATTCTGATAGAGGAGGGTCTGACAAACATTTTGATATGTGGATTATATATAGCTAAAATGCTGGAAGCTCGGTAATTTAACATGGTACCCTATGGGAAATGGAATTACTATGCATTGACCGTCACGTGACACCAGGTACTTTCATATTTTGTATTAACGTCGCCCCCCGTAGAGGGTTTAACTCAAGTTATTATACTTTTGTCCTGAGGTGACGTGGCAATGACACTTTCTACAGAGTGTTGGGTCACATTCATTTATATATACAGTGCTGGCTTACATCTGTTTCTTCTGTGTAAGGGCATTCATGGTGAGTGTGGCTAGCCATTTAGAGCAACTGTTACGGCCACGCTTGCTACTTCTGGGCTTCTAGTCTCACCTGTAAATTTCAGGGGTTCGTAAATGCCCGCTGTGGTACATTGTTGTTGGGACCATAGTCACTTGACATCAGTTACTTTCATATTTTGCACTACAAGGCTTAGATCCGAAGATAGATATACATTATCTAGTTTCTTTTACCTAAACACACTGAATTGTACATAAAGTTGACACAAGGGCACTTACTCTCCCTGGTCTCGCCTTTTATTTTCAGGAGTCCATGCATGTCGACTTTAAGCAGTTTCACGGCAACATTACGCTCCACAACTTCTTGCCAATTACATATTCAAAGTACACACCCAAGGCATACCTAAGTGTTGGTCCAATCTCAAAATTCTAGAAGAAATGTATCATACCGTGTATGGTTCCATATCAGGACGAAAACACACTCCAATATAGAAAAAAATGAAGTTAGAACAGGTGCCTGAGAGGGATGAGCGTTTCCTGTACAACATCCCTCCCATCGCAACCTGTCCGGTAAATGTGTATTGTCGAATCCGATATTATCAAAATGGTAAAGAGCTCGGGTTATATGATCAAGATAGGCTTTGAACTGCAAGAAATTCCTTTATATACACTATGAGATATATCCTATCCTTTAATTGTGTGAGTAGTTTCGTGGCTAGTAGCTTAGCCCTTCGGACGAGTTCTGCATATTTAGAACTTACACTGGTATAGCATATAAGTTGTGAAATGAAAACGTCATAAGCAGGAAAGGACGGTATGCAGCTACCCAATAGGAAGTTGCTAATAATATAATTGAACCTCTCATTATTTTGTCGTTTTGCATCAATAATAAGTTTTTGAGTCAACCATTTAACATTGTAGCTTTCTGATATTTGTTTGGTTTTATATTGATGTTAAATCAGTGTAGAATACTTCGTGACAGTATCAAATGGCTTTTGCAATTTTGTGCGTGCGTGGTCGTTGGCGATTGCGTTTGCAAAAAGAATGAAGTAAAATTGAAACGAGATTTGGTGAACAAAACTGTGCATCCATTAGTGTCTTGGACTATGCGTCTTGATCTTTTTATCTATGGGTACGTGATGAACTTGCCTTTTTTTAAAGATGACAAAAAACAAACGATACCTGACGAGAAAATACAAGGTAAGCTTTTTGTGAAGGTCTTGTCCTTTCATCCTACTGTATTATTAATCAACTGTAGCATTCCTAAGATCAACTTGTTGTCATATACATGATACTTGTTACAAGATACGGGTCATAACAGATAAAGACATGGGCTTTTATAACCAATCTTGCATATAACAGACAACAGGCAATATGTTCATTTCAGTCTTTGTTTGTGTTTTAGCATTTTATACCACTAGAGGGTCATGCTTATTAGCTTCTGGAGGAGATGATGTAATTGGTAGCTTAGCGGAGTTACAACACAACTTAACCCAACTGCAAAACCGAGGTGTGGCACTTGAAAATAATATAAGCGCGTTATACAAGACAAATGCTGAACAAACCAGTACTATACTGTCACTTGAACATCTTGTTGCAGAACAACAGAAGAAAATATCGGTACTAGAGTCAACACTAAATTCGACATTAGAGTATAATCGTACATTTATACATCACGAGTTTATCATTTCGTCTATGAGAAGCAGTATGAAAAACCTGACAGAAACAATGGAAAAGGCAATTGTGTCCCTCGAACAAAGCATAAACACCACTAGCGAGGACAGTCAACAGCAGATTTTAACACTACAGGGATACCTCAGACGCAATGTCAATGCGCATGACATTATAATACATGATCTTGTTTCAACGACGAATAATATAAGCCATAAAGCACTGTCTTTGGAGAATCGTCTGAACGATTTTGTCCTTATCATTGATAATGTAACAAATAAGGTGTCTAAATTGGGGAAGCAGGTGCAATATGAATCACTGGCCGTGGCAAAAACTGTTCAACAGATGCAAGAAATGACCTCTACTCTTCAAAGTGAGTACCCCAAAATATTTAAATAACTATGTTGACATGTGTATTTAGAAAATGTGAAAGAGAAACAATTGTCTTACAATAACGAGTGTCAGTCAAATATTCTTTGTTGAGTATGATTATTAAAACAGTCAAATTTGCAAATGTATTGCATTGGTAACTTTATGGATGGAATTATAATAGACTTACTGTAAGCTTGTTTTCTGTCTTCAAATCTCTTCTGTCGTCGTGTTGTTGCTTTCTTGGTAACCCTTGTTTTGGTATGTTCTGGGCAGTCCTCGTTTACTGTTGTCTTGAAAGCCTATTTGTTACTGTTTTCTAGGAAGACTAATTTGCTATTTTCTGGGCATTTTTCTGTTTTCTTTGAAGACGTCGTGCAAACTGGTATTTTTTCGGTTATATAGATTTCACATTGCTCATTTCTAATGTATAAATATAACTTAATTTAAGATCTTTACATGAAAATTACGTTACGTACTGCCATTAGGTGGGGCTGGTTTTCATTTGAATTTAGAAACAAATTTGCAAAACATAATATTGGCTCTACCGTATTATCTAGCTTGTTTATATATGTCTAATGTATGTGGTTTTTTATACAAACTGGCAAATGAGTTTGTCTGTCTTCGGCTCTTACAGGTTTCTTGTTATACAGTAAACAATCACATACTTATTTTATTTTCTCTCCTTAATGCTTATCGCATTGAATTTTAGAATATATAGGACATTGATTCATCAAGGGTTTTATTGTCTATTTAATTAAGTACTTTTTTAAGGCTGCAAATGCATGTTCTCACCCTATTGATATTTCCTTGGACCGATTTGATCATATGATAAGATGTATATGAAACCCGTTACCTATTAATACAGCAATTAAATATCTTATCTATTAATAAAGCATTAAAATTGTAGTACATACAGTATACCAAAGATCCATGATTCTCCTTTTGATATCTTACGTCATGTAAATGTTATATATCTTTTACAGATAAAATTGTGTTCACGGTTTCTAAAGCACACGATGCAATTAACATGCATAACCGTACAATAATCTACGACAAAGTCATCACAAACAAAGGTAATGCGTATGATGCTAACACAGGAGTATTTACATGCCCGTCTGGCGGAGATTACCTATTCATATGGAGTGCATTGTCTGCTAATGATCAACAATCTTGCCATGTTTTCATCTATAAGAATGGGGTAGAAATGCTAGAAGCAGCGAGTTACGAGGCAAGGGGAGGTTACTCGGAGTCATCAAGTAATGCTATGATAGTATCGCTTGGAGTGAATGACAGGATTTGGACTGAAACTAGAGCCTGTGGTTATTACTATGGATTTCCATACACGGCATTCTCAGGGATGAAACTATAAATAATTACAATACTTTATAATGCTTAGTAAACAGAAATCTTTCGTCTTGATTATCATTACAACGTATGTTATATGAAACTGAATATACATGTATAATTTTATTGTAATGTAATTATACTGATTTTTATGAATAAAATTGTATAGCTGGAGTTTTTAATATTTTTATTTTTATTTTTGAAAGCCATACCAAAGTTCCCTCAAGGAAATGTAAAGATGATGGATAAATCCAAACCACAAGTCCAAAAATCATAAAACCAGAGGACATACAAAATCAGTGAAAATGAAAAACAAATGGAAAATAACAAAATATGTCTACTTGAAGAGTATATGTGAACCCCTGTGATGGAGTGAGATCAGGTGCCCGGGGAGAGTGAGCATCTCCTGCTTGCTAGCAACACCCGTCACATATGCCCAGTAGAAAGAGTCAGATCGTGTAAATTCCATATGTATTTATATATGGAAAAGTCGAAGTAGGTAATCTTCTAGTATAGAAGGTGTCAAATCTGTGTAAAATGATCGGAATCGGTCTCAGTCCAGAATATCATTTAAAAGTCTGGATAACGAGATATCATAGCTCATTGTAAATAGGGGACGTTTACCCAAATGGGAACTTTGTCTCATTTGTTATCCCGATGTTGTGTCCAATATGTCCAACATGGAAAGGGGGCAAGCTTTGTGTATTGGTAAAGCGCGCGCTTGGCTTGCGGCGTCGACGATCCGGGTTCAATTCCCGGGTGGCGCCACCTTGTTTAAGAATTTGGTAACCTCCTGCTTCCATGTCGCCATATAACTGAAATATTGTTGAAAGCGACGTAAAACACCAATCAACCAACCAACCAACCAACATGGAAATTATTTGTGAGCGACAATATTTGTTTTTACATTTAATTGGACAATGAATAATAATGTAAGAAAATTTGTCAGCATGATGTGTTTTATTATCCGTTTCCAAACAATATTCTGTTCATCAGTATGAAGTACCTAAATTATATCTTCTTTATATGCTAATATGTGTCAATCACAGTATCACTTATCACAGTATGCATTCGCACAAGCATTGTGAAGCTTTTTCAGCGAGAGGAGTTTAATAAGGTGTATTGTCTCTTTGTTTTGTTGATTATTTTGGTCATTCAACTGGTGTAGGCATTTTAAATATGCCCTATCTCTGTACATTACTGTCAGGTTTTGTGGAAATATTTTAATTTAGACTTCAAAATGACAAAGCCAGGGAAACAGTTAATAAATCGTCCCATATCACCACATATCGTATGATGAATACAGTACTGTACTGAGTTTGTTGTACAGACAAATGGATATTAAATTGGATATAAAAGAGTAAAGATTTAGTTAAATTCAATAGTGTTGAAATACAAAGCTTAACTTACCCTAAACTTACTGATGACAGAAGAAGAAAGAGGGAGAGGAGGAGAAGCTTCCTAAGCAAAATCAAATCAAAGAATGCCATATAATATACATATATGTTGATAGATTTTTACAATGAAAATGAAATTCCAGTCATAATTCCCACTTCGAGTGATCAGTATTCTTAAGTTAAACAGACTGGCCCGGCAAGATTCAGTGCATTCTGGTATCAAAAGCAGCAAGTGACCTGCACATGTGAACATTCGGCAAAACGACATTACTTAGTGATCTATCAATGGAGTGTAATTAAAACAAAATAACTTTGGTTATTTCGTTATTTGGTAAATTATTTGCCTTTGATAAGGTTGCATTAAAATTTAGTGATTACAACATTTTGTGGAACGAGTGTACACAGGTGCGAGTACGCCAGTACGAGCGCACATGCAGGGAAGTGAATTACATACCAGTATTTAGTTTCGCATACCTAGCGGGGCAGTTAATCTAGGATTCCTAGTAATTTTACGAAACAGTAAGCGGTTTCAATAATCTCATATCATATGAATACCCACTATGTCTTGTATCCTAGGGATAGTATCAACGATATTTCAAGGCAAGCTGTCGAGCGACGTGGTTAAGAATTGCCTTGAAAGTTATTTGGTCAACCGAGAACTGTATTCATTTCTATTGAGGAAATGTCCCTATTTGTTACGCCGCAACAAAATCCTGTTTGGAATTGAATGCGGTATGTGGCCATTACAACTTGCTTTTGCAGGTGTAAGTTCAGGGGTCTCATATTGAAACTCAAATGTTAATGAGGGTATAGTTTCCATAGATCCAGTGCGCTGTTCTTTCCACGGGAAATCGTAAGACGCCCACGTGGTGTCCGCTCGGGGTATCACAATTTAGGTCATAGCCCATTTAGTAGCACCCTAAATTGGTGAGTCAAAATTAGTGAGTCAAAACAGTCTATCTCCAAGTAACCACGTATCCAAGTCACAAAATAATGGTCTAGTGACGATGGTCAAATTCCATCGGGGCACTTGGGTGGATGTGATTTACACATTGGTCAACTTCGGCCTGTCTTGTCCGAGACATCTATTATCCTGCACTGCCATGATAATCTTGGACAAAACCATTTGTCCAGGAGCAGGATAATACACGACACGTTTCTATTGGTGTAAGTGGACCATAATGGTGTATGTGAACCCCACCGAGTACTAATTGTGCAGGGGTTCTAATGCGTCATTGTCTCAATGCACGTTTGATTGGGATATCCTGTCTTGGCGTTTCTTAATATTAGCGGGAAAATAAGGTCGTTCAGTTTACTGAGGCTACGCAGATTGCCCTAGGAAAAGTTCCTGGTGTCTTCCAGACCCCCCCCCCCCTTTTCCCCCTTAATTTGAGATGACGACCTCCGTCTTCATCGGGAGTTTGATTTGCAATTTGACCCGGATCGTAGGACAATCCCTGTAGACAGACCTTCATGAATAACCTTGCAGCTTTTATTCTCTAGGCAGTACATATGCCTGTCAGTAGGGATGTGAATAACCTCTCCCTCTACTTCTTTTTCAAAAGAGGACATGGATTTAGGACTTCGTTAGAATTTCTTATAGATAATATTTTTGTGATATTTGGTGGGAAATTGTTCCAACAGATTATTAGCATTCCTATGGGTAATAATAGCGCGCCTTTTCCGGCTGACATATTTTTGTACTCTTACGAAGCAAACTTCATACAGTCTCTGCTCTCCAAAGGCAATAAACAATTAGCATTTCGGTTCAACTTTACACAAAGACACATCGATGACGTTTTGTCGATAACAACCCTGTATTTCAGGATCACCTCAACATCATATATCCAAAGGAACTCGAGATAAAAGATACAACAGAGAGCGCATCTTCTGCTTCATACCTCGATATACTCCTATCAATTAGTGACGATGGTTCATTAGTAACCTCTCTCTATGACGAGCGTGATGATTTCAATTTCATTATTACCAACTTTCTTTTTCTAAGTAGCAACGGATACCTCTTTCAAGAACGTTAACCGATATTTTGGGACCTGTCCATACAAAATAACCATCTTATCTTTTTGACTGTACTTGATTTGACATAATATGTATATATATACGTGCGCTTCCGACACGGGAATATCAGTTAAGCATCTTTTCTTGCCTTGAATTGGAAAATTTGACTTCGTTTTCTTGTCTCCTTTGTGTGTTCGTGCGTGTATATTTATGTATTTTTTATCTCCACGACTTGATAGATTGTTGAAGGACTTTTGCGACGGGTGTTGCATGCAACCACGGACGCTTACTCCTCCCGGGCACCTGGTTTCACCTCGATTTTATTGGGGTTCGCATTTGTCTGAATATGACTCTATTCATTTTATTCCATGGACTATGAGATATGGTTTACCCTTCTGTACTTCTTCGATTTTTACTTCTAGGTTAGTCCTGTTCCCTTTATACAACACTTGCTACGGTATCTTTTCGCATGGCAGCCAACGTTTTCGTATTAAGGATACGCTAATACTTCAAATTCCACATTAGAAATTTTGTACTACCAGTAAAGAGATTTAGTACACTTTAATTCAAATACATGTAGACTTCTGTCCATTTTGTTGACTGTCATAGTTATTGAGCATTTTCTATGACACGTATTTTTAGTTTATTGTTGGTTTCCCTATGATTCTGTTCTGCAAATCTCCGTTTCCGGAGAGATTCCCCGGGAGTCCTATACTGCTACACCAATGAGACGTCACACCTTCTTTTCACCAGTGCATCCAAGTGCTACTCAAAAGTGGAGGGGTCGCTGTTGATTTTACGGGCACATCTGTGTTAGTTCACCAGGACGAACGCATGCTCAGGAGGGTGAATTACACATAAGTAACGATTTTCACAAATCTAACCAGTGTGTTTAGGACTTATAGTTACTCAACTATGCATTGAATGGTCTCATTAATCTTCTCATATCATATGAACATTCGGTAACTGTTTTAGAAAATAAACCAATCCCGAGCTTCCTTCTTTTATTATAAAATCTTAAATTTAAGTGGAATTGTTTGTCCTAAGGCACGTGATTTGAACTATATTCTTTAAGATTAATTAAAGTGAAAGGAATAAAAATGAACAAGCTAAAGGGAAAACAGTAATATCTACTCAAAATTTAAAACAAATTTGCATTTCAATTTGTTATAACTGAAATTCTGTGACTGAAGTGTCAATATTTGTGCCTAATCACGTGTTTTGTGGTAATATTTAGCGTAATCGAAAACTCAGAATTAGTCTAGTGACTATTACAACTATATATAAATCCTACGCCAAACCACTTTACATACACGTAATAGTTACATTAGTGACAATACAGGCGCTGATCTAGTCAAGTACAATGTACATGTATTCGCAAAGAAACTTGAGTCTAAGTGTAAGACTTGAAACTTATAATAGCATGTTTCCCAATTATAAGAATGAGTTGAAAGTTTCTCTGTGAAAAATATGCCTGACATGTTATTTACAAAGAATCTATTGACTTATTCTAAGAATTAAGACACACGCTATTTTAGGTCTCAAGTCTTACACTAAGACATAAATTTCTTTGTGAGTAATACGCCAGACCCCTTCTTTTCTTTTAGAGATTTAGGAGGTTTTTGTCCGGCTGTCCTTACGGACTTTGCCAACGAAAATTTTGGCAACATTTATATATCAAAATACACAATTAATATTTCCATAAGAAACAAATATTGAGAAATGAAAAAGAATTATCAAATAGTAAAGGTCTTAACCAACAATAATTATTATTATTATACTTTTTTCCTAATGTTGTGTGCAATGACTCATCAGGAGACGCTTACACCTAGTTTCAAAGGTCCATGAATGTCCGTTGCGATACATTGTTGTTAGTGCAATACTCACTTCACACCAGTTTCGTATTTAGTATCACAAGGCGCAGATAGGAAGATAGATAGGTAGTCAAACCGGGGTCCAGTGTTTGCCTTGAGGAAAAGTAAAAATTAACTCCTTAAGATGGGTGGTTTTAATTCCAGGTTGGCGATATTGACAAGCACAAGCGTCAATGTGGCTAAACAATCATGTACAATCTAAGATATACATGTATTTATTTACACATCTTTCTTGGACAATATGCATGTACGTATTTAATACATTGTATATACAGTATTAACAACATAAAAAGTTGCTTACCGGGTATTCTGTTCATCGAGATGTCGCAAAGAAATCCTTTATGAGTTTTTGTTTAGTACATTTAAGTGACATATCACTCGCTATGTCCGATGCCGACATAATGTAAATCAGTAGTTCAGAGTTCCCGTGCAGTTTTAGCAAATTGCCTGAATTTGATTACGTGCAATTGTGCATCACTTATAGAGCACACAATTCTGCAAGCTAATATTTACAGTTTGGTCATTCACCTCTCCATTTCCTCCATACATCGTTGAAAATGTTATATTGTGTCGCCTTCTGAACGACTCTAGCCATCCGTTTGATATTTTGACGTTTCTGTTTTTCAGGTCAAACGTAGATTTGCATGCTTTTTCTTCCATAAGGGGCCCAGAAAATGGATCTTGTGGAACGTTGCATAGTTTAACCTTTCCGAACACAAATCCTTTATCTCTTCTTTTCAAGTAATATGCCTTTCCCTATCGGGATTTACATTGTTCTCAACATCTTGATAATATTGCTTTCTTTTTTAAAAATTCTGAATCTGTGTTTTACAAACATCTATTTTCTTGATGATAATCCAATCTTATCGAAATCTATAAATTTGCAAATAACGCTATTCTTTCTGTTTTAACTTTGGAGAAGTCATGTTTCAAGTTTAGAACGCCATACCCAATTGCAGACAGTGAACACTTCAATACAGTGTATGCATCATGATTAAAATCATAATCACCCTAAAGTCGCCAAAAACCGACAAACTTATCTGTATACATGCATTAATCGTATCTATGAGAAACAGTTGATCGAAGAAAACAGTTGTGCAATGACAATCACATGATCTGTTGGATTCCCGTGAATGACCAAATGGTCGTTCAAAACAGTGGGGAAAGACGATCGTTACCAATTTTGGTGACCGTTGACAGCGTTACGCTAGTGACCCTTGATTTAGGTATTATTAGAGTAATACTCAGTTAATCCGGGCTCCGGAACGGGAACGGATTTCCTCACTGTTATTTTGCTTCGACAATACGGAAATCCCCATTCCGGATCCAGAAGAACATTTAGGGAAGGGATTTGCAATATAACGTTAAAGTCGATCTGTTAATCTAGACATTTTCTACCTGTCGAGCACAATTTAGCAAATTTACATTTTTAATTAATTTATGAAGCCATGTCGTTTACTGCTTTGCCGAACCTTTTATTTGTTTACAACACGTCAGCACTACATTTACCTCGTCATCCGAGTGCGGTATATTAATTACCTGTTCATCTAACAATAAACACTTTGGAATATAGTCAAATGTCATTTTAGCTGTCATTGATGATTACTTCAGTACATGCTTACATACAAGATAAAAGTTATTTTCCGATTTCACTTCGTACAATGTTAATCAACGTTAAAATTTGTGAATTAATGTTAAATATCCAGAAGTTAAATTAAATTTAATTTCTTGCTTGTTTCTTGTGCGTCTTGCCAAGTTTAAACATAAAGATAAAATTGCTTTAGTGTTTATTGATGGGACTGTGAAGCAAACAACAAAGAAATAATATATACATAGGACACTATATTTTCCTACACACAAAAATGGATACGTCAGTGACTACATTATAAACAAACGATCTTGGAGAATTAAGGTTCCGGACAAATACCTGCATCTATGCACACTGATCTGGTAGTCCGGAAAATTTGACCGGGAATAAACGTCTCCGGATTAACTCGGTATCATTGTATATAGCAAATTTCGTTTGCGCCATTAAAAGTAACGTTGGGAGGGAGTGAATGTAAAATCGAGTGACCGTTAAGATAGGTTTAACTGTATCTTGTTCCTATTCCCTAAGCACACATGCATGAAATTATTTAAAGTATTTTACTTAAACAGGAACACGTACTCTCCAACTTTATCTCGCCTCTGATTTTCAGAGGTCCATGAATGTGGACTGGTCAGTTTCACAGTAACATGGCACTACCTAACTTCTTTTATTTTTCCATTACATACTCAAAGTACACAATAAGATATGTCTAAGGGTTGATCCTATCTCGAAGTTTTCAAATAAATGTATAATACCGTATATGGTTCCAAGTTAAGACCCATACAATCCCCAATACACCAATTCAGGTGAGAACAGGTGCCTGGAAGGGATGAACGTCTCCTAGTTGTAAATGCATCATACTTCCCGTCGCAACATATCCGGTAAATATGTATTGTCGAATCTGATATTATCAAAAACATAAAGAACTCAGATTATAATAGCATTTCCCGAAGTGTCGATTACCAATTTGGAAAAATAGTCTTTACACTGCACTAAATTCTTTTATCGAGCAGATTTTCCCTAACCTATCGTTGTGTGAGTGGTTTCATGGCAAGTAGCTTTACTGCTCTTCCAGTGTTTTTATATTTTGAGAATTCCAATCATTTGGCCACGAGCATCACTTAAGAGACATAAGTTGTCGAAATGCGCATATGGTGCACTAAATTAAAAGGTATAATATTATCAGACCTCGGGACGAATTCTGCATATTTAGAAATTACACTAGTATAACGTGTCAGTTGAGGAATGAAAACGCTATAAACATGAAAGTACAGTATGCAGCTACTCAATGGGAAGTTGCTAATTGCTAATTATAAAATTTAATCTGTCATTATTTTGACGTTTGGAAAGAATAGTAAGTTTTTGAATCAAGAGATTTACATCGTAGTTTTCTGATATATGGTTTTGTTGATGCTGATCTTAAATCTATTGGCTTTTGTAATTTTGTGCTTGGTCTTTGACGATTACGATTGGAAAAGAATGAAAACGAGGTCTTGTAGAATGATACTGCACATCAATCAGTGTTAAAGACCATGCGTCTTTATATCTATAGGTACATAAAGAACTTTTATTCAAGATGACGTGATAACAATCGATAACCGACGAGAGAATATAAAGTAAGCTTTTTGTCAAGGGTCTTGTCATTTCCACCTATTTCATTGTTTATCAAATGTAGCATTACTAAAATCAACTCGGTGTCATATACATGGTACTTGATACAAGATACCAGGCCTGACAGATAAAAACATGGGATTTTTAACCAATCTTGCATATAACAGACAACAGGCAATATGTTCATTTCTTCCTTTGTTTGTGTTTTATCATTTTATACCAGTAGAGCCTTATGTTTATTAGCTTCTGGAGGAAGTGATGCAATCGGCAGCTTGTTACAACACAACTTAACCCAACTGCAAAACCGAGGTGTGGCACTCGAAAATCATATAACCGCATTATACAGGACAAATGCTGAACAAACCAGTACTATACTGTCACTTGAACATCTTGTTGCAGAACAACAGAAGAAAATATCGGTACTAGAGTCAACACTAAATACGACATTGGAACAGCAACAAAAATTTGAAAATGCTAAGCTACAGCGTAATCGTACATTTCTACACCACGAGAATATGATTTCGTCTCTCAGAAAGAGTGTAAATATCTTGACTGAAACAACGGAAAAAGCAATTATGTCTCTCGAACAAAGCATAAACACCACGAGCGAGGACAGCCAACAGCAGATTTTAACACTACAGGGATACCTCAGACGCAATGTCAATGCGCATGACATTATATTACATGATCTTGTTTCAACGACGAATGATATAACTCGCAAAGCACTGTCTTTGGAGAGTCGTCTGAACGATTATGTCCTTGTCATAGATAATGTAACAAGTAAAGTGTCTACATTGGGGAAGCAGGTTCAATATGAATCACTGGTCGTGGCAAAAACTGTTCAACAGATGCATGAAATGAACTCGATTCTTCAAAGTGAGTACCGTAAAATGTTACAATGATTCCTTTTACATGGGTATTTTAGGAAAAGTGAGAGAAAAGGCAATGTTTTACAATTAAGTATGAAAGTCAAAATTGTGGTGGAATACAAGAATTTTATATTAGACAAACATAAAAAAGCTTGCCAATATATGATAATGGCACGTTATATGTATGAAATTCCAATACATGTACTATAAAGTTGTCTTGAATATTAAACTCTCCCCAGCCCTCGTTGTGCTTCTGTTTGAACAGTCCTCGTTTGCTGCTTTCTTGGCAGCCCTCGAGTTGCTTTTTTCTGAGCAGCCCTTGTGTAGCTGTTTTCAATGAAGTCTTCATGTTACTGCTTTCTGGCAGCCCTCGTGTCGGTACTGTCTCTACAGTCGCCATGTTGCTATTCTTCTGTGCAGTCTACATGTTGCTATGTTCTGGGCAGCTCTCGTATTGTTTCTCTTTGGACAGAGTTTGTGTTGCTATTTTCTGTGCAGTCCTTTTGTAGCTGTTTTCTTAGCAGTCCGCACGTTGCTGTTTCATACGCAGCCATAGTGTTGCTCCTGTCTTACAGCCCCGTGTTCCTGGTCTCTTGTATCTCACATCTTACTGCTCTCTGGACAACCTTAGTATTGATATTTTTGTGGGCAGACCTCAATCAAATTGTTGTTGCTTTCTGAGAAACCCTCGTATTCCTGTTCTCTTAGCAACCCTCGTGTTGCTGCTTTTTAGGCAATCCTCATGTTGCTGATTCATGAGCAATCCTCAAGTGGCTTCTTTCTAGGCAGTCATTCGTGTTGCTATTTTCCTGGCAGCCTTCGTGTTTCATTTTTCTGGCAGCCCTTCTGTTGATGTTTTCTGGGCTATCTTCGTTTACAACTCTTCAAATAGCTTTACTATGAAGTCCATTATATAAGTTAAATATAACTAAATGTATATGATGACTGCAAATGATCTAAAATTCTCGTTTTGATATTTCTCCACCGTTTTGTCATTTTAATGCCTTATATGTTTCATAAGTAAAATTGCGTTCACGGTGTCTAAAACACATAATGCAGGAAGCCTGCATAACCGTAAAATACTATACGACAAAGTCATCACAAACAAAGGGAATGCATATGACGATCACACACGAGTATTTACATGTCCGTCTGACGGAGATTACCTATACATATGATGATCACACAGGAGTATTTACATGTCCGTCTGACGGAGATAACCTATACATATGATGATCACACTGGCGTATTTACATGTCCGTCTGACGGAGATTACCTATTCATATGACGATCACACAGGAGTATTTACATGTCCGTCTGACGGAGATTACCTATACATATGATGATCAAACAGGAGTATTTACATGTCCGTCTGATGGAGAGTACCTATACATATGATGATAACACAGGAGTATTTACAAGTCCGTCTGACGGAGATTACCTATACATATGATGATCACACAGGAGTATTTACAAGTCCGTCTGACGGAGATGACCTATACATATGATGATCACAGTGGAGTATTTACATGTCCGTCTGACGGAGATTACATATACATATGATGATCACACAGGACTATTTACATGTCCGTGTGACGGAGATGACCTATACATATGATGATCACACAGGAGTATTTACATGTCCGTCTGACGGAGATGACCTATACATATGATGATCACACAGGAGTATTTACATGTCCGTCTGACGGAGATGACCTATACATATGATGATCACACAGGACTATTTACATGTCCGTCTGACGAAGAGTACTTATACATATGATGATCACACAGGAGTATTTACATGTCCGTCTGACGAAGAGTACTTATACATATGATGATCACACAGGAGTATTTACATGTCCGTCTAACGGAGATTACCTATACATATGATGATCACACAGGAGTATTTACATCTCCGTCTGACGGAGATTACCTATACATATGATGATCACAGAGGAGTATTTATATGTCCGTCTGCCGAAGAGTACTTATACATATGATGATCACACAGGAGTATTTACATGTCCGTCTGACGGAGATGACCTATACATATGATGATCACACAGGAGTATTTACATGTCCGTCTGATGGATATTACCTATACATATGATGATTACACAGTAGTATTTACATGTCCGTCTGCCGAAGAGTACTTATACATATGATGATCACACAGGAGTATTTACATGTCCGTCTGACGGAGATTACCTATACATATGATGATCACAGAGGAGTATTTATATGTCCGTCTGCCGAAGAGTACTTATACATATGATGATCACACAGGAGTATTTACATGTCTGTCCAACGGAGATTACCTATACATATGATGATCACACAGGAGTATTTACATGTCCGTCTGACGGAGATTACCTATACATATGATGATTACACAGGAGTATTTACATGTCCGTGTGACGGAGATTACCTATATATATATGACAATCACACATGAGTAATTACCTATACATAAGATGATCACACATGAGTATTTACATGTCCGTCTGACGGAGATGACCTATACATATGATGATCACACAGGAGTATTTACATGTCCGTGTGACGGAGATTACCTATATATATGACAATCACACATGAGTATTTACATGTGCGTCTGACGGAGATTACCTATACATATAATGATGACACTTGAGTATTTACATGTACCTCACTCGGAGATGACCTATACATATGATGATCACACTGGCGTATTTACATGTCCGTCTGACGGAGATTACCTATACATATGATGATCACAGTGGAGTATTTACATGTCCGTCTGACGGAGATTACCTATTCATATGATGATCACACAGGAGTATTTACCTGTCCGTCTGACGGATATTACCTATACCTCTGATGATCAAACAGGAGTATTTACATGTCCGTGTGGCGGAGATTATCTATACATATGATGATCACAGTGGAGTATTTACATGTCCGTATGACGGAGATGACCTATACATATGATGATAACACAGGAGTATTTACATGTCCGTCTGGCGGAGATGACCTATACATATGATGATCACACAGGAATATTTACATGTCCGTCTGACGGAGATTACCTATTCATATCATGATCACACAGGAGTATTTACATGTCCGTCTGACGGAGATGACCTATACATATGATGATCACACAGGAGTATTTACATGTCCGTCTGACGGAGATTATCTGTACATATGATGATCAGAGTGGACTATTTACATATCCGTCTGACGGAGATTACCTATTCATATGATGATCACACAGGAGTATTTACATGTCCGTGTGGCGGAGATTACCTATACATATGATGATCACACAGGAGTATTTACATGTCCGTGTGGCGGAGATTACCTATACATATGATGATCACACAGGAGTATTTACATGTCCGTGTGACGGTGATTACCTATTCATATGATGATCACACAGGAGTATTTACATGTCCGTCTGACGGAGATGACCTATACATATGATGATCACACAGGAGTATTTACATGTCCGTCTGACGGAGATGACCTATACATATGATGATCACACAGGAGTATTTACATGTCCGTCTGACGGAGATGACCTATACATATGATGATCACACAGGAGTATTTACATGTCCGTCTGACGGAGATTACCTATACATATGATCATTACACAGTAGTATTTACATGTCCGTCTGACGAAGAGTACTTATACATATGATGATCACACAGGAGTATTTACATGTCCGTCTGACGGAGATGACCTATACATATGATGATCACACAGGAGTAATTACATGTCCGTCTAACGGAGATTACCTATACATATGATGATCACACAGGAGTATTTACATGTCCGTCTGACGGAGATGACCTACACATATGATGATCACACAGGAGTATTTACATGTCCGTCTGACGGAGATGACCTATACATATGATGATCACACAGGACTATTTACATGTCCGTCTGACGAAGAGTACTTATACATATCATGATCAAACAGGAGTATTTACATGTCTGTCCAACGGAGATTACCTATACATATGATGATCACACAGGAGTATTTACATGTCCGTCTGACGGAGATTACCGATACATATGATGATTACACAGGAGTATTTACATGTCCGTGTGACGGAGATTACCTATATATATGACAATCACACATGAGTAATTACATGCGACTCTGACGGAGATTACCTATACATAAGATGATCACACATGAGTATTTACATGTCCGTCTGACGGAGATGACCTATACATATGATGATCACACAGGAGTATTTACATGTCCGTCTGACGGAGATTACCTATACATATGATGATCACACAGGAATATTTACATGTCCGTCTGACGGAGATTACCTATACATATAATGATGACACTTGAGTATTTACATGTACCTCTCTCGGAGATTACCTATACATATGATGATCACATAGGAGTATTTACATGTCCGTCTGACGGAGATTACCTATACATATGATGATCACAGTGGAGTATTTACATGTCCGTCTGACGGAGATTACCTATTCATATGATGATCACACAGAAGTATTTACATGTCCGTCTAACGGAGATTACGTATACCTCTGATGATCAAACAGGAGTAGTTACATGTCCGTCTGACGGAGATTACCTATTCATATGATGATCACAGTGGAGTATTTACATGTCCGTCTGACGGAGATTACCTATACATATGATGATTACACAGGAGTATTTACATATCCGTCTGACGGAGATTACCTATACATATGATGATCACAAAGGAATATTTGCAAGTACGTCTGACGCAGATTACCTATACATATGATGATCACACAGGATTATTTACCTGTCCATCTGGCGAAAATTACCTATACATATCATGATCAAACTGGCGTATTTATATGTCCGTCTGACGGAGATTACCTATTCATATGATGATGACACTGGCGTATTTACATGTCCGTCTGACGGAGATTACCTATAGATATGATGATCACAGTGGAGTATTTACATGTCCGTCTGACGGAGATTACCTATACATATGATGATCACTTAAGAGTATTTACATGTCCGTGTGTCGGAGGTTACTGATACATATGATGATTACACAGGAGTATTTACATGTCCGTCTAACGGAGATTTCCTATACATATGATGATCACACAAAAGTATTTACATGTCGGTGTGGCGGAGGTTACCTATACACATGATGATCACACAGGAGTATTTACATGTCCGTCTGACGGATATTACTTATACATAAGACGTTCACACTTGAGTATTTACATATCGGTGTGACGGAGAATACCTATACATATGACGATCACACTGGAGCATTTACAAATACGTCTGACGGAGATTACCTATACATATGATGATTACACAGGATTATTTACGTGTCCATCTGACGGAGATTACCTATACATATGATGATTACACTGGCGTATTTACATGTCCGTCTGACGGAGATTACTTATACATAAGCTGATAACACTGGCGTATTTACATGTCCGTCTGACGGAGATTACCTATACATATGATGATCACACAGGAGTATTTACATGTCCGTCTGACGGATATTACCTATGCATATCATGATCACACTGCAGTATTTACATGTCCATCTGACGGAGATTACCTATACATATTAAGATCACACTGTAATATTTACATGTCCTTCGACGGAGATTACTTATACATATGATGATCACACAGGAATATTTACATCTCCGTCTGACGGAGATTACCTATGCATTTCATGTTCACACTGCAGTATTTACATGTCCGTCTGAAGGAAATTACCTATACATATGATGATCACACAGGAGTATTTACATGTCCCTCTGAAGGAGATTACCTATACATATGATGATCACACTCCAGTATTTACATGTCCGTCTGACGGAGATCACCTATACATATGATGATCACACAGGAGTATTTACATGCCCGTCTGACGGAGACTACCTATACATATGATGATCACACAGGAGTATTTACCTGTCTGTTTGACGGAGATTACCTATTCATATGATGATCACAGTGGAGTATTTACATGTCCGTCTGACAGAGATTACCTATACATATGATAATCACACAGGAGTATTTACATGTCCATCTGACGGAGATTACCTATACATATTAAGATCACAGAGGAGTATTTACATGTCCTTCGACGGAGATTACTTATACATATGATGATCACACAGGAATATTTACATGTCCGTCTGACGGAGATTACCTATCGATATGAAGATCATACTGCAGTATATACATGTCAGTCTGATGGAGATTGCCTATACATATGATGATCACACAGGAGTATTTACATGTCCGTCTGACGGAGATTACCTATATATATGATGATCAAACAGGAGTATTTACCTGTCCGTTTGACGGAGATTACCTATACATATGATGATTACACTGGAGTATTTACATGTCCGTCTGACGGAGATAACCTATACATATTATGATCACACAAGTGTATTTACATGTCGGTGTGTCGGAGGTTACTTATACATATGATGATCACACAGGAGAATTTACATGTCCGTCTAACGGAGATTACCTATACATATGATGATCACACAGGAGTATTTACATGTCGGTGTGGCGGAGGTTACTTATACATATGATGATCACACAGGAGTATTTACATGTCCGTCTGACGGAGATTACCTATACATATGACGTTCACACAGGAGTATTTACATGTCCGTCTGACGGAGATTACCTATGCGTATGATGATAACACAGGAGTATTTACATGTCCGTCTGACGGAGATTACCTATATATATATATCTCATGATCATACAGTAGTATTTCCATGTCCGTCTGACGCAGATTACCTATACATATGATGATCACAAAGGAATATTTACAAGTACGTCTGACGCAGATTACCTATACATATGATGATCACACAGGATTATTTTCATGTCCATCTGATGAAGATTACCTATACCTATGATTAGCACACGGGCGTCTTTACATGTCCGTCTGACGGAGATTACCTATACATATGATGATGACACTGGAGTATTTACATGTCCGTCTGACGGAGATTACCTATACATATGATGATCACACAGGAATATTTACATGTCCGTCTGCCGGAGATTACTTATTCATATGAAGATCACGCTGCACTTTTTACACGTCCGTCTAACGGAGATTACCTATACATATGATGATCACACATGAGTATTTACATGTCCGTCTGACGGAGATTACCTATATATATGATGCTCACACAGGAGTATTTACATGTCCGTCTGACGGAGAGTACCTATACATATGATCCTCAAACAGGAGTATTAAGATGTCCGTGTGACGGAGATTATCCATACATATTATGATCACACAGGAGTATTTAAATGTCCGTTTGGCGGAGGCTACTTATACATATGATGATCACACAGGAGTATTTACATGTCCGTCTGACGTAGATTACCTATACATATGATGATAACACAGGAGTATTTACATGTCCGTCTGACGGAGATTACCTATACATATGATGATCACACAGGAGTAATTACATGTCCGTCTTACGGAGATTACCTATACCTCTGATGATCAAACAGGAGTATTTGCAAGTCCGTCTGACGGAGATTACCTATACATATGATGATCACACAGGAGTATTTACATGTCCGTCTGACGGAGATTACCTATACATATGATGATCACACTGGAGTATTTACATGTCCGTCTGACGGAGATTACCTATACATATGATGATCACACAGGAGTATTTACATGTCCGTCTGACGGAGATTACCTATACATATGATGATCACACAGGAGTATTTACATGTCCGTCTGACGGAGATTACCTATACATATGATGATCACACAGGAGTATTTACATGTCCGTCTGACGGAGATTACCTATACATATGATGATCACACAGGAGTATTTACATGTCCGTCTGACGGAGATTACCTATACATATGATGATCACACAGGAGTATTTACATGTCCTTCGACGGAGATTACCTATACATGTACATATGATGATCGCACTGGAGTATTTACATTTCCGTCTGACGGAGATTACTTATAGATATTATGATCACACTGGAGCATTTACATGTCCGTCTGACGGAGATTATCTATAGATATGATGATTACGCTGCAGTATTTACATGTCCGTCTGACGGAGATTACCTATACATATGATGAT
This sequence comes from Pteria penguin, assembly GCA_035048485.1. Lineage (NCBI taxonomy): Eukaryota > Metazoa > Mollusca > Bivalvia > Pterioida > Pteriidae > Pteria > Pteria penguin. Next base: position 13,920,855 of record CM068584.1, read on the forward strand.
TACACAGTAGTATTTACATGTCCGTCTGAGGGAGATTACCTATATATATGATGATCATACAGAAGTATTTTGATGTCCGTCTGAAGGAGATTAACTATACATATGATGATCACGCAGGAATATTTACAAATACGTCTGACGGAGATGACCTATACATATGAGGATCACACGGGATTATTTTCATGTCTATCCGACGGAGATTACCTATACTTATGATCATCACACTGGCGTATTTACATGTCCGTCTGACGGAGATTACCTATACATGTGATGATCACACAAGAGTATTTACATGTTGGTCTGACGGAGATTACCTATACATATGAAGATCACACTTCACTATTTACATGTCCGTCTGACGGAGATTACCTATACATATGATGATCACACTGGAATATTTACATGTCCGTCTGATGGAGATTACCTATACATATGAAGATCACACTTCACTATTTACATGTCCGTCTGACGGAGATTACCTATACATATGATGATCACACAGGAATATTTACATGTCAGTCTGACAGAGATTACCTATACATATGAAGATCACACTTCACTATTTACATGTCCGTCTGACGGAGATTACCTATACATATGATGATTACTCTGGAGTATTTACATGTCCGTCTGACGGAGATTACTTATACATATGATGATCACACAGGAGTATTTACATGTCCGTCTGACGGAGATTACCTATACATATGATGATTACACAGGAGTATTTACATGTCCGTCTGACGGAGATTACCTATACATATGATGATCACACAGGAGTATTGACATGTCCATCTGACGGAGATTACCTATACATATTAAGATCACACTGGAGTATTTACATGTCCTTCGACAGAGATTACCTACACATATGATGGTCACACAGGAGTTTTTACCTGTCCATCTGACGGAGATTACATATACATATGATGATCACACTGGAGTATTTACATGTCCGTCTGACGGAGATTACCTATACATATGATGATCACACAGGAGTATTTACATGTCCGTCTGACGGAGATTACCTATACATATGATGATCACAGTGGAGTATTTACATGTCCATCTGACGGAGATTACTTATACATATGATGATCACACAGGAGTATTTACATGTCCGTCTGACGGAGATTACCTATACATATTAAGATCACACTGTAATATTTACATGTCCTTCGACGGAGATTACCTATACATATGATGATCACACAGGAGTATTTCCATGCCCGTGTGACGGATATTACCTATACATATGATGATCACACAGGAGTATTTACATGTCCGTCTGACGGAGATTACCTATACATATGATGATCACACTGGAGTATTTACATGTCCGTCTGAAGGAGATTACCTATGCGTATGACGATAACACAGGAGTATTTACATGTCCGTCTGACGGAGATGACCTATGCATATGATGATCACACAGGAGTATTTACAAGTCCGTCTGACGGAGATTACCTATACATATGATGGTCACACAGGAGTATTTACAAGTCCGTCTGACGGAGATTACCTATACATGTGATGGTCACACGGAAGTATTTACATGTCCGTCTGACGGAGATTACCTATTCATATGATCTTCACACAGAAGTATTTACAAGTCCGTCTGACGGAGATTACCTATACATGTGATGGTCACACGGAAGTATTTACATGTCCGTCTGACGGAGATTACCTATTCATATGGGATGCATTGTCTGCTAATGATCAACAATCTTGCCATGTTTTCATCTATACGAATGGGGTAGAAATGCTGGAAGCAGTGAGTTACGAGGCAGGGGGAGGTTACTCGCAGTCATCAAGTAATCCTATTATATTATCCCTTGGTGTAAATGACAGCATTTGGACAAAAACTAGAGCATGTGGTTTTTGCTATGGTTATACAAACACGGCATTTTCGGCAATGAAACTATAAATAACGCATTATTACAATACGTCTTGTCTTGACTATCAACTGAATATATAATATCACTTTAATGTATTCATACTGATTTTATGCATAAAATTATACGAATGGCATTTTTCAAAGCAAAGTATTTTGATTGATTGTAGCCATACCAAAGTTGCCTCTGGAAAGCTTACTGATACTCCACGCCTTTCCAGACTTTGTGGAATCCATTAGTGACATGACCTTCTAAATAGAGAGGCGCTTTTTCCCTGATGGGAACCTTGCTTCATTTGTTTTCCAATGTCCCTGTATGCCCAACATGGAGGGTGCTTGTGAGCGACTATTGTTTTTCATTTCATTGGACAATGAATATCAATGCAAGAAATCTCTCTCTAGATTCACCGAAGCATTAATTTAAAATGCTACACAACAAAAGAATACACATTCTTGTTTCGTGTATTTTTATGTCATATATGTGTCGAAGAGGACAACACCTTTACATGAAATTCTGCTGTCGTGAAGGTGTGTTGTCAGCATGATCGGTTATATATTATCTATTTCCAAACAATATTCTGTTTGTATTCATCGGCAAGGAGTACATTAATAATATGGTGTTTATGTGTTAATCTGTGTCTATTGCTTTTCACAGTATGCATTCTCACGAACATTATGCACACAAGGACATAAGCGGCACACATTTGCAATCGTTAATGAGGGACATAGTTTCCATAAACCCAGTGCGTATGTCTTGGTAAAGGACATCGCAAGAAGACAAAGCGGCGTCCAGTCGGGTTTCATAGCCCAGTTACTTCTAGCAATGAGTCAGGGCAGTCTATCTCCAAGTTAAGACACATCCCAGCCACAATATAAAGGTCTGGGGACCAGTCCCCACGCAAGTCAAGTTCCTTCGGGACACTTGAGGGGAATGTTATTTACACATTTTGGCCTACTTGGGCCTGTCTCCCTGGAGTTGCCATTCGTTCTACACTGCCATGATAACCGTGGGCACAAACATGTACACACCTTTGGGTGTAAGTGGACCCCCATCGGGTATTAATTCTACATGGGTTCTGAAGCGCAATCGTCTCAAAGCCAGCATGGCCGGGATATCTCAGCTTTTTACCATTAGTTGGGATTTAGGGTCGTTTAGTTTTACAGAATTGGAGGGGCATCGCAGATTATCCCAGGAAAAAGCTCCTGGTATCTTCGTCTCCATATCCCTTAACTTGAGATGTCTGACGATCTCGATCTTCATCTGGGAGTTGATAGGTTGATTGATTGATTATTGTTTCACGTCACTCCACGATTATTTCACGTATATGGTGACGGCATCTGCCGATGCATTGAATACAAATTTAGACTTCTGTAACGGACCCATCCGAAGCAGTGGGGGATCTTTTACGTGCCACGCCTACCGTGACCTAGGTTTTTACTGTCTCATACGAAAGACTGGCTTGCGGCGCCGACGATCCGGGTTCGATTCCAGGGTTGCGTCACTATGTTTAAGAGGTTGGTAACCTCCTGCTTCCATGTCGCGATATAACTGAAAAATTGTTGAAAGCGACGTAAAACACCAATCAACCAACCAACCAACCAACATCCGAAAGTCAGAGCACCTGTGTGCCCAGGGCGGGAGTCGAACCCGGAACCTCTCGATCACGAGCCGAGCACCTTATCCACTAGGCCCAACCGACTTAGAAGTTGATCGGACATCTGACCCTTGAGGGAGTCTTTAGGCTGACCTTCAAGAATAACCTTGCAGTCTTTACACCACTTTTGAGTCTAGACACAGTCCATATGCCTGTCGGTAGAGATGTACACAACCCCTCCCTCTACTTACTTTCTAAAAGGGGGAGGGGGCATGAAGTTTAATACTCAGTTCTAGATAAGAAACCTCTACCTAGAGGTTAGCTCCGTTTCCATTGGATAACACTTATATATTTTCGTCTTACGGATCTGAATATACTTCAGTTTTGATATTACAAGTGTTGTTCCAGTGTTGGGATTCGTTCTTACTCAACTAAGCATTAAATGCAGTCGCACTATCTCGGAACTTTCCGTTGCATACTCGGCGAAACAACCTCAAATGGTTGATTAAACATAAAGGCGCCCACGATGAAACATGTCAATGCAGAAAACAACTTGCTCATATTGTTTGAAATAGCGTAAATCTTCAATCAGCTTTCGGAATCACATCTTTAGAAAACTGAATCGAAAGAATATTGAATACAATAATCGAAATCCGTCATCTTGTCAGAATTTTTAACATCCGGTGGTTCGTTATACATTCGAGGTTGTTTTCCGAGTTTGTCGTAAAGGCCCGAGAGAGTACGATTGCATTACATGGTTTCAGTTATTTTCTCTTATCACATGAAGACTCGGTAAAGGTCCGAGAGAATACGATAGCATTACATGGTTTCATTTATCTTCTCTTATCACATAAAGACTCGGTAAATGTCCGAGAGAGTACGATAGCATTACATGGTTTCATTATTTTCTCTTATCACATAAAGACTCGGTAAAGGCCCGAGAGAGTACGATAGCATTACATGGTTTCATTTATCTTCTCTTATCACATAAAGACTCGGTAAATGTCCGAGAGAGTACGATAGCATTACATGGTTTCATTTATTTTCTCTTATCACATAAAGACTCGGTAAAGGCCCGAGAGAGCACGATAGCATTATCTTCTCTTATCACATACAGACTCGGTAACATTTTAGACAATTAAGTTCTTATTACTATATGAATCCAAAGCCAAAATCTCTACATACATGTACATATAAAAGTTACATTAATTAGCATGCAGGCGCGGATCAAGTCCAGACCCCTTCCTCCGTTTTGAGATTTGGGAGGTTTTGGTCCGACTGTCTTATTGTAATGTGGAAAGTGCAAATGATGACGTCATTTAAAAAGCTGACCGACTTTACCGACGTAAAATATTGGCAAAATTTATGTGTCAAAATACACACTAAACAATACCATAATAAATAAACAGTGAGAAATAAAAAAAGAAATGATAAAATGAAAATAATAAAGGTCTTAAAAATAAATAAAAAAATTAAAATAAATAAATAAATAAATAAATAAATATATAAAAATAACTGTAACAAAGCGTAAAGCCAGAAACAAAAAAAAAAAACAAAAAACAAAAAAAAAAAACAAAAAAAAAAAAACAAAAAAAAAAAAAACAAGGTTCTTTTTTTTTCTTTTGAAACGTACTCGGGCTAGAACTGGTAATGTTTGAGTTATATTGTTGTTTCTCAAAATTTATTTTGATTAATTTGGTTGTTTATTTATTATCTCAGACTGAATGAAGAGGTCAAAATTCAGGATGTCTGGGGGCTTTCCCCCTGCTACCTCACCAGGGCGGAACCCTACATCCATTGGGACTTAATCATAAGCAGCCCCCAGGCCTCACTGTCATTTGATTCAATCCTGGCACAAAAATCAGGATCCGCCTCTAGAGCACGTCGCCTAGCTCCTGATACAAGATTATCTACATCTGTAGAAGGTGTGAGAAAGGTTTTATGGTACACAGATATTATGCAGGACTCTTGCATTATATCGCAATGTTTTTGTGTTATAATGCAATAAACATACTTTCTCCATGAAGCCAATGGGTTTTCATACAAGAGTTATCTCTCTTGCATTACCATATACATGTAGTTAGTCATACTTTTGTTAAATAATGACGAAGGTTAAATAACGACGAAGGACGCTGAAGAGACCGCCTAATATGAGGGTATATAATGTGTACTGAAGACATTCAAGAGAAGGTTGTACTTTGGGTTTTATGAGATCTCGGTTATCTATGTTCAGATATATATAGAATCACCGTTGTTACTCAGAAGTAGTCACTTAAAATATCCATAGACATAAGACTTGCCTATTTATGGATATTGAGGTAAACTCAAAGGGAAAATAAAAAGCATAGTAATTCATGTAAACTTAAAAACACATTCGGGATCTATTTTTCGAAGCATTCGATCGCCAATGTAAAATACATGCTCAAAACTCTTTCACTGACTACTTAGAATTTGCCTTCACTTGACTTCTATCAAATGGCTTTTTAACATGTCTTTCATGGACCTGCAGTGGTGGATCCAGGATTTCCGGAAAGGGGAGCATACATGTTTATTATTCAAACTACTCAGCCATTTTTGGTGCCAAATCTGGATTTCTAGTACTAAATATGTGGCGAAAAGGGGGGGGGGCTGGGCCCCCTCTAAATCCGCCACTGACCTGGAACTATATTATATTAAAGTTTAAAACATTTATTATTTTCAAACTTAATAACAGTCTGATTGTTATAAATAAGAGTATACCTAACAAATGTTTAAAACTTTAGTGTAACAACTATACAAGAGAGATTCACAACAAGTTTCACTTTCTGTTTCTTTTTCATTTGATGTCGATGAACCCATTCGGAATCTTCTTTTCCGAAACCCTTGTTTGCAGATGTAAAACACTTGACCTCTTTTATTGGCTACCTACAATCTGCTTTCACCTGACTTCTATCGCATATCCTTTCTGAAACTGGAACTAAATATAGCAGTTTCCCAAAGTGTTTCACTGTCGGTTTGATGTTAATGAACCCATTCGGGGTCTCCTTTCCCGATGCCACCGTTAACATTCAATTTCATGACATTTAAAGAAGAAAAAATTGTTTACTTGCTCGAACGAAAAAAAAATTCATTCGGGATCTATTTTTCGAAGCACTCGATCGCCAATGTAAAATACATGCACAAAACTCTTTCACTGACTACTTAGAATTTGTCTTCACTTGACTTCTATTAAATGGCTTTTTAAAATGTCTTTCATGGACCTGCAATGTTGGATCCAGGATTTCCGGAAAGGGGGGCCTACATGTTTATTATTCAAACTACTCAGCCATTTATGGTGCCAAATCTGGATTTCTAGTATTAAATATGTGGCGAAAAGGGGGGGGGGGGGCTGGGCCCCCTCTAAATTCGCCACTGACCTGGTACTATATTATATTAAAGTTTAAAACATTTATTATTTTCAAACTTAATAATAACAGTCTGATTGTTATAAATAAGTGTATACATAACAAATGTATTAAACTTTAGTGTAACAACTATACAAGAGAGTTTCACAACAAGTTTCACTTTCTGTTTCTTTTTCATTTGATGTCGATGAACCCATTCGGAATCTCCTTTTCCGAAACCCTTGTTTGCAGATGTAAAACACTTGACCTCTTTTATTGGCTACCTACAATCTGCTTTCACCTGACTTCTATCGCATATCCTTTCTGAAACTGGAACTAAATATAGCAGTTTCCCAAAGTGTTTCACTGTCGGTTTGATGTTAATGAACCCATTCGGGGTCTCCTTTCCCGATGCCACCGTTAACATTCAATTTCATGACATTTAAAGAAGAAAAAATTGTTTACTTGCTCGAACGAAAAAAAATTCATTCGGGATCTATTTTTCGAAGCACTCGATCGCCAATGTAAAATACATGCACAAAACTCTTTCACTGACTACTTAAAATTTGCCTTCACTTGACTTCTATCAAATGGCTTTTTAAAATGTCTTTCATGGACCTGCAGTGTTGGATCCAGGATTTCCGGAAAGGGGGGCCTACATGTTTATTATTCAAACTACTCAGCCATTTATGGTGCCAAATCTGGATTTCTAGTATTAAATATGTGGCGAAAAGGGGGGGGGGGCTCGGCCCCCTCTAAATTCGCCACTGACCTGGTACTATATTATATTAAAGTTTAAAACATTTATTATTTTCAAACTTGATAATAACAGTCTGATTGTTATAAATAAGTGTATACAAAAAAATGTATTAAACTTTAGTGTAACAACTATACAAGAGAGTTTCACAACAAGTTTCACTTTCTGTTTCTTTTTCATTTGATGTCGATGAACCCATTCGGAATCTCCTTTTCCGAAACCCTTGTTTGCAGATGTAAAACACTTGACCTCTTTTATTGGCTACCTACAATCTGCTTTCACATGACTTCTATCACATATCCTTCTTGGAACTGGATCTAAATATAGCAGTTTCCCAAAGTGTTTCACTGTCGGTTTGATGTTAATGAACCCATTCGGGGTCTCCTTTCCCGATGCCACCGTTAACATTCAATTTCATGACATTTAAAGAAGAAAAAATTGTTTACTTGCTCGAACGAAAAAAAATTCATCTCGTTCAAACCAGAAACTATGTCGTTCGAACGACATAGTTTCTGGTTCGAACGAGATGAATTTTTTTCTCCTTAAATGACACGAAAACGGCATTGTATGTGGGATAAAAGAAAACTGAAAGGAAAATGACGCAATTATATACAACACTAATTGAATCTACAGTTCTAAATATTATAGCATGCATGAGGAAAAAGATTTAAAAGTGGGTATGAATAATAATTCTCTTTTCGTACAGATTATTTACACTACGTAGTATATGAGATTACAACATCTAATCAGATAATAACGATGCCTGCATATTACCCAAGATTTACAGTGTTGCATTTGTTTGTCTCATACTCCTGTTCAAAATTAACCTACACGTATATCTGATGACGAATGAATAGTAAGTATGTGGAATAAACCGGAGAAAAAAAGGTAGTAGGAAAGAAATTCTGCCACGTATATCCCCGAACTCGCATGTTTGCCCCGATCTTACTATTGATACCAGATATAATATAGACAAAATAGATTACCGATTTCACATCAATATTTCATTTTATAAACTAACTTTATTTGCATACACAACGTAAAGACTTAGAACTGTTTTGCATATGTTCAGCCATTCCCTATGTTTCTGCTCCTTCAACACCGATAGGGAATAGTTACCATATCTTACTGGACAATTCGATAGATATTCAGCGTCGTGTAGTGTACTGTTTTGGTGGGGTTTTTTTTGGGGGGGGGGGGAATCGCTTGTTTGTTGATTTGTTTTTGTTTTGTTTAGTGTTGATAAAACTACCATTATTTTTTTAGTTAATAACATAAATGGTTCTGAAGTGTAAACAATATCTATGTAACTATTTTTTATATGTGTCTTGCCACCAATGCTCAAGGTCGAAATGGAGAGATACATAACTATTTTAAGGCCTTGTAAATACCAAGAATGGCATAATAGCAAAAGTGCATAATGTGCATGCAGGATATTCAAGTGAGAGGTGCCTTTACCTGTTTGACATCATTTATCTTATGACATCTGGGTTATCTACGTAATGGTATCTTTAGCACACACACCCTTTGTTTATAAAATAGATTATGTCAACAAAATTTATGCTTATCGATATCACCCGTTGCGAAATGGATGTAGTTAACCCGCCGATTAAAATCTTAATACAAAAAGGATTCACTATTTATGGATATACTGTAAAATTCCCGGAGGAAAACAACGGTCATAATAAGTTTTATACGGGATATAACATATCACATCATGAACCTATTGGGAATTTCTTTTTCCGAAGCACTCATTCGCAGATCTAAGTTAAACTACTTAACTACGACGAATTTCCCTTCACTAGGCTCCTGTCAAATATCACTTCATATCTACACATTTTACTTGGAACTATTTAAGGGAGTTTCGAAACAAGCTTTATTTTCTGTTTCCTTTTCGGTTCTATCTAAATGAATGTTTCTACATCTTGTTGATTAAATTGTCTGTATGACCCTGATTAAGTGCTTCAGTACTTACATGTTTTAAAATACATTTATATGTTAAGTATTTCATACCTACATGTATATGTTAGAACATGTAGTATTAAAGATAAAAAAGAAAATTTCTTTACCGAACAGAACGGAACAGAATTTTATTTACAACTCGAGATCGAAAATGACATATCGAGGTTACACAATTAATAAGTATAAATATACATGCGTTAACAAGATGTACACATTATAACATTAATAAATCATTGAAACTGCTCCATTACAATGAATAGAAATTCGCACAGATTGCCCAACTTTTGCTCGTTTTCACAAGAATAATTGATGAAATTTTAACATATTTGGTCTTAAAAAGTAAAAATTGTCTATACATGTATATAAATTACGTAGAACTGAAAGAAATGTACATTCAAAGACATAATGAAATTAATATTCATCCCCTAAAGCATTAATATAATACATAAGTTACATTTTCCTTCAGATCTATCAATAGAGGACCATCTATCCGTCTCAATGGGTAGTCTGTGAGTTGTAGTTAGGAATTTAGTAAAAATTATATGTCTTCATTTCAACTTACACGTTTTGTTTTTGTATTTGGTTTTTTTTTTTTTTTTTTTTTTCTTTTCTTCTTTTTATTTTGGTTAAATTATTTGTGCTTTTGTTTTGTTTTGGTTCTTGATTGAATTATTTGTGTTTTTATTTTGCTTTGGTTCTTTTTCTTTTCCTGTGGTTATCTATGATTTAGCGTTTGTGTGTGTGTTTTTTTTTGGGGGGGGGGGGAGGGGGTTGTTATTTTCCCCAGTGGTTATCTATAATTTAGTGTAGTCCATTCAGAGTTTTCTCACTCTCATAAATAAACTTTACGTTTCCGAATCCCACATACGACAGAAAGTCTAGTGGGCTCTTAAATCTAGTCAGTAGGTGCATAAAAGTCTGGGCGTAAAAATTATTTATGACAAGTTATGTATTGTTTAATGACAATTATATGTCAAAATGGCCATGCTTCTGCTTGACGCGCCATATTGGCTCCTTTATTTTAGATGAAATATATAGAGTAAAACGGACGCCAGCATCATAGAAAACACTGCCGTCTAAAACTTTTTTCACTGGCGCAGGGAAAATTTGAGACAATGAATAAGTGGGCAATTAGAATCAAAATGAAAATACTAACGTGGTGTTAGAAAATCACTTGGTTTACCATTTTTATTACTGAGTAAAAATTGAATGGGACAAAGAAACTATGGTGTTGCTAGAGAGACAGAATCTGACAAATTAAAATACGATTCAACAAGAATACAGTCTTAGTTCATTTACCTGTAAATTGATTGATATTTTTATTTGTATATCTACCTTTATCTATTTTTATGTTCTTTTCGTTTCTTCTTCTTCTTCTTCTTCTTTTTCTTCTTCTCTCTTATTTCTTCTTCTTCCTCTTCTTCTTATTTTATTACTATTATTATTATCATCATCATCATCATCATTATTATTATTATTATTATTATTATTATTATTATTATTATTATTATTATTATTATTAGTATTATTATTATTATTTAATAAATATCTTTTTAGGACAGACATGGTTTCAAAAATGTGTAAGATATTTAAGTAAAAACAAGTAAATATCAATAATGAATAAATGCATGAATAAATAAATACAAAAAGAATATCAATGCAGATATAAATTGAAAATAAATCAATAAACAATCAATAAACATCGTAAAGTAAATAAGATAAGGGAAAACATAGTATTCAATTAATGGAGAACATCTTTAGAAAGAAGGGAATACTGACACGGAATATACCTCATTTTATAGTCTTTAAATATATATCAAAATTTGATCATATCAGCGTACCTGGTATATATTGTGTTACTAAAACGCTCGCTATTGGCGTTAAATACGGAACCATAGAAAAGTCAACCCACGCGCTTTAACCTGTTATGCCTTTTGTATGAGAATGAATACACGTTTGTTATTGTAAATAAAGGGTATTTTAAATACGCTTTATACGTACGCGTTATTTAACTTCCTCGTTTATTATTTGTGTCAGGATTGGGGTCATAAGCTTCTGTAAGTGTTTTCAATTGGCTGTAAAATATTTACATGCTGGATCTACGTCACTAGTATCCCAGGGCAATTGTTCTATGTATAAAGGTTGCACTCGGATACCCTTTTGTCTTTTCTTATTTTATTTATCATCCTTTCTTCTTTCTTTCTTTCTTTTTTTTTTTTATTTTTCTTTCTTTATTTCTTTTTTTTCTTTTTATTTGTGATACACATTATAGTTTAAAATAGGTAATAAGGATCGAGTGGATGACAACCCCATGGCCAGTTCTCCTATGGTTCAGAAGAATTAACATTCTTCTTTTGTCGGAATTCTGCTTTGAGGGCGAAGTCTCCCCCTTCTCATGGTGTGTAAAGCTTACGATGGAGTGTACCCCTTTGAATTATTATTTAGATCCGCTTTCTGAGATGTTTGTAGGTCCATAATAACCGAAAACTGAGCATTTAGTTTCAAACTAAATTTTATTTATCGGAGATTGTGAACCTCAGACTATCAGAACGTACGTTCGGTTGATCGGAGAATAAATCTCACCTGGTTGTGAATATCGGTTGAATGGTGATGTTTAGAAATTTTTAACCTCAAAATCTCGAAGATAATAAACGTCGTATGTGTGAAATGGGGACAGGGGTCAGGGTCAAGAACTTATAAAGAATAATTGTTTATAAGTCCTTGGTCAGGGTATAAGGAGCCTCCTGCAAACGATACAATGACTTGTCTGTGCATGAGACATTCCTTTAGTGAGAGATAGCAACCATTTATCATTCCGAAGTAAGGTAATGAGCCTTTCTTGTATTAAAATTGTTTTTATAAGTAATACATATTATGATGTTTGAACATCCTAAATATGATCTGTAATGGGTCGATATGGCTTCGGTCGTTAACGGCGCGGTTTTTACTTCTAGTCTGACACATGCTCGTCAAGTACATAAATGGTAGGCCTATATATTAACACTAATACTTAATAATTAATGAAACCTTCTCGCGAATAAGACGTTTTAACTATCAACATCATCCACTTCCATTTTTCGAATTACTAACGACTATATGGTCAGTGCATTTGCCTAGCTATCCTTATAAGGACACGCTTATAACGTGGCGGCATTATCGGAATATGCTCATAGAACAATCATATTAACTTGTAAATGAATAAATAAATGAATGAATGAATGAATACATAAATAAATGTAAAAATCCGCTCGGAAACCAAGCTGGCAGGATATTTTATTCTGTGACTATAGTCACTCGACCATTTTCGAGAGAGTAAGATATCAATTATTTTACGATGTAATCTAGGTAGACAAAGTGTCAAGTGATGCTCGGGGTTCGTAGCTGGTATCATAAAGAAAAATTCCCAGCTATATGAAGTATCTCCTAGCATTCCTCACTAAATAGATCATATCTTCCTCCTCCCCACACAATCGTAACAACTCGTCAATTTCCGTACGCAAATAAGAGTCGTACGTACTACGTAGTCAGCCATTGGGACTACTTTCAGTTGTTATGTAAACCAGAGACATCTTATACATGTCTCTGTGTAAACACACATGGCCATGATCAGCATTTCTGTCATGTTTGTATGAAAATAGGCAATTATACTCATTACCTGCTTTTGTCTATATTTGTTTCTCTCTGAATGGGTGAACTAGTGGACTGGTTAAATGTCACTTAGAGTTTCCTCAGATTCGTTTCCAATGTTCTACATTTCTAAAAAATGTGAAATTCGCTACGATTACTGAATTACCGTTACGATTGTATAATATTCATCAAAACGGGTATTACATTTCATACTGAACTTCTCATATCCTAAATTAAAAAACAATCCTATGAACTTTTTTCGCCTCATTTCGAATTGTACCCCTACGAGGAAAGCCGAAGAATTGAACCGATTCAGTATATATCGCTGCGCCGTGGGACTTCCGAGTATATACGTGACGGGTGTTGCTAGCAAGCAGGAGATGCTCACTCTCCCCTGGCACCTGATCTCACTCCATCACAGGGGTTCACATATGCTCTTCAAGTAGACATATTTTGTTATTTTACATTTGTTTTTCATTTTCACTGATTTGTATGTCCTATGGTTTCATGAATTTTGGACTTGTGGTTTGGATTTATCCATCATCTTTACATTTGTAGGGGTGGGGAATGGGTTAGCACATGAACATTAGCTAAACTACGCGGTTATTTTGTGCCAAAACTGGAATTTTACTTGTAAAGATGTGGCGAAAAGCTGCCCCCCCTTCTTAATCCGCCGTAGTACCAGTAGTAGTAGTAGTAGTAGTAGTAGTAGTAGTAGTAGTTATTATTATTATTAGTAGTAGTAGTAGTTAGTTAGTTAGTTAGTTAGTTAGTTAGTAGTAGTAGTAGTAGTAGTAGAAGTAGTAGTAATAGTAGTTGTTGTAGTAGTAGTAGTAGTAGTAGTAGTAGTAGTTATTATTATTATTATTATTAGTAGTAGTAGTAGTAGTAGTAGTTAGTTAGTTAGTTAGTTAGTTAGTAGTAGTAGTAGTAGTAGAATTTGTTTTTCTTATATAGATAGGCCTTAAGAAGGACGCGTAATCACGTGAAAAGTGAAATAAAATTTATATAGAAATATGCGGTAGATACCTTTACATCCACGCGGGAATGTTTTCACATAATCAGTTAACCCGGGGGTATTTTTATACAGTAAATCAACCATTGGGAATTATTATTACTATTATTATTGTTGCTGTTGTTGTTGTTGTTTCCTGTTAAAATTTTGAAAAGCATTCCAAGGGAAGTATTTTAAATGAAAAAATCTATTACTTGAACATATGTTTTGAGGAGAATGCTTTCTTTGAAAGGGGGATGTCTATACGGTATCAGAGTGAACCACTATATTTATGAAGACTGCTCCGTCCTGTATTTAGGTTGTGATCGATTAAGAAATAAAACCGACCATGTCACCATCATCGACAAGGCGGATTCGCAAGAATTTCATAACCATAATCGCTCTAAACAGGTCAAATTTTTCGTTACACCTCAGTTTCTATACTACATGACACTTCAAGTGTTAGTAATATGAAGTTACCAAGAACAAATAGATAGGTTGTGCTCCACGACTTAGGCATGCAATGACATTCATTATAATACCAGTAAGAGTTACACCAAAAGGTCGCAAACATACAAGATGCTGCTTTGTTTGGTTCCTTACATTCTCATGTTGTGTATTCTAAGAACGTCGTGCTTTTCGAAATCCGACGGAAGTGACGCTGTGAGCATCATGTCTAGTTTACAACACAATTTGACCCTGCTGCAAAATCGCTTTAATGCACTAGAGGTAGAGGGAATAGCACAACAAAGGGAAATGTTCACAATGGGAAATGACTTGAACAGCTTACGCAAGACTGCAATGGCCCAAATAAAGACTATAAACCAACTTGACACTGCTTTGAATTCAACGAAAAGAACAGTAGAGGAACTTGAGCAGCGAGTTGCAATTTTGAACCAAACCAGCACAAAGCAGCAAATGATGATGTCGACACTACTGGCTGATCTGAATAGAACTAAAGACATTCAACATCAGTATAAATACCAAATTGGAGCTTTAAATCAAACAAACTTAGAAAATCAGAAAACTATGTCGGCAATACGGAGTGACGTAAATATAACTAAACAGAGTCAACATCAACTACAATACAATGTGACGACTTTATATCAACGCATGGCAAACCAACAGAAGACTATCTTAACTTTAGGTACTCAGTTAAACGTAACAAAAGGAAACCAAGAAAAACTGGACAGTAAAGTTACATTATTCAATGATACGAACATAAGGCAAAATCACCTTATTTCTACGTTAGAGAAAGATGTGCTGTCTTTCAATAATACTGTCGAACAAAAACTTTCAATGCTTGGCCAGCTGTTCAACTTGACAAGCGAGGACCTTCGACAACAACTTCTTACTTTGGGGAGATATGTAAATAATAGTTTTAATTCGTTTGACGTCAACATCCATGACATTGTCTCTGTAGCTGACAATATTACACGTCACGTGATGACATTACAACGGCAAGTTCACTCGGAGTCCCTTGCTGTGGCAGAGAATTCTATACTGTTAGATGCAATGAATTCGTCCATTGTTGGTAAGTGACAGACACAAATGTTCTCTCTCCTAACACACACGTGTAGTTCTGTATAAATTTTAAATATGCTGTATCATAAATTTGAAGATGGTTTTAGATTATTGACAATAAAGAACTTGTTACATATACTTTGTCACATGGGTTGGTTGATTGATAGGTGATGCACGTCGCTTTCATTAATTTTTCAGTTATTTAACGGCATATTAGGCAACCTCTAAATATTACGGCGCAAATCTGTAATCAAACCCGGATCGT